>OZ038483.1:124749619-124807119 GCA_964036315.1 Acanthosepion esculentum
TGATTTGTCTATACTGAGATGAGGATGAGTGCTCACCTGCATGGCACCACTGTTGATGGAGATGTGAGTTGGTGAATGTAAATTTGAGCAAAGCACTCAGTAACCTTATGTCTTGACAATAGCATGTAAGCTGCTCATCTACTTGTCAAATTACTCTTTAATTACCATATACTATCTTATATCCATTAAAGCAAAAGTTATTTTCTTAATTATTGATTCATCCTTACTATTATTATTACATTATTTAATCATGTGAGTAACTCAAAAATTAACTCTTATACACATAAACTTGACATTATTACTTACTTTTAATGTGAATTGTTTTTGTTTCATGGTATATCAAATTCTATTGGTTATTGATGTAGACCCGAAGTAGGGGCCTCAGAAGGAAAACACGGAACATGGGTTAGAGGCAAGAAAGATATATTAAGCAGAAAAGTTACAAAGACTAGTGTAAGAGTAAGCAGAGCTTACTATCCAGTGGTGTCCGATATTGGTATCGTACGCAGCTGCACATTACTGGTGCTACTACTCCCACGATACTACCATTCACATAATAATATAGTACTAGGTGAGTCCATGATGTAGGAAAGTATCGGTCTCACAGCAGTTATTTAATGTAGAAATGCTGGAACCACCTCTTAATTGTTGTTGTTCCCAGGTCCACCCTGACCAGGTGTAGTAACACCTGTCAGGGTCCCAACTATGGGCAAATACTTAACCTTCAAACTTGGTTCAAAACTTTATGGAAGTATAAAAATGTATTTTCATAGTAAAAAAAAAAAAAATTACCAGCAATACATTTTTATAAGAAATTACTAATGCTCCAAAGAAAATTAAATTTCTACATTAAATGACCCATAAAGATGTTGATATGCCACTAAACGAACAATTATCAATGATAATGCCGAAATCTAAATATTTTATGTGCAATTTTATTTATTTATTTTTTTGAAGATAATAATGGATTTAGGGATTCAAATTTTACTAATTAACCCATAGCTGGGGGAAGAAGAGGTGGATTCATACATTTTCCAAGAGGATTCACGCCTAAGTGAACAAAATGAATCCAACTGGAATTGGAACTCTGCTCTTTGACTAACAATTCTGAGCCAGTATCCATTACATTTCCATGCATCCAAGTTTACAGCACCTAGTATTTTCAAACTGTCACCCATCTATGTTCTGACCAGGCTCAACATTGCTTTACTCCAGTGATTGTTTCAATGTGATATGGCCATAATCCAAAATTTCAATGTGGTTAGAAGTGGAGAAAGTGATGTAGGCATGAGAAATTAAAAGGATATGCAACGGACTTGTTCTAATTTATTTACTGAGTTATTGATTTACTTTTTATGACTTCACCTTTTGCAGGTTATTTAAAGCCAGAAAATATATTTAGATTGTGAGAATTTTGTTTTTGGCAGGTGGGAAAATAATATTGATTTTTTTTTTTATACTAATAAAAGTGGTGCTAATTAACCAATAGCTGGGGGAGAAGAGATGGATTCATGCCTTTCCCAAGGGTATTTGTGCATACCATAAAAGAATATAACAAACATGATTAGCAATTATCCATTGCACCACCTGCACATCCAAGCTTACAGCACCTGATATTCCCAAGTGGTCACCCATCCAGCTATTGATCAGGATTGATGTTGCTTAATATTTTGTGGTGAGACTAAGATCAGAGCCTCCATCTTTTCAGTATAAACATGCCATTGAAATACTTCTTCAGGGAAGCACCAAATCCTATGTTCAACCACACTATCTACCTGACAGGAGGTAATTCCACCAGAAAACCTACAATATATGTCCTTCTTTAAATAATGTAGTGGGTAATGTGGACACTTCTCTGTAGCAATCTCAGAAAACTCTACTAAAATGTCTTTGGTGAGTCCATGTTATATATATATCTATATATATATATATATATATATATATATATATATATATATATATATATATATATATATATATACACACACACACATATATATATCTGACTGGATACGAAAATTTGAGCTTACAGAGTTGTTGTTTAACAGGTGTAATATTGAAGGAATTGAGACTTTCCTCATACAGTCTCAGTTGCAGTGGACTGGTCATGTCTTGAGAATGTCTGATGACAGGATACTCAAGATCCTAATGTACAGCCAGTTAGATCAGTGCTACAGGAATGTAGGACACCCATGACTAAGATACAAAGACAAGTTGAAAAGCAATATACCTCATAACACCTTCGAGCACTTACCTTTGGAGTGGGTAGAGTGCAGATCAACGTGTTTTAGTTGACTCAGCAGTTTACAATCTGCTAGTCTGAATCATCTTCAGGAAGCGAGAGCATGATCTAAAAGGTCAGCCAATCAAACAGTGACCATATCCCACAATCCTCACTCTTGCTCCATATGTGGCCTCCTTTGCAAATCACTAGCGGGTATTAAGTGCCACTTAAGATTATCACACAAAATTCATAACTGAATCAATTAGCTGTCAGATCCTCATACATCAAAACCGATGGGAGAGTCCATTATATATATATATATATATATATATATATATATATATATATATATATATATATATATAAAGGTAAAATAAATTCTGTGGGTGTATAGTCCAAGTGGGTCCTAGTAATATAAAAATATTAAAATTGATCCACAAAAAACTGAAAAGAGAGATGATTATTTTAATCATTTGCTGAAATAGTCTATTCCCCACATGAGGTAAAAAGAATTTTTTTTCTTGTTCATATATATATATATATATATATATATATATATATATATATATATATATATATATATATGCAATCTTGGTTAAAAACCAATGAAATTTTTTAAAGTCGTTTGTAAATTTATTTTGTTTTTGAGCATTTCCTTGGTTTCTGGTAAAATTTAAATATTAATTTTCTAATGCTTGAGTACTGTTAACTATTGTTAGTCATTATCAAAGATTTGACTTTTTTGTGCTAAGTTGGTATCTTCATTTCAGATATCAGATTTCCATGTGTTTTTGTGACATTTTTATTGAAATGTATTTAGTATGTTTATTCTTAAATTTGATATAATTTCATTGATGTTGGGTTGTTTGTTTTTATGGTTAATGCTTCTTAAATTTGTAGTCATTTTTACAGTTTATATGACATAGCAGCTTTGTGCAATTGGTAAGCATTTAACAGATTTCTTGTAATGTTTTTCTATTGTTGCGGTTGGTGATAATATGTGTGGGTTTCTGTGCGTATATATGTATATATAATTAAAGTTTATTAAACTGTTTAGATTTAAAAAGAAGGAAAATAATTTTCAAAAGTTACCCAACACTATCCAAATCAAAAATGTCAATAACTGACCTACGCATAAGGTTAGATATCACTTGAATATATATTATTTTCATAATGAAAATCTCCCCAAAAAAATATTCAATATAATTTTTTTTTCTTTCAGATATAACATTTCACATTTATTTATATTTTTACAAGTACAGAGTAAATTTTCCACTCGAGGAATTTTTTTAAGTGGACCTCCTTAATTATATTGAAACTTGGTATCTACTTAGACCGATATTTTTCATACTTATAAATGCTACTCTTGTTTTATTCCTATTTTTCTACTTTTTTTTTTATCGTTTTGGAAACTTTTACTGTCTCCAGCTTTTGTTGCGCTGGAACAAAATAGGTCATTTGGAATAATTGTGGAAATACATTATCAAACTAAAGTAAAAAAGAAAACCGCTTAAGTGACAAATATTGACTTACATGATATAAAAGTTTTACCAAAATAAATGTATCTATTCATACGGTATCTTTATAGGAAGCCTCTTAGCATACTTCTTTTTCTGTCAATTATTTTTATAAAATTAAATTTTATTTTCTTACCAGTTTCCAGGCTTTGAATGACCACAAGATTTTGTGCCCCCCACCGCAAACAAAATTATTTAGCAGGTGGAAATTAAGTCTATAGCTCAGTCCCGTGATCTGTATTGGCTAAAATATGAGAAATTGGAAATTGGTTGATGAATATTCTTAGTAATTCACCTGAGATCTTCAAGGAAAGACATGAACTTGAAAAAAAACTTTAAACAGCATGCATACCGACTAAATACAACAGTATTTTTTTAAAATGCTTTGTCCCTTCAGGATATAGGCAATCATGGTTGTTGACAGATTTAATTTCTTGATTATCTGTGAATTGCCATGACATATTGGCAAAGATAGTGGGGTAGATTCTCTTTGTCTGTCCCATGGTTTTGTGTTCTTAGTTTTTTATGCAACATCAGGATATAGCCAATCATGGCTCTCCACAGACACTGTTTCTTTATTATCTGGGGAAAATAGTTGAGTGGCATCCCATTGATTTCTCAAGAGTTGTTCAAATACTCTTTTTTTTTTTAAGCTTATCACCCCAAGCAAGGCTGGAAGCCACTAGCACGCAAGGGGTTACAGTAGGTTTGGAGGAAGAGCAGATAGGAGTGGTAAAGGAAGGGATGTGGAGAAAGATAGTGGATCGATCAAGGCAAGGGGGTTACAGAAGATTTGGAGCAAGAGCAGATAGGAATGAAAGGTGAAAGTATGTGGAGAAGGGAAGTGGATAGATCAGGGCATCTGGAGATGTCGATTGACGTTACACTTAAATAGTTGGAGATTGTATTTGTCAGGGAAACAGGAATAAGGAAGGGAGTTCCACAGGCGAGATGTGCGAGACATGAAGCTATTGGAGTAGAAGAGACATCTACATCTAACAGTTTCAATGGTGAAGGGGTGGGAACGGGATGCCAGCCTCATAGGACGTTTAAATTCATGAGGCCTAGGAACCAGTGAAAGCAGCTCATCAGAGCAATTACCGTGAAAGTATTTTTAAAAAAGACTGAGCAAGACAATGTCGCATCTGTGAGAGAGCGACTGCAGATGAGATGACAGATCAGGGCCAATTACATTGCATATCCGTCTCTGGATCTTATCAAGAACCCTGAGGCAAACAGCAGGGGCTCGAGACCATATATGGCAGCAATACTCCATGCAAGGGCGAATGGTCGATTTATAGATTTGCAAAAGGCATGAATCCACCTCTCCCTATATTCTATGTATATGTAACTAAATGGAGGTGCATTGTTACATAATGTATAGGCTGACCCAGAAGGGCAAACTACTGGTCAGAATTGTGACAATCAGAACTGAGAACTTACCGTTAGGTTTTGATATATGACCAAAATGGTGTGAAGGTGACTGCTGAACCAAAATGCCTTAGTGAGGCAAGCCAGCATGCGACAATGAGATTTCAGTCAACCAGTTGACATGCATCCCCGTGGTCATCTATCAACTCTTCCCAGGAATTATCCTATGACAACTCTGCCCTCATAAAACCATGCGAATAATAAAAAAAAATTGGCCATCACTGATGCAATCTATGATGTAGAATTGGAGTCTGATGAACTGAAGACAGAATGCAACAGGATTCGAACCTGGGTTATCAGCAAAGGAAATAGAATTGACAAATCAAGTTCAAGTTTCAGCTGAGGTAGCTTTTCACCTGGCACTAATGCCCCTAGGCAAAGGCATGAATCCACCTTTCCCTGTATTTTATATATGTGCTTAATTGAGGTGCAAGTTAACATAGTGGTTATCAGCAAAGGAAATAGAATTCGCAAAACGAGTTCAAATTTTGACCGAGGCTTCTTATGTTCATTTAACCTTAGGTAAAGACATAAATCTACTTAACCCTGAATTCTGTTCCATTACTTGATATCATTGCAAGATATTTGATGGGATAGGTGAGTGAACACTTGGATAAAACAACTCTCCTCTTAATACCAAGACAGTAACAACAAAAAAATATTACAGTATTTCCTTGATAATTGAATATCCAAATTCATTCTATCTTGACAGACGAAAGTAAAAACAGTTTCTGACAAAATGTCTATATTTCTGAGATGAGTTATTCTAACTATATTACATTGTTCCGATTGGGTAAATACAGGGTTTAGTTTGAAATTCTGAAGCATATCACCTGACTGGTTTGATTTGGTTTGGTTTGTTTTACGGCATATCAACCTCAATGGGTTATTTAATGCCGACATTTTTATTGCTGGTAATATTTTGTCAAAAATCTATTTCTGGTAATATTTTTCCTTCAAAAATGTATTGCTGGTAATATTTTTTCTTTAAAAACATTGTTGGTAATATTTTTTTTTCTTCAAAAATTTATTTCTACACTTCCACAGTGTTTTGACCCCAATTTGGGGGTTAACTATTTGCCCATAGCTGAGATCCTAACAGGTGCTACCACTCTGGGTGAGGGTGGACCTGGGAACACCAGCAATTAAGAGATGGTTCCACGCTCCTCAAAACCTCCTGATCAGAGGTCTTGCTGCTGGATGTAGTTTATCGTCATACCCAGGACGTCATATCACCTGAAGAAAGCCAGAGAGTATAAAGAATGAAACATCATGAATATGGCAATAAAGATGAGTACAACAGTCTGGACGATGTACATAGTGTATAAAGAAATTTGATGTTTATATCATGAAATAACATTTTCAAATGATTTGTTCAAGGTTTTGTTTTGTTTTTGACAAAGAAATGTGTCAATTTTTATTCGATTCCACCTGTCCTTG
Source organism: Acanthosepion esculentum (assembly GCA_964036315.1). Taxonomy (NCBI): domain Eukaryota; kingdom Metazoa; phylum Mollusca; class Cephalopoda; order Sepiida; family Sepiidae; genus Acanthosepion; species Acanthosepion esculentum. The sequence continues at coordinate 124,756,232 of OZ038483.1, forward strand.
CATTTTTCGGTCTAACTCAGTGGTTCCCAACTGCTTTTGGGCCATGCTCCACTTTGGTATTTTAAAAATTCTGGTGGGAGGTAGCTACAATCAAGTAGCATGATTAAATTTATGTAGTTGGGTCACCAGGGAAAAAAGCTTGTCAGAGCAGTTGCCATGAAAATATTTGTAGAAAAGACAGAGGGAAGCCACATCACATTTGTGAGAAAGTCTTCTTCAGGAGACTCACATATTCGGTATTGTTCTTGGAATTTACAATTAATCTTTTATTTATTACATACGTCTAGATTGTTTTAGATTGCCAATCCCTATAGAATGAGTTCAGAACAGAATACTGGAATATAAGGTGATTAAGAGAATAAAGGAAGAGGCCAAGTTCTAATAACTTCCTCAGTCAATGAAGCATAGAAATGAACCCCATTTGGAAGATTTTATTTAAGAGAGAACTCTTAGCCTAGGGCAGTGGTTCCAAACCACTGTGCCGCGGCACATTAGTGTGCCGCGGAATGATTACTGGTGTGCCGCAAAGAGATAATACCTAGAAGCCATTTAATTTCATTTTGTTTAATAAACACATTCAATTTCTTAATCACGATGACACCGCCAAATTCAAAATCACCGAATTTCTGGAATCTAAACGTTTCGCGCATACTAATTGGTAAGCGTTATCATGGTTTATATTAGTCATGGGACGATTAATCGGAATATCAGGAGTTTTTCAAAGTATCGGGAATCGGCATCGGAGCTGAATAATTCAGACCCGATTTCGATACCAAAACGATTCCTAAATACACAGGTTGTAAGAGAAAAAGTTCTAACACAGAACTGTACTATGTGAGGTTTTACGTAATGCTCCTAACTCCCAAACATTTTCTTACCTTTTCCTAACCATTTTTAATCTTTTCAATTTCAGGCTAATCTAACTTTATACACAACTGTCCAACTGACATTCACCATTATTCTTTTATACCCGATATTGAATACAGGATATGTTGGTTTATGTGAATAAAAATTCTTCTTATATAATATTCTTTGTTTTTTATTATTTTATTGCAAAAAGGCATTATGAGTGGAAAATATTTATTTTTTGTGATAGGTGTGCCGCAAAAATTTAAAAAACTCAATAGTGTGCCGCCATGTAAAAAGGTTGGGAACCACTGGCCTACGGTAAAAAAATTCAACCAGCTGATCCCATGACAGGTTGTGTAATAAAAAATATACTTGAATTGGAAGAGGCAAATATATAACTTTAGGTTTAAAATTCTAACATTCCACTGTGGATAAAAGCACTGGGTCAGGGAATTTATTTTTAACTGGTTATTGTGAGTTCAATCCCTGCAATGAACAGTACAAAAAGATCATATTTGGTTCAAGAGAAAAGACGAGCAATATGAGAAGGGAAAATTAATTTATTAGCATTAAATAAAACAAGTTATCATCAAGCATAAACAGTGGTATGAGAACAATCTTTTCTCATAGGTTAAATAAATGATTCAGTCTGAAATTCCTGGAAAGTAATCAGCTATGACAGAACTGTCAAAGACTGGGGAGAACCAGGATGAAAATATTGTGATGATGATTACTAAGGAGAGAGCATGCATCCAAAAAAATCAGTGTATAAATAAAACATTTTTGACTCAGGAAATTACCAGAAAGAACTTGCATCTTTTTTTTCTTTAAAAATATCTATTTCATTGCTTTATTATTCAAATATGTATTAGATAGAAATTATTTTCTTTAAAAAAATATTTTATTACAAAGTCAAAGAGATACCTCATTTTTTTATTCTTTCTTTCTCTCAATTATTTTTTTTTTTATACAATTGATTATATATATATAGGAGGAGGGGTGGTTGAGTAATGGATAGTGGCTTTGATTGAGGAATTGGAGAGCAGAGTTTGAATTCCATTTGAATCCATGACATTCACTTACATGCTAATACCCTTGGGAAAGATATGAATCCTCTTCTCCCTCCAGATATGGGTAAATAGCAGGACAGACTAGGTTCTATAGCCTTGGATGGCAACTGGTCTAGGAGAAGGACAACTCTGAATTCCAAACCTGCTGAGGGTTGTTTGGGGACCTTGTGGCATGTAGTGCACCAGGTCTCTGTATTCGGCCCTTCAAAAAGTGTGGTTGTGATTTTCCATAAAATATATATATATAAAGAAATATAGTTTTAAGGTGTGCTATATATATATATATATGAAGAAATATAGTTTTAAGGTGTGCTATATATATATATATATATATATATGAAGAAATATAGTTTTAAGGTGTGCTATATATATATATATATATATATATATCTCCAATCTTTGGCAAACTGTGATATTCTCCAAAAGAGCTAAATTAAGATAGGTAGCAAGATAATAAAATTATATTTTTTAGGCAATCAATGGTATCTGTGTTTGATTACTCTTGGCATTGCATAAATCATTTTTGCTCAATATCTTTCCATCTTAAAATTTGATGTGTTTAATATAACAGTGACTCAAGATAGAAAAACCTCTCGAAAGAAAAAGATTAGCGATAGTTATGACAAAGCTGATGTAAAGACCAAACTGAAGCAAGACAAAGGTATTGGAATGTGTTGCAAAAATGCCTTGAACAAATAAGACTGCACTCTAGAAAAAAGGTTTCTCAGAGTAACTAAGTAAACAAAACCTTCACAAGAAATGTGACAGGAATTAATTAACCGAACATGTCATCAGTAGCTTCTTCTGAAGTTCTGAGTTTTGAAATAATTTGGAGATCTGCAGTTCATAGATTGAAGCTTTGTTTTCCATTCTTCCAATATCAAAAAGATAACCAAAGGAATCTTTTTAAAAAATAAATTATTACAAGAAACATAGCAATAAGAAATCTCATTATGTCAATACTTCACTGGCTTCAGTTTAAGCAATAAATTCTGAACCTTTGTTATGTAATATGAAATACATGTAATTGTTATACAATAAATATAACAATATCTTTTTTTAAAGAAATGTAATAGTAAGGGAATAGATTAATTGGCCTCTATTTTAGGTGTGAACTCTGGATGAACACTTTATTAAATCTTAATACATTTTTTAAAAAGCTTTGTTTCATTACATCTCAATATTAAAAAAGAATTACAAATGTCATTTTTTATGGCACAGGTACACTAATATGTGTGTGTGTATATATATATATATATATATATATATATATATACACATGTGTATGTGTGTGTGTGTGTGTGTATATATATATACACATATGTGTGTGTATATATATATGCATGTGTGTGTGTGTGTGTGTATATATATATATATATGAAGAAATATAGACTGACAGTGTGCTATATTTATGGGATAAAGTGCTCAATATCAGAGATAGAGCGTGTGTAAATATAAAAGTGAACATAGAAGTCAACACTTAGAGGCGACAGTCTGTTTCATGCTAGATGCAATCATCGGGCCATATATATATATATATATATATATATATATATATATATATATATATATATATTATGTTTAATGTTCTTTTTATAGATACATGTATTTAAGCAAATGCTCTGTTTTATAATAAACAGTATTAAATAACATTTACCGGCCTGAATGTCCGAGAAATTTTCATAGAAAATTTTCGCTCTCCGACAGGCTTTATTGTCGGGCTATGTTCAATTCTAAAATATATATATATATATATATATATATATATATATATATATATATATGTGTGTGTGTGTGTGTGTGTGTGTATATATATATATATATATATATATATATATATATATATAAGATGGCTGGCTAGGCTACTTGTTTCCAAGCAGAATCTATCATACATATTTGCAAGTCTACCCTTCATTCTTGCAATATTGCTGCCACATATGGTCTGGTGTTACTGTTATATATTTAGAGATTCTTGATAAAATCCAAAGAAGAATCTGCAATGTTATTGGTCCTGACCTGGCATCTCAGCTTCATGCACTTTCTCATCACCGTAACATAAGTTCCCTGTGTCTCTTCTATAAATACATTCATAGTAATTGTTCTGAACTGTCTGCTATGGTACCTAAACTTTATGAATTTAAGCAGAGTTCAATATTGGCAGCAAGGTCTCATCATTTTACAGCTGAAATGGCTGCTAGATGGAACTGTAAGTTCTATGCTAACAGTTTCTTCTAGTGCACTTCTCATTTGTGGAACTCTCTTCTGGCTTCTTGCTTCCCAGTCAACTTTGACCTTTGAAAATTTAAATGCAATATCAATTGTTATCTTGTCTTCTTAATTCTTGTTCTTGTAATGTCCTCTCTCCTTAATAGTAGTTTTTCTCATATTCTTTAACGCTCTGTAACCTTTTGAATCATAGTGGCCTCATTGCTTTGATTGGGGTGAAATGATTAAAAGAAAAAAAAATAAAGCAAGCCATCTGCCAGGGCAGTTTGCCAATCCCTATTACAGATGCCTGCTCAACCCACAGAGTCAAATATGGTTTATACTGAAAATATACTGAGTATTAGAAGCAATTCATCATAATTGTATTGCAATTTACACTACTTTAAACAGTTACCCAAAATGTAGATCTTTGGCTACCCACTAAATATAACATTGATAATAAGAAGATTACTACACACACCTGTCCTGGCTATGACGATAAACTACATCGAACAGTAAGGCCTCTGATCAGGAGGCTTTATGGAGCATGGAACCACCTCTTAATTACTGGTGTTCCCAAGTCCACCCTGACCTGGGGTGGTAGCACCTGTTAGGGTCTCAGCTATAGGCAAATAGTTAACTCCGAAACTGAGATAAAAAGCATTATGAAAATGTAAAACTAGGTTTTAATACCAGAAATACTTTGTAAAAATTATTACCGAAATAAATTTTTGAAGAAGAAAAAAACTATTAACAGCAATATGTTTTTGAAAAAAAAATATTACCAGCAATACGTTTTTTAAAATTATATTACCAGCTATACATTTTTGAGGAAAAAATATTACCAGAAATAGATTTTTGACAAAAAAAACAAAAATATTACCAGGAAAAAAAAAAAAGTCGGCATTACATGACCCATTGAGGTTGATATGACATAAAACAAACTAAACCATTACTACACATACATATATATATATATATATATATATATATATATATATATATATATATATATATATATATATATGACACAGTGCTGATAGCAGGCACAGAAAGGAAACTACAAAACCTCCGACAAAAGGTAGCGAAGGAGAGTGAGAAGAAGGGACTAAGCAAAAAATTTAAGAAGACAGAATGCTTGGTCATCAGCAAAAAGATGAGCCGAAAATACAATTAACCAGTTGGAGACACTAAAATCAAGCAAGTGCAAAAATTTAAATATCTGGGAAGTGTTCTGACAGAGGCCAGAAACTGTGGCACTGAGATCTGACGATGTATTGTGATGGCCAAAGATGCATTCCAAAAGCTAAGCAGAGTATTAAAAGACAGGAGGATTTCATTGGTAAGAAAGAAAAGAATACTGAACTGCTACGAGATATCTGTCCTCCTTTACAGTAGTGAATGTAGGTCAATCTCCTCAAAGATGAAGAAGAAACTCGAGTCAACGGAGATATGGTTCTGCAGAATGATGCTAAGGATACTATGGATTGAACATGTGAGCAATGATGAGGTTTCGGGGAAGATGCAAATAAAGAGGAAACTTATACCTAACATCAGGAAGAGGCAGCTGAAATTTCTGGGACATGTAATGAGAAAGGAAGGCTTGGAAAATCTGATACTCACAGGGCGGATAGAGGGACAGGGGAAAGCAAAGCGTGACATACTTAACGGGCCTAAGCAAAAGGATGGCAGAACAGGGTATGGGTGAAATAGCAAAAGGAAAAAACTTGTTGAGAGCTACAAAGGACAGGAAGAGGTGGAGAGCCTATATCCTGAAAGAACATAGCATATAAAAGAAGATTATATGTGTGTGTGTGTGTGTGTGTGATAGAAATTACAGGAGGATTTGAGATAATCATAATTAAGTAATACATCGAGTCTCGAAGAAACCTCAACAGAATGCAGAAAGCACTGGACGGCCGTTTCACCCTATATTTGGGACTCATCAGCAGTGCGCATCCACTACTGAGAATTGAAACCTGGACAGTTACAATATGAGGCAAGTGTCATACCAACTGTACCAACAGGCCTATATGGGTGGTTACTCATTTCGGTGCACACACATTTGCCTGGGCAGCCAACAAAGCCCCTATTACAGATGTCTGCTAAACCCAAAGTGTCCACCTGTGGTTTATACTGCAACTATGTTGAGCAGACCTTAGTTACAGTTTCTAAGAGAGAGTGCATAATCTAGCATGATCAATTTTATATATATATATATATATATATATATATATATATATATGTGTATGTAGCTGGTTTCAGAGCACACATTTCTGCTTGGGTGGTTAGCTAATACCTGATGCACAAGCCCGCTCAGGTGTGTATGTTTCTTTAACACCTGGTAGGCCAACTCATTGTTTATATTGCAACTACACTGAGCAATTGATTGGTTGATTCTGGGAGAGAATCCTCAGTCACAATGACTTGTGATCTTGTTCTAACACCATCCTCAACAACTTCCAAACCAAGTTTTCTATACAAAAAATGACTGTCTAAGGTAAGAAGTTTTTACCATTTTCTTCAGTAATTTTAGCAACAATGATTACTCTTATATTACTATAAGTTACACCTATAGGGTTTCAGTTCATCAAATTACCTCAGCCATGCTTCCAATGCTGATTCTGAACAATATAGGTCATATGTACTATAGATGATTAGTACATCAGAATCAGGACATGACTTACACACAAATAATTAAGTTGAAAGTTTATTAAGATGATTTAATTAGTTTGGCCAGAGGAAAGCTTGATGGAGTTTACAGGTAAGAAGTAATCAAACAGAAAGTATGTTGAAATTGATTTATCAATCAATATTATTGAATACAGGAGGTAAAATTCTCAGTAATTGATAAGTCACATATTGTTGGTGTACAAGTTATTGGTCGATCAGACTGCAGTTTAAAAAACAAAATGGTTTTCTGGACTTTGGAAATATAAAAAAAAATATTTGCTTTTTGTCATTGATAGAAGAATATTTGTATCTTTAACATATTTCATCATTATGATCAATATTAATTTTAAAATATCCACCAATATTAATTGCTGTCAATATAATTTTACGTATATCAGTATTTATTCAATATTGAATGGTTAACTTATCAGAGAAGATATTCACTATAGTATCAGTATTTAAACAACTTATTTCAATATCACTATATATTCAATTTTTCATTAATATTATTTCCTCCATCTTCTCAATATAAAATCACTATTATTACAGCATTTTTAACAAATACACAAATTTAAAAAACCTGGATTATTACTATTGCATTTATCACAAAAGACCTCATAAGTTGAAAATTGGACTAGAAATTTCTTTATTTGTAAAGATCGAGCATATTTAAAGGTAATGTGTTAATAGAAATCTTGCTACAATGTGCTATCTTTGCTAGATTAAAACACTCACACTGACAAAATTTGGATCATTATTTCATATATTACTAGTATTCTACTCCCGTGTTATTCCATAACTTTGAGCTTGTATCAAACTAAACAAAGAACAGTACATACTAAATGGAAAGATAAAGAAAAAAGAAAAAAAAATTGGATTCAATTGTTACATTTATAATAAATCTAGTTTGAAGAATGTGGGAAAAAAAATGGATAATAGGTAATGTGATTTGTGCATTCACTCTTGCATCTTAGGCAGGTTTGTGTAAAATGTACAAAGGGAAAAATGAAAAAAACATTTAACGGACACAGAAAGGCAAATAAATTGAAGAGGAAGTAAAGATGGCAGAAGGGAAGAATAAGAAAGAAATAATCAAAGAAAAGAAAAGAAAAAGAATGAAAGATCTAATAAAAAGAAAGCAAAATTGGAAGAAAGTAATTTGAAAGTAACGGAGAAGGATCATATAAGAGTAAATGAAGAAAAAAGGATCTGAGGAAAAATAGGAAAAATTCAGAAAAAATGATTAACAAACTTATAGAAAAAAAAAAAAAGTAAGATTTTCAGTACAAAAAAAAATATGAAAGAAATTGTATAAGAAATAAAAGAATTTTGCAAAAAGAAAAATATACAAAGAAAAAAGTGAATGTGATTGTAGGAAAATATTTGCATAAAAATGAAGGTGAAAGAAATTAGAAAAAGCAAAGTTAAAAAAGTAATTTCAAAGAAAAAGAAATATGAATGAAAGAGAAGAAAATGGGAAAAAAGGAATTAATAAAAAATATAACATGAATGAAATTGTATGAAAAAATAAAATTTTTAAAAGTATATAAATGGAATTGCAGGATGAAAGAACTTCACAAGAAAGAAAATTTTTTCTCTCTCTCTCTCTCTATATTATATATATATATATATATATATATATATATATATATATATATATATATATATATATATATGTCTTTCTATCACGTGTTATTATCATTATTTTATATAGTTTTAAGGTATGCTATATTTCCAGGGAAAAGTGCTGAATATCAGAGTGTATGTGGATACTGAGGTAAACACTGAGTTTCATGCTTGAATGCAATCATAAGAACTTATAATGTTTATATATATATATATATATATATGTTTGTAAGTGTGTGTATGTGTCAAGAAAGAACTTCAAAAGAAAGAAAATGAATGAAACTATGAAAGAAAATTCTTCAAGATATAAACAATAATAAAATTAAAGGAATAAAGCAAAAATGAATATGAAATAAAAAAAATATGAATGATGTTACAGGAAAAAAAGAAGGAATTTCTAGAGAAATCAGAGTAAAGACAGAATATCATAAGAAGGAAAAGGGAATTTCTAGAAAAATCAGAGTAAAAACAGAATATCATAAGAAGGAAAAAAAGGAATTTCGAGAGAAATCAGAGTAAAGACATGATATTCTGTCTTTACTCTGATTTCTCTAGAAATCCCTTTTTTTCCTTCTTATGATATTCTAAGAAGGAAAAAAAGGAATTTCTAGAGAAATCAGAGTAAAGACAGAATATCATAAGAAGGAAAAAAGAAGAAATTTCTAGAGAAATCAGAGTAAAAACAGAATATCATAAGAAGGAAAAAAAGAAGGAATTTCTAGAGAAATCAGAGTAAAGACAGAATATCATAAGAAGGAAAAAAAGGAATTTCTAGAGAAATCAGAGTAAAGACAGAATATCATAAGAAGGAAAAAAAGGAATTTCTAGAGAAATCAGAGTAAAGACAGAATATCATAAGGAAAAAAAAGAAGGAACTTCTAGAGAAATCAGAGTAAAGACAGAATATCATAAGAAGGAAAAAAGGGAATTTCTAGAGAAATCAGAGTAAAAACAGAATATCATAAGAAGGAAAAAAAGAAGGAACTTCTAGAGAAATCTGAGTAAAGACAGAATATCATAAGAAGGAAAAAAAAGAAGGAACTTCTAGAGAAATCAGAGTAAAGACAGAGAGAATATCATCAGAAGGAAAAAAATTTTAAAAATAAACGTAGGTAAAAAAAAAGGCACCAAAATAATAATGTTTCTTTTTATGAAGCTAAGAATCACCATTACCTGCAAAATTTATCATGTGAAAGAATTGCAAATTGAAGGCTGGAAATCCTGCTAAAAGTTAAATACAATGCAAATACTCTATCATTTTCTCTTCACTAGAAGCCATAATGCAACAGCAAACATGATAATGAGAAGAAATTTCCGATAAAAGATCCGTCTGCCCATAGCATAAAAGGGAAACATTGGGAAATTGTTCAACACAGTTGACAGAAACATCTAACAAAGTTTGTGGGTAATCTACAGGGTGGAGGGGGTCTCACCTTGATAATAAGGGATTAAGCATAGTGCAATCCTGATACAAACATGGAGATCAGAGTTCACACACAGCTAGTTACACAAGGGACTGGATATTGTAATGACCAATGACAAGGTGGCCATTTGTCAACCATTAGGGAATGAGATCTTAACTGCCATCCTCCTGCTTTTGCCCAACAGTTGGTCATTGATGGACATGAAATCACCAGATCCTACAATTGAAGGTTTGACAGTAATCTCTGTCTTTCAACAAAATATGGAATAAGCTGACAAGTGAGAAAATCAGAAAGAAATGCTAATGTGAACATTATTAGTTAATGTGATTTTTGAGATGTACCTTACATCAAAGTGTGGAATCAGTATTCAGTTGTTACTATACTAGTCATAAATGTGAGCATTTTACGGTTTACCAATTTGAATTTTCAGAATTCTTAAGTTAATGATTGAATAATCTAACTGCAAGTTCTGTGACTATAAAATACCCATGGAAATTCCTCAACTGAATTGTTAAATATTTGAGCTCAACAACTTTAACCAAATATTGCAATATCAATCAAAATGCAGGCCATTATTTATAGAAGTAAGAGGGTACAAATTGAAAGATTTAGAATTTACAAGTTTTTCTACTTCACTAAAGCAGAAGTTAAAATGAGAGCATTATCTATTTTTCTTTTTTTTTCACTGAAACTAAATAGCATCTCTGATATGTCTTTTCCATCTTTCCTTGTGATCAAAATGGAATAGTCCATTGTTTATGATGTACTGGCAGGGAGCAATTTATATACTAAGAAACAGGCATGGTGTGTGCTGCCCCAAATGGGGTAAGCCTGATTGGAGATCCTGGGCAGTGTTTTGTAACCTTCACTATTGTAGAATATTGGTTAATTTGCAAGTGGTCTGACACACAGGTAGACTGGTGTAGTCACTTCAAGTTGGAGAACAGCACTGAGTAATTTAATGGAGAGAGATATATGGGTGAATAGAGTCCACTCATGCAGAAGTGTTGGGCAGGTCCATTCTAGTAAAGTGGACTAACCCACCTCTAAATGAGGTAGATTAGCTAGACTGCTTTTACCACGAGACAGCCATGTTAGAAGGTAAGGTAAGGTAAGGTAAGAAGGTAAGACTTCTACAACTATCTTACTAACATTTGCTTTTTCTTCTACCTACATTTACATATGTTACAAATTAAACTAATCACCACCAACTATTAAAGGATGAAAAATTATTCTAGATTTTGATGTCATTCTCGGGTCTCCCCCCCCCCCCAAATCCATAAATTTGTTTTACTCATGACAAGTTTTGAAAAAAAAAAAAAATCACTGTATGAAATTCATTATTTTTTATCCATACTGTTGAATGTGTTAAAATTATTTAACATTTTAATAAGAGAAAATCTCCAGTTGATATTAAAAATTGCGGCAAATCATTGTTGATTTATTCAAGATGGAATGACCTATTGTCAGATGTCTGTAATTTGTATTTAGATTTATTGTATTTATTTTAATACACTATTCACCTATATTGCATATGATCTATTATTGTACATAATTAGTTTAGAAAAAAATTTGTATTTTATATCAATACTACCTTATGAAAATTGAGATGGAGTAGATTAGGGTCACTGGATCATTTACTGGGAGGGGGTGCACGAGACACTTGCACCAGCCCTGACAGGCAGAATTATATTATGATAAAATTACTATTTTGCAAAATTGTTTCTGACTATGGAACAAGTGTACTTAGTTGAAAAAAACAAATATATATATCAGTTCGTTTCTTCATGAAAATTTCAATCCACAACTGATTAACAACTGCAGAATGTATTTTTAGTTCATGTAAACAAAATTAATATCTTTAGAATTAAATATACTCATTTAACTATTGTATGGCTAATGTGGACCTTCGTGACAACAACAAAAAAACTGTCAAAATGAGAGTTTTTTTCCCATGACACCGCTTTTATTTTAAACTGCCTTCACTCTTCAGCAATGTTTACTGTTTTAAAAAGCAATAATTTAAAATTGTAATAAACTGAAATATATGAAAGTCAATTTATACATTTTTGTTGTTCTTGAGAATTGACAAAAATATTAAACACTATTAGATTGTTTCTGAGATGAGGTATTATGATTATTTGCATTATTTGGACTATTATCCTCATCTTCATTGCCATATACACAACATTTCATCTATTGTACACTCCGGCCTTCATCAGGTGGACGAAATAAAGGGTTTGGTTTGAAATTCCAATCACCTGAAGAAGGCCAGAGTGTACAATGGCTGAAACATTGTGAATATGGCAATGAAGATAAGGATAACAGACCAAATAATGTAAATGCAAGTAGCTATTACATTGTTTATTTACACTATTTATTGGAATGGTTGGTAAAACATTGGCTAATTGCCAAGTCATTCAAACTTTATTAAATGGTAAATAAAAAGGATTTACTTATAGTTGGTTCATATATTTAAATAATTTGGAAAATGTTTATAAATTTATGAATAAAAAATTAGTTTTCATATTTGTTTCTTTATAAATTGGTAATTTACAATGTTGTAGATACAAAATTACAATAAATAAATAGTGTTTAATAATTTTGTTGTAAATCCTCAAAAACAAAAAAAAAATGTATAAATACAATTTAATGTAAACCGGGTATTGAACTCGCACTCTGGGTCCTGTCACTGGATCTAACCAATGCCTTTATCCACTGTGCCATGTGACCTTGAGGACCCAGTCAAGGCAGTGGAGAACTTTCAGAGGGAAAAATTAACAGGAGATAACTGATAACTGACATCCATTAAACATGGCACGTGGAACTAGAACAGTCTACCCCAGTGAGCGAAATAAAGGGTTCAATCCGACATTCCAACCACCTGAAGAAGGCCGGAGTGTACAACAGCCGGAACGTTGTAATAAATATGGCGACAAAGATGAGGACAATAGCCCGAATAATGTAAATAATGTTCTTAAATTATGTTTTACAGTTAAAGGGTCTGTAGAACAACAATCTATTTGTCATTGCCTCATCAATTATGTAACACGTGGTGACTGTCAATAAAAAACACAGTTACACTTTCTTTCTGTGTTATTTAAAACTTAAAGTAAATAATATTTGTTTCAAATCAGATTGATTATACTTTAAATCAGCTAATATTCTTCAAATAAAGTTTCAGAAAAGTATATTTTATTTTTGGATGAATTTTTTAATACAGAGAATTACATGGTGATGAGAGGTGACTAAAAAGGGAGCTAATCAGCTATTTTAGAAAAAAACAAACTATTCCAATCACTGTAATTTGTTAAAATGCACCAGAGTATTTTGCTTACCGAAAATGAAAGCTTCATGAAAGCTTTTTCATTTTTAAAAATTCATTTTAAACTGTCCATAATGATAATATCTCATCATTCTAAAAATAACCTTTGCCTTTAGTGGTGATAGAAAAGAAGCTTATGTCTTCATCCTAACACTCTTGATTATAATAACGACCTTTCCACCATGTGGAGGGACTGGTAGACTAGTAGCAGTACAGAAACCACATCTTGCCAGCGCTTCGTGAAGATCAAAAACAGAAGATTTCAAACAAACACGATTCTCGGAACTAAACCAAGTTAGCACTGACTTTTAAATGAAAGAGACTATCGGAGTTAGCTCCTCCTCAGTTCCTTAATCCTTCAACAGGGGTCTCTCTCCCCTGACTATAAATACTGGCTGACCCCTCTCTCTCTCTCTATCTCTCTCTATCTCTCTATCTCTCTCCTCTACTCTACTCAGGCCGCTACCTCACGCGAGGTAAAATCTCTCTTTTTCGACTTGGGCCGCTACTTTGCGCGGGGGCAAGGTAAAATCTCTCTTTTTCGACTCAGGCCTTGGGCCACTACCTCGCACAGAGGCGAGGTAAAATTTCTCTCTTTTTCACTTAGGCCAATATGTGACCTCTCACAGATACAGCGTTTCCCAAATTCTGGGAACGCGCTAAGAACAATACACGTACGTACGAACACTTACAACACACGCACATAATTTCTCCATACAAACACTATGTAACTTTTCATGTCTTTGTAGAACTCGTTATTAATATATATTTGTTTACCCATGTATATCGGTCTTGTTTGTTTTCTTTGTCTTCTTTGTAATCAAAGTCCGACATTCGCATGAAGCTGGACCCACCAGCAGGAAAGTTTAACCTTCTGATATCTCTTCACATCAGCACCTCCACAGTCCGCTACAAGACACTAAAAACATTTTTACACACACCATACCAATATTCAGTAATGCACATCACAAAAAAGAAAATACAAATTCTTGTTGTTTAGCCAACATGTTTTTGTTGTTGTTTTTGTATGTTTTATACATTTTATTTTCTGTCATTAATATCAACTCCATTACAAAACCTTAGGTATCATGAATTAGTGGAGGTCCCTATTTTTAAGTCTTAAATATTGATCTTCCATATATCTTTATTTCTGTATTTGATTAGTTGATGCATTTCATCTTGCAAAAGTTTAAAGAACGGTTTTGTTCAGAAAAAATGTAACAAATATGACACCAATCCAAACTTTAATCCTGCGAATGTGAGACAGAAATGAATTCGTTAAGTTTTATAATTTTACTGCATGATAAAAGAAAAAGATTCATAATTTTACTACATAAAAAAGATTTATAATGTTATTTACATGAGAAAAGTTTCATAATTTTACTAAATGAAAAACAAAAATGACAAGGCCAAATAATTTCACAACAAAACATTACTAGGCTCAAAGAGAATACATTTCACAGTCGTTTTGTATGTTTTGAATGTGTGAGTTTAACGGACTTCAAAAGGCGAAGATATGTTCAAACATTACAATTTTCATTGGTGCGAGAAGACATCAAAGATGAAGTATACAGATATTTGCAACAGTATTTTATTTTGAGAGCATGTAAAGAGTTTACAGTTATACAAATTTCATGCTGGAGAAAATCATCTAAGTTGATAAAATGTTTTGATGTTCCTTATGAAACTGGAAATATAAAAATGGCTCAGACTAATGTGGCAGAAGCATATAGCAATGGCCAGGATTTTGTGAAAAGCAAAGCATTCTCTGTTTTACATATTAGTTTATACAAATAATAATATTATAACAACTTGTCTATATCTTAATTTATTCATCCATATCGTTCTGTATGGAGAATACGCACAGTAAGGTTTATGCCCATTACCAAATTGACTAATACAGTTATCGTGAGGGTGAGTGATCAAGCAATATTTGCATGCTAAATTAAAATATTGTAATGAACACTGGGAGGTGGTAGCAAAATTCAAGATGGCATCAATATTATAGTTCTTTCAAAGAAATTTAATAATATCACTATACTATCTGGAAATTTGGTATTTTCGTACAGTTGTACTAAAATATGTTAGGGTTATTTTAGTAAAGTGCCACCTGTATATTTTTTTTAATTGGTTGATTTAATGGTTATTAATTCCACCTTATCTGCCAAGGCACCTGTTATGTAGCACTGTCCAAGACTATTAAAGAATGGGTCAATAAAACCATTTTCCTCCGAAATATAGCAAAGTTTACATGAGTATTGTCCCCACTGGGAGTCATTTATTTTCCCTGGGCACCTACCTTCTAGATTTTTAACTGAAGCACATTTCCTAATTGCAAAGGCCTAAATATATTTGGCTTTTCTTTTCAGCTGTTTCTGTATACAAAAGCTTATTTCCTCTTTTCTTCTATTGTTATTATTTCAACATTATATATATATATATATATATATATATATATATATATATATATATATATATATTATATATATATATAATATTAGTGGTAAATATACACATACATATGCAATCATATATCTAAAATATAAATATATATACATACATATATGTATGTATGTATGTATGTATGTATGTATGTATGTATAAAAAATAATTCCAAGAGGATAGAATCCAGGTAGAACTCAATGTCCAGGACAGAGTAAGGATATAATAAAAAGACTTAAACACTAATATTCCATAAAATGCATATTTTTCTCACTTAAACCGTCTTTGCCTCCTACTTTTTAAAACTTCTCTCTGTTAAATTTTAATCCCCCCTTCATCTTTAGACCATCCTATTCTTCTCTCGTCTGTTACCCCTCCCTTTGACTTTCATTCACTCTAGCATTCGCCCCACACTCTCATACATACACTCTCACTAAATTTTGCTTTTTTATTCCCGGAGATGTTTTTTCTGTTTTCTTTTTGAATTTGTAGGTCTGATGAATTGGATCGTATTTACGATTCCAATAGAATAAATTATGACCATGGAATATTAGTGTTTAAGTCTTTTTATTATATATATATATATATATATATGTGCACAGTACTTAGTGGAAAGCAATAAATATCAGTGATAGAGCGAATATAATAAGTTGTATGGATATGAGTTCGTGACCCTGGATTTCACGCTTTTGCAATCATCAGAGAAACTTAGTTAGTGCACATGTATAGTTGCACCAACAGAACAAATTTAGTCCAATGAAGGACTAAAGGACAAAACACATGACAAGTAATATTTTTCTTGATATGTAAACATATATATATATATATATATAAGACACCAGAAGTGTTGAAACAAAATGGCTATTTTTGTAGTGATTTTATAACATATTTATGTTATAATATTCAAATAAATGATTATATATATATATATATATATATATATATATATATATATATATATATAAAAGTGAACATTGAAGTCAACAGGCCATTTCATGCTCGATGCAATCGTCAGATTCGCAGCCTGACGATTGTGTCCAGCATGAAACAGCCTGTCGCCTCTGAGTGTCGACTTCAATGTTCACTTTTATATTTATATTTACATATGCTCTTTCTCTGATATTGAGCCCTTTATTCCATAAATATAGCACACCTTAAAACTATATTTCTTATATATATATATATATATATATATATATATGACTATGCTCTCATTCGCCGATTGAGCACTATGGAGAAAAGGGAATTTTTAACAGCTGCTGCTTCTCCTTACCACATAGCTCTTTGTCAGAATTGAGCACTCTGGCTGCTGGTCTATCGTTTATAGACATCACATATATAATGAATTGTAAGATTCCCTTTCTCTGCTGTGTGACAATAGCTTAGAAGTAGAGTCTCTGACGTATGCCAAATTGGTCAAGTTTCGATCCTGGCTTGAAGCAATTGGATGGCTAGCCACACTGAGGAGCTGTAATACAGCGAAACAGCTTGTCTGGATTATATATATATGTGTGTGTGTGTGTGTGTGTGTGTGTGTTATATACACTAAAGAAAGCCTTAGAGCACAACACCAGAAGCATGGTGATTTTTTTTTTTTTACAATGATATTCACCCTGTACAAGAGCCACTCTAGGTAGAGAGTTAAAGAATAAGAGGCACTACTGCAAGCAAGTTGATAATGCCAAGATGCAAAGGAACCACCAGAAGTGAAAGAGAAGGATAAGACTTTAGAAGAATCCGAAAACCCAATCCTAAATAGCTAACAAGGTATAAACCTTTATTCCTTGTGAAAAGACTAGGGAGGAGTGTGAACTGGTCGATAGATGAACCTATCAATGAGCTAAAAAAAAAAAATGTTCTTAAACAACAAACTGGTAGGAAGGAGAACAAACATAATTGTGACAATGATGATTTCACTGGTTTTGGCACATTTGACTATCTTGTTGAATTACAGAGACATTCTGAAAAGTTTAAAAATCAAAAATTTCTTGCCATTATTGATAACTTTCTTTCTATCCTGTCAAAATGCCAGGAAGTGTGTAAATAAACAATTTGGATTCCTTCATCAGCTGCAATCATTGATATCTGAAGAGTTTCTAAAGAGATTTCAGCAGGATAGTTTCCAAATTTTAAACTGAGCTGAGGGGCTATTAGGTTTTGATTGCTTCGATTATGTCCTCAATGTCTTAGAAATCAGTTTTGTTGAGTTAAGACTTCCGGATATTTGTAGTTGGATGACAAAAGAAAATCAAAGTTATATCAGAATATCACAAATGACAACTTTATTTTGTTGTGGCCTGTTTAGGGGCCAGAAAGAAAGACACGGAAGATGAAGGTAGGTTGAACAAGTATATTGAAATAACATATATACAATGCAAAAGCAGATAGAGGTGTACATCCGAACGGTAGTTTTACACTGCATCTACTCTTCTAATCGACTCTCGCATTTAGTATTTATGAGAGGAGGAAGAGTTCATTATACTGTAGGAGGGTTTACCACAACAATTTACTTACATTATAGTCGGCCCTCGCCACTTCCTTCTTTAACCTTCACAGCTTCACTTTGTTGTGGTTTTTTTCAGATCTTTTGATTGAAAAATCATATCATGGTTCCTTGCTACTTCATGGTTGAATATGGTCTTCTACAGGGTGGGAAAAAAGTTCTTGCCCAAATCTCAGGAGCAGACACACAGCTGATCCTTCAGTTGATCGAAACAGTGAAAATAATAAAGTGTGTGCTCGGTTGTCCGAGTCCATTGCCTTACACTTGAGCATCTCACACAAGTCGTGAGAACTATTAAGAAAGTACAGAACATGATTGGCAAAAGGGACCCACAAATGATGTATGCATTGTGGTTCTGGAATGCACACTAACCTAAGAAAATAATGGAACTTGTTCTATGATGGAGTGATGTACACGTAAGAACTTTGTGTGTGATTTTAATGTACAATAATAATAATATTTGTAACATCTAATATGTTTTATTCTCTATTATTTTGTCTAACATATTGAGTAATATAAGTGTAAAGGTGACTACAGGGGTGTTATTTCATGTCTAGAGAGCTCTCATAATGTCAAAAACCATATTTAGAAGGTCGTAAACAGGTTTTCTAAGCTCTATGAAAATATTCAATTTATAAATAAAGAATCCTGCTTCATGGTAATTCACTTATCATGGTAGGTTCTGGAACTGATTAACTGTGATAAATGAGGGTTGAATGTATTTGCTTTTTGAGTACTTGAATAGTTTAAGAAAAAGAAATAGTGTACGAAAGAAAGTCGACTTGAAAAGCTTTTTTTTTTATTACTGTTGTCAGCCATTTGTTATGTCTTTTTCCTTTGCTACAGCCAATTTCTCCTTACCCTTATGGTAAGGGTAAAATGAAATGGCATTCTATAGTTCTACATCGCTGTCTGTATGGCAATGCAGTTAAACATCCTTTTCTCAGGCCAGCTTCTTGAAAACTGAAAAATGTCTTGGAGAGAGGTGTTTTTTTTAAATTTCTTTTTAAAGCTTTTCATTGGCTGATAATATTTTTCATTTAATGTTAAGTTGATTTTAAACATTGCATTTTTAAAATAATTTCTCTGGCAGGTTTTTAATTACCAGTATGTGACAAGCTGCTAGAGTGAAAATTTCTATTATATATATTTTTTTTTTGACAGGGCTGAGACAAGGTTGTCAGATTGCATCAAATCATGTTCAGAAGATCTAAAAGAAAGTTTTCCTGAAGAATTTCTGCAGTTTCCTGAGATTCCTCTTGTTTCTCACACTTACACCAAAGGAGACATTGTCAAGTTACACTTTTACTATTTAATAACAGATAATTGCTTGCAGTTTTCTTTTGCAAATGTAGAAGTTGTGTCATATATGAATGAAAAGTGTCATTGCTGACACCAGAGTTTGAACATGAATCTCTAGACAATGAAAATGTATACCACCATTTACTATAAATAGAGATATCCTGCCACTGACTGTGTGTGGTTACAATTATGTATTGACTATTGTGTTAACCCGGAGGTTAAAGTAGAGTGTCCCATGTTTCAAGACAAGATATTACTTTTCTTAGCAGCTCTGTGCAATTGTGTATTAAGTGATAAGTAATCAATAATCTTTCTGTTGATTCTCTACTTCTTTGTTGTTATTTTAATTGCATTTGGTAATTAAATACTTATTTATTTTATACTGAAGTCTTGCTGTTATTACTTGTATTGTATACATGTGTCGAATTTCACAAAGTTGCTTTGTCATTCATGGTTCCCAACTTCAGTGGCAAATGCCCATTTTCAAGATTGAAATGGTAAATAAATGAAACAAGGAATAATATCTAATAATAATACAAGTAAATGGCACCTGCAAGATCTAAAAGGTCAGCCAATCTAACAGTGATCTCATCTCACAATCCTCACTCTTGCTCCATATGTGGCCTCCTTTGTAAATCACTAGTGAGTCTTAAGTGCCACTTAAGATTATCGCACAAAATTTCATAACTGAATCAATTAACTGCAAAAATTAGTAGAATAATAAAAGGTCAGCTGAATTTTTGTTACAAATAGTTAACTAGAGCGTCAATAGTCTATAAATGAATTACTCAATATTCAAGGAACTTATCTTTTGTCCAACTCCAGAGTTTCAGGTAAAACCACTCATCAAAGAGTCTAAGAAACCTACTGAATTGATATCAGATATATCTATACTCAACAAAACAAACACTCATCTTCAAAACCAAAGTTAAATGTGCACCATGCAAGAACCCGTTTAATGACATTTATATTCAGACAGTTGAAATGCGCTATGTTTTTGTATAATTTCATTGTTACAAAATAATCACAGCAAATTCACCAACGATCACATAATTCAGAAAATACAGGCATTTCAACCATCATAGTCGTCAAACATACCAATTGTTTATTCTATTTAAATTATTTTAATTTGTTTAATTAATAAAACATTTTAACTGATTCTAAATATTTAAGTGTGGTCACATATTTAACAAACTATGCCATGGTGTGTACTTTGAATTTAAAGTCTGTGATTAGAGTTTGTTTTTTGCATAATATAAAACTTATTGAATTTATCCTACCCTCTATCACTGATGAGCGGTATTATGTGAAAGTCTGGAGATGGTCAAGAAAGAAGTCACTTAAATAATATATATATATATATATATATATACACACACACACACACACACACACACACTATTTACATTATTTGGACTATTCTCCACATCTCAGAAATATAGACATATATTATATATATATATATATATATATATATATATATATATGTACTTCATGAAAGAGAGTTACAGCATTAACAAATTTGTTTATGTTAAATGTAGTTTGTAAATCAGATCTTATCAAATTAGGTTTCATGACCCCATTACGAATTGGGTAAAGATTATTGAGGGTTTGTCAATACATTTGAAATTCATGAGGTAACTATTTTTTCAAAAATATTGCTTTTGGTGCACACGCACACACAAACGACTGACAAGATATTGTGGTTAAGTTTGTCTTTTTATTTAAAAGGTTATTTTTCTGAATGTTGTAGCATTACTTTCCTTGTATGAAAGAAGGATTGCTGCCAAAATTCACAATTTTTAAATTACTTGATCAGGCAGCCAACAAGAACAGTAACATTAAAACATTCACAAAAAGAAAAGTGTAACCGCAGTATCTTTTCAGTCGTTTTTAATCAAACTTGTGTGCGTGTATATATATGTTATTGTTTTATTTAATCAGCCACCTATAACATTGTATGCATGTGACAAGTCAGGACTTCATAAAGTAGTTATAGTAAGGTCAGTATGAAAATATGGGTTTCCCTGCTAGAGTACATCCTACAAGAAGCATATCAAAGACAAATCTGCAATTTCATTGGTCCTGACCAGGCATCTTGGCTTCAGTCATTTTCTCACTGCTGTAATATAGATTCACTGTGACTTTTCTGTAAATATTTTCATAACTGTTCTGATGAGCTTTGGTTATTTTTTTAAAATGCTATTTTTATCCCCCACCCCACAAATTGTACATATGGGAACTAGTTAGGACTACATAGAGACTAGAGGTATTATGGTGACTGTAGTAAGAATGTGTTGTTTTGGTGTAAAGAATACTGTGGTATGTCTGAGTCAGTAATTGTGGCTCACTAAGTTTTAAGATGAGACAGATTGAAGACTAGCCCTCCCCTATATCACCTTTTGGCCTTGTGCCACATTTTTGTATTTTAATGCAAAATTAATATTGCTTTTTTTTTTGTGCCTGGATGTCATAAATTTAAGTGTACTACTATATTAGCAGCAAGGTCTCATCATTTACACTTGAAATGGCAAAAGATGTAATCATAAATTTTATGCTCATAGTTTGTTTCACCTTTCTCGCTTGTGAAATTCTGGCTTCTTGCTTTCAAGTTTGATCTTCAAAAATTTAAATCCAATGTCAATCATTATCTTTTGTCTCCTTAATTCCTGTTCTTTTATTGTTCTTTCTCTTTCAGAGTTTGTGCATACTACCACGAAACCAGCCGACCAGGGGAGGGGGACGCTGTTCTCTGTGACCCTCACTATCTTATCAACATGTGATTTTTTTCTACCTGCATTTATGTACATTACAAATTAAACTAAGTACAACTGACTATTAAAGGATGAAAAATGTTCCTGCACTGGAAAGTGGAAAGAGAGTTCAGTCATCAGTGAACCAGGGAAATGAATGTGTCCCAGTAGGGATGTCTTTTGACCACATACTGCTGCTACATCTTGGAGCAAGAGGAAGAAAGAGAAAGAGGGAAGAAATGTTTGTCTTTTTATAGGCTTAATTGGCGTTAGACAAAGACTAGGTGGGTAATGAAACTTCCGGTTCTTTTATTACTAGCATCATAGAAAAATGCATTTCTTTCTCTTTTTTTATTATTCATTATTATTGTTTCACTTTCCCCACAACCTGATGAAAGACCTCTTTCTGCCTTCCATCAGTCTAGCTGATACTAACCTCCATGAGAATGACTCATTGCACCTTCTTGGTCTTACATCTTTGGCTGACATGAAGTGGAAAGATTATATTGAATCCATTGTTAGCACTACGGCTAAGAAAGTCGGTTCACTGTGTCCTGCTAGAAAATTTTTATCTCGTGAATCTATCTTACATATTTATTCATCCATGCTTTGAATCTTACTGCCACATATGGTCCAGTGCCCCTGCTGTGTATTTAGAGATTCTTGGTAAAACCCAAAGAAGAATCAGCCATATTATTGGTCCAAACCTGATTGTGATTGTATCAGGAAGTTTTGGATTGCAATCAGTCATTCCACTCATGATTTTAATTCTCTACTTTCATTGCTTAACCTCTTGGTCAGGGCCGATGCATATGACCCCCAAACCTACCTACATTTATATATATTACAAGTTAAACTAAGCACAGCTGATTATTAAAAGATGAAAAATGTTTGCAGATTTTGACGTCATTCTTTTAGTTTTCGTCCAAATCCGTCAATTTGTCTTGTCCATCCAAAGTCTCAGAAAAAATCATGATATAACATTCACTATTTTTATCCATAATATTGAATGTGCTAAAATTATTCAACTTTTTAACAAGAAAAATCTCAATTTGATGTCAAAAATTGCTGTAAAACATTGATTTAAAATGGAATGATTGATTATAACATGTCTCTAATTTGTATTTTTTATTTTACTACTTGAATTATTTACATATATTGCATACGATTCATTATTGTACATAATTAGGGGACAACTACATTGACCAGACTCAAGACAAATTTCTTTCTTGTTCATGTGACACCAAAATGGAATTCCTTGCAGAGAAATTTTGGTTCAAGTAAGATTTCTGTCATTGTTCAAGAATGACCTGAGAACCCTACTCAAGTCAAGAGTTAATTGATTCATCTGTAATTTGTATGGCATGATTAAGACTAGCTAGATAGAAAGATAGGACAGCTATGGCCAGAACTCACCAGTTTTGGCCTTGTGTCATATCTGTAATTTTATTTCAATAAATATTTTTCTATCTTCTTAAGATAAGTAACTTATTCTTAATTTTTCCAACATAATTAAATTTTTAAAAAAATCTTATATAATCTTATTTTTCATAAATGCTTTAAAACTTTCAGTTAACAAAGACAGTGCATTTATTTATATATATATATATATATATATATATTTTATATTAATTGATTTAAAATATGGTTTTATCGCTACACAGTGATTTTTTTTTTTTACCAAATCAAAGACATTAGTTCCATTTCCTCGTCAAACTGAATTCAAAGGCTTTGGCTTCCATGTTCGAAACATGGTTATCACTGTGTAGCGATAAAACCACATTTTAAATCAATTAATATAAAATATTAATGCTCTGTAAATTTACATTGAGCACTATTGTGTAAAAATAAAAATATCTATAAGAACACCGGATTTTATATCTTACTGTTCTTTCTTTTTATTTATATATATATATATATATATATAAATGACATCATTTCTGTGCTTCCATCATTATTTAATTTTGGTAACTGTTGCAAATATTAAGCTGGGATTTCATATCAAAATGAAGAAAAGTAATTATTTTGGTTCCAGCTTTTTTGCAAAACACTTTCTGTTAATTTACAGCCTTCATCAGATGTCTTTCAACTTGGGTAACCGACAGGGAATTCCAAACTGAACCATTTATTTAATCTACGAGGGTAGACTGTTCCTGTTCCAATTCCCATGTCTAGGGATATCTCATCTAATTCTTTATTCTGCTCAGTTATTTTTGCCGTGTTTCCTGCAAGTAATGAGGCATTGAAAAGCGGTTGCCGGTTAATAAAAATGAAGCATCTTGTTTTAAATTCTAGAATTTTTAAAAACTTTTGAGAATTACACCTAAAATTAACAATAATACTCAAGTGTCAAATATTTGTTGTATTATCTGTTTGCATAGCAAATGAAAAAAAAAAATTAATTAAGCAAAAATTTGAATTTTTTTTTTTTTTTAAGCTTATCACCCCAAGCAAGGCTGGAGGCCACTAGCACGCAAGGGGTTACAGAAGGTTTGGAGGAAGAGCAGATAGGAGTGGTAAAGGAGAGGATGTGAAGAAAGACAGTGGATCGATCAAGGCAAGGGGGTTACAGAAGATTTGGAGCAAGAGCAGATAGGAATGAAAGGTGAAAGGATGTGGAGAAGGGAAGTGGATAGATCAAGACAACTGGAGATGTCGATTGACGTTACACTTAAATAGTTGGAGATTGTATTTGTCAGGGAAACAGGAATAGGGAAGCGAGTTCCACAGGCGAGATGTGTGAGACATGAAGCTATTGGAGTAGAAGATACGTCTACATCTAACAGTTTCAACGGTGAAGGGGTGGGAACGGGATGCCAGCCTCATGGGACGTTTAAATTCACGAGGCCTAGGGACCAGCGAAAACATTTACATGTAATAATGGTTAATATTTCAGGCTTTCTTCAATCATATTCTACAGGAACCAAATTGGTGGAATCTGCTTCTGCGCATAATTACCTGATACATGTTTGGCACTGAATGGTATTGTTGATCAATAGTATTTGACAGGATACTTGTTAATAATGGTATTGCCTCAAACAGAGTGTAAAAACAAATATACATACAATTAGCGATGAGTTTTATTGACTAAGCAGGTTAAATTGAAAGAATTCAAAATGGACGAATTAAGGTACATATGTTCTTATAATTTGTATATGTGTGTGTGAAAGATTGCTGGAAACTTATGTTTTAAAAGAGTTCTATATCTGTTGGTTCAATAGATTTAACTGTGTCGTCAAGTAAGCTTAGGACATTGTTATGTTGTAGACTAGATTGTATTGTGTTCAATAAGTTCCCCAAAAGTGAACAAGACACATCTTTTCTCAAAGACAATCAGTGAGAGAATGAGACTTTTGTGATTTTTTCTTAAATACTGTTTTGGCAATGCCATCTAGCAGTCGTTAGCAGTTCTTTGATTTGGGGTAATCCCACAGTAGTCTGTATTTGGCATTGATTTTGTATTTGTTGGGTTGTTAGTAGATAATGGCGCCATACCCCAGGGAGATCCCAAACGTATAAATTCCAGGTACCAAGAGAAATAAAGAGGAAGTGTTACTATTTTCTTAGCACAAACAAATATAAAGAACACTAAGAAACTATACATGATATATAGTGATTTTACAAGCATAGGTATGGCACAAGTCAGAAAGTAGGGAGCACTCAGTGAGGAAAATACATGATATATACAGAGTGTCCATAAAGTCCGTGTGCACTTTAAAAAATTTATAACTTTATTTGTATTTGCGATAGAAATATTCTGTAAAAAATGTTATAAATTTTAATGTACCTAGTTTTAAGTATAGCTAAAATAACTAATGTGATTTCAGGCATTACTGTAAATCAGTTGGCAAACGTTTTCCGTGAACTGCAAAATCGTATTACCCTTTGTATTGCTAATGATGGAGGACATGTGGAAACTTAAATAAAATTTCAATAAAACCTTAAAAAATTTCAATAAAACCTTAAAAAATATAGATTTACTTCTTTCTAATTCTTTTTACAAAATAATTTCTATCGCAAATACAAATAAAGTTATAAATTTTTTAAAGTGCACACAAACTTTATGGACACCCTGTATAATACCTTACAATGATGAGGTTTTCATAGAGAAAATAGCAACCTTTATGGCAAGGTGAGGCTGCTGATCAATACTTTTTCTAATACACTACTTTTTGGTATTGGTCAATACATGCCTGACCTTTAACATGTCTAAAACTCTCACTGGCTCTCTAGTGTGTCAGGAACAATAACTCACCTGGGTTCCCTGACCATTAGGGGTACTGTTTCTTATAAATCCTTATATATTGTTCTAAATGAACCAAACTTGCTGTTATGTGAGTTACCAGTCTATATCTTCTTTCCTAATAAAAGATACCCTCTCTTACCTAACTGATTATACACATGGAGAAGGCTGGAGAACTGACTGACCAAAATACTGAGGTAAAATCAAGGGCAGAAATGAATTAGTTCAATTGTCAAAAGAAAGGTTAGAAAAATATAGCAAATGTAATATAAATTTAAAAAGTAGGTCATTTATTATTAATTTATGTTCTGTGCCAGTCATTGTCCAAAATACTAATTTTTTAAGATATAAGTTAAAAAGGGGAAAGATATATTTGAACACCCATTCCACTCAGAATAATCTGAACTGTTCTTAATAAGTAATTATGTAATTAGTATACAATTGTGGGTGACACACAGATAACCCACACACAGAACAATGCTTGAACCCTCGATTTTGAAAACTACAAAATCAGTTTCACTGCATCTTCTTTCTTTGTGGACATTGCATCAAACCATGTCACATGACAAAGAGGGAAAATAGACCAATCAAATCATTCTATTTTGATGTTGCAAAGTACAAAGTCATGATTCAGTAGACAAACGCACTTTCAACATGTCTTCATTTCAGCTACCAGTACCTTCAAAGGGACTGTATTCAATTGTCTTTCCCACTTCCACAACTCAAAGTTCATGGACTTCTCCCTCACACCATCTAAATCTCCTCTCTCTTTTCACACGCTTTATTTAAACAAAGCTTTATTTAAACTCAGACATCTGAAACGAATATTTATTTCCCAGAAAACATTTTTTTCAACCAAATCGCACCAACATAATTTATTTATTATTTTGTTTTAATATTTCAATTGTTCTGTCATTGTTCAGTTATTGTGGATGTGGTCATATGTATAATATAAATGCATTGAAAATCAGGAAACGAGGGATTATCAGTGTTCAGGAATTAGGCAATGGTTACTGATAGAATAGGATGTCTTTTTTTTTGTTTTTTTTTAAGCATTTCACCCCAAGCAAGGCGAGATGCCACTAGCACGCAAGGGGTTACAGAGAGTTGGAGCGAGAGCAATGAGGAGTGATAGAGGAAAGGATGAAGAGAAGGATAGGGGATAGATCACGGCATCTGGAGATGTCACTTGACATTACATTTGAATAGTTGTAGATTATAGCTATCAGGGAAACAAAAGAAAGAGAGGGTTCCACATGTGAGAAGTGTGAGACATGAAGATATTGGAGTAGAAGAGATGGCTACATTTAACAGTTTTGACAGTGAAAGGGTGAGAGCAAGATGCCAGTCTAGTAGAACGCTTAAATTCATGAAGTCTGGAAACCAAAGACAGCAGCTCATCAGAGCAGTTGCCATGAAAGTATTTGTAAAAATGACAGAGGGAGATGACAGCATGTCTGTGAGAGAGCGACTGCAGACGAGATGCCAGATCAGGGCCAATTACATTGCATATCCGTCTCTGGATTTTATCAAAGACCTTGAGACAAATAGAATGTCTCCAGACCATATATGGCAGCAATACTCCATGCAAGGGTTGAATGGTTGATTTGTAGATTTGAAGGGTCGACTCCGGCGAGAAAAATTTCCTGGCACGACACAGGGAGCCAACTTTCCTTGCAGTGGATGAAGCTTTTGACTCAATGTATTTGTTCCATCTCAGTACAAATAATTTGCAAAAGATTCCATGAGGAAAATGCATCAAAAATCATAAAAGATGGGATTATCAGAGAGGCACCGAATTAAGGCAAGAGTTACTAATTGAATAGCATTTTTATATGTATAATGTAAATACATTGCAAATGATTCTACTATAGAAATGCATTGAAAATTGAATATAAAGAAATTGTAAGTGGTCAGGAATCAATGCAAATATTACTAACAGGGTAGAGCTACTATATTGTATATTGTCAATGTGATGCTAATGCTTGTATGATAGAAATTAACTGAAAATCAATAAGGGGTTGTCAGGGGTCAGGAAGGAATCCAAACATTTCTGATAAAACATAGCTATTGTATGTATAATGTCAATGCATGAATTATGATTCTTCAAGAGAAATACATTGAAAATCAGGAAGAAAGTGCTTGTCAGTGGTTAGTAATTTATGCAAGCATTACTAATAAAAAAAAGGACTGTTATATATATATATATATATAATGTAAATACACTGCTATTTTACTACAGAAATGCACCAAAAATCAAGAAGAAAAGATCACTAGTTTATTCAGCTTGGACTAACAGAATACAGCTATTATGATTTTTAAAACAGAAAAATTTGAAAATCAGGAAAAAAATGGGAAAATATATGAATTAAAAATAGAAATAATGTAAATAATAAAAAATAGGAGGGATGTTCCAAAAGTATCTGTAGTAGTGCTGGGGGGGGGGAATTATAAGCAGCTGCCTTGTTACATTCACTTGGATTTCGTCAACATATTGAAATCTTGTTCCTTTCAAGTGGAATTTGTTGTTTGCCAGGAAAAACTCACAAAGTGTGTGATCTGGGGAACATGGTAGTTGTCAAACCTGGGGAATGTTGACCTTAGCCAAAAACTGCTTCACAAGCCATTGTCACTGATGGAATCTCTTTGGTGTGATGAGATGACCACACTCTACACACTTTCCTTCCAAGCACTGCTATAAACAACAGAAGTGAGTAAGAACGTTATAACCTAATGTGCATGAGCGACAGTGTTCAAGATCAATCTGTGCCAAGCAGCTTCACTCTGCATACTTCAGGTGTTACCATATTATATATAACCGTTTTCTCAGATCAATGAATAAAACTGGTTTCAAACAAATAGTGAGCAGCCGCCTCATCACATTCTCTTGAATTTCCTTAACCTCTTAAAATTTTGTTCCTTTCAAGTGGGATTTGATTTTTGAAGAGGAAAATGTCGCAAGGGGCGAGATCTGGGGAATATGGTAGTTGTCAAACCTGAGGAATCCTATCCTTGGCCAGAAACTTCTTCACAAGCCATTGTCACTGATGGAATCTCTGTGGTGTGGTGAGACGACCACACTCTACACACTTTCCTTTTCATATGATGTCTGATAAAAAAAAATAAAGTAAAAACTGTTTATCTCACGTGTATACAATATCGTTTGACTAATTTTTAACTTGATGGCAATCCAAAAAATACAAGAAAGAATTCATACAAGTCTCTGTAACAAATCTTAGATTGTTTCCTTTCCGAAATAATGGTCACCGAAGAAATCACGTTCTCATGAACAGCATTTCCCAGCCAATGAGCTTTCAACATTGCAAAGATTGACTAAAAGCCGGTGGTTGGAAAAATGGTTCTATATCCAGAGAGATTAAATCACAGTGTATTAATTGGAACTTGTCAGGCCAGTGATAAGCGACGTGAAGAATGATTTTGTAAAACTTTTGAGGATCGTATTTTGTAAATGTTCTCTTGCAGGATGCCAAATAACAGAGTTTTGTTCAAAAGACAACTGATTCTTAATGGTCAAAATAATAGCATACTAAAGTAATACTTATGTCAGTAATAACACCAGTGATAGCTCTATGGTCAAAGAAATGAACAGGAAACCAAAGGAATGTAAGTCAATCTTACTACTTGGTGATACTCCTTGAATAATGAAAGCTGAATGTTTAGAAACTTGCAAAGGAATTTATGTTTTATAAGATTCAGTATCAGATTAGAGATTCTGATTTCCTATTAAATTATT
Organism: Acanthosepion esculentum; assembly: GCA_964036315.1. NCBI lineage: Eukaryota > Metazoa > Mollusca > Cephalopoda > Sepiida > Sepiidae > Acanthosepion > Acanthosepion esculentum. Next base: position 124,786,401 of record OZ038483.1, read on the forward strand.
TTCATTTTTAGTCATTTCACCCTAAGCAAGGCAATAAAGCCATTAAGTTTGTAAGGCGTCCTTGGGTCAGCATGAAAGAAATCAGTCAATCAGTGTGCACTCCAATATATCTGAAGAAACTGATCGAACAAAGGTGAAATGCATCGTCAATAAAACTGTTAGAATTTAATAAGACAGACACATGTCTTATTAAAGTTTATAAAGATTTTGTGCATTGATTTTGTCCATCTTTTGCTACATATTGCAAATTAACAAAATTGTTGTTGATGTATAAAATTTCAAAGACATTTATAATGTCTATGTCCAATCTTTTGAAGAGGAAAATGAACAAACTCAGTAGACACAAAATGTCTATACTCTTTAAGAAGAAGGAATAATTTCTAATTTCTCTCTCTCTCTCTCTCTCTCTCTCTCTCTCTCTCTCTCTCTCTCTCTATATATATATATATATATATATATATATATATATATATATATATATATGTATGTATGTATGTGAAACATGTGTATATAAATATATATATGTGTGTAATATATTATATTATTATTTATATATGTGCAGTACTTATTAGAAAGCGCTCAATATCAGAGATAAAGCTAACATATTTGGTTGGAATGATATGAGTTTGTGACCCTGGGTTTCACGCTTTTGTGATCATCTCCCACTTCCATAATAACACCAATACACGCAATCTACATAAATCCAAAATTTTTTAAAAATTAATCAGTTTGTCTGACGATGGCAAAAGTGTGAAACCCAAGGTCACAAACACACATCAATCCAACCAAATATATATATATATATGTATGTATGTATATATATATTTATGTATGTATGTATGCCTTGCATATAAATTATCACTGTTATGTCTACAGAACTTTTCATTGACAATTTTGATGAACTACAAAGAACCGAAACTAATTTTCAAATATGATTAAACATTTCTGTAATCTATTTTTATCTTTTGATCTTTTAGAGTCGATCTGTCATAACTAACACTGGCAATAGCAGTTATCTGTCATGTTTAGCTGAGTACCTGAAATTTTTCTCATTGGCATTAGGAAAAAATTAATTCCAGTAGCATTTTATCCTGTTGCAGTTTCTTTCCTTTGATCTGTTAGACTATAATCATTAGGGAAAAATTAATAGAAACTCAATTTAGCTGAAATGATTAATGATGATGGCGTTTGATGGTAATTTACTCTTGGAAATATCAGGTTACTCTGCTGAAAAAGTAATTTTGCATAACAGAGCCACTAATATAATTTGATAAGATAATTCTGCCTTATGTTTTTAGTTTAACTATCTGTTAAGTGAGGATGTTAAGCATCGGCAAGATTGGTCAGTATTTGGATAGGTGACCATTTGCAAATATTAATTTTAAAGATATAAGTAAAAAAGAGGAAGGATATATTCTGACACCCATTCCACTCAGAATAATCTGAACCATTTTTAATAAGTAATCTGTAATTAGTGTACAATTGTGGGTGATAGACACATATATACCCACACAAGAAACAACACTTGTGCCCTTGATTTTGAAAACTACAAAATCAGTTTCACTGAATCTTCTTTTTCTGTGGACGTGGTATTGAACCATGTCACATGACAAAGAGGGAAAATAATAGACCAATTGAATCATTCTATTTTGATGTTGAAATTACAAAGCCCTGAGCCTCTTAAAATAAATATAAACAAGGAGGAGCAATGGAAAATTCAGTAGACAAGCTCGCTTTCAACAGTTTGTTTTGTTTTACGGCATATCAACCTCAATGGGTCATTTAATGCCGACAACTTTTTTTTCCAGGTAATATTTTTGTTTTGTCAAAAATCTATTTCTGTTAATATTTACTTCCTCAAAAATGTATAGCTGGTAATATCATTTTTTCAAAAACATAACTGGTAATATCATTTTTTCAAAAACATAACTGGTAATATTATTTTTTCAAAAACGTATTGCTGGTAATAGCTTTTTTTTTTCTTCAAAAATTTATTCCTGTTAATAATTTTTTACAACGCATTTCTGGTATTAAAACCTATTTTTACACTTTTATAATGCTTTTTACTTCAGTTTTGGGGTTAACTATTTGCCCATAGCTGGGACCCTAACAGGTGCTACCACCTCGGTTCAGAGTGGACATGGGAACACTAGCAATTAAGAGGTGGTTCCACACTTCTCAAAGCCTCCGGATCAGAGGCCTTGCTGTTGGACGTAGTTTATCATCTTAACCTGGACGTAGATGTAGTTTATCATCATACCCAGGACGGCGCTTTCAACAGGTCTTCATTTCAGCTACTAGTAACTTCAAAGGGACTGTATTGTTATAAGCTAGGGGGTGTGTGGGTGATGTAATGAATACTAGCTTGGGAAGAGAAATCAAAGAGTTGAGTTTGAATTCTAGTGAAGTTCTTGAATTCATTTATATTAAAATACCTCTGGGAAAGGCATGAATCCATCCCTTCTCCCTCTAGCTATAGGTTGAATAGCAGGGCAGATTGGGCCCAAAAGGCTGGGTTGGCAAACAGACCCCCCCACCCCCACCCCAAAAAAAAGAAATCTTCTGCCTTGTCAATCATGAATTGAAAGAGACATGACCCACCCAATCATATAACACGTACGGCACTTGAGACTTATCTGGTAAGTCTTTGAACAGATGATGGAAAATGTGATATGGAAATACAAAGGCACTTTCGAAGGGCAAAAGATGTCTTTCAAAAGCTAAGCAAAGAATTAAAGAAGAGGAATATTTAATTAGAGATAAAAAAAAAAAGGTGCTGAAGGGCTACATAATATCCATTCTTTTATATGGTAGTGAATACTGGACAATTTCCTCACAAATGAAGAGGAAACTTGAAGCAGCAGTGATATGGTTCTACAGAAGGATGCTGAGAATACCATGGATGGAGCATGTGAGTAATGAAGAAGTTTTAAGGAAATAGTAAAAAAGAACACTTATACTTTGAACTTTTAAATTTCTAGGATAGATGGCAAGTTAGAGTAAAACAATGAGGAACCTACCAAACAAGCTTGTGTAAATGGGTGGCAACACAGGGAATGGAAAAGATTGTTTCAGAGTGTCAGAGTTTGTTTAGCGGCATATCAACTCCTGATAGGGTCATTTAATGCCTAAATTCAATTTTCTTGGAAGCATTAATAATTTTTTTTCCAAAAATGTATTGTTGGAATTTTTTTTAAATGTATTGCTGGTATTTTTTTATGTACTGCTGTTAATTTGTTTTACTGTGAAAAATGTATTGCCTGTAATTTTATAATTTCATAGTGTTTTGACCCAAGATTGAGGGTTCATTATTTTCCCATAGCTGTGACCCTAACAGGTGCTACCACCCCGGGTCAGGGTGGACCTAGAAACACCAGCAATTAAGAGGTGGTTCTATGCTCCTGAAAATCTCATGATCAGAGGCTTTCCTGCCAGATGTAGTTTATCGTCATACCCCGGAAGTAGGAAAGGACTGTAAAAATAGGAAACTTATTAAGAGCTGCAAATGGATAGGAAGTTTGGAGAAACTGTAAGCTACAGGTTTATGTGAATCAATGGCAGAATAGAGGATAGGAGGGATAGTAAGGGGACAAACATTGATAATAGCTACAAATGATAGGAAGTTGTGGAGAGCCATGATCAGCCACATCCTGAAGGAGCATGGCCTATAAAAGAAGATTTCCTGAAAATAAATAAGTCCATCCAATTAGTGAGCGGAATACTGTGTCTGAGTAGAGAGATGAGAAATAATGACAGGACCAAACCCACAAAAGGATAAGAATCTACTTGGCCATAATCTTGGCCCAAATTCTTTGCTCAGGATTTGAGGCCATCACTAAAGACAATCCCACCAGCTTTGCCTATAAACAATTGGTTTTCGCAGATATTTTTTTATTTGGCTGTCAAAGACTAACAAATCTGGCAATCCCTTGTTACCAGTGTCAATCAATTTCTCACCCAAGTGCACTCAAATACTCATTAGTTATCCCAATTATATTTTGTGTTTTCTCTTCGTGAGCACCGTTTAGATGAAGCTTATTGGTTAAAACACTGGATTTATAATAGTGAGGTTTACTGTTCAATTTGCTGGTTATATTCAAGACTAGCAAGCATCCTTGGCAAGACGATAAATGACATCCGACAGCAAGGCCTCTGATCAGGAGGCTTTGAGGAGCATGGAACCACCTCTTAATTGCTGGTGTTTCCAAGTCCACCATGACTCAGGGTAGTAGCACCTGTAAGGATCTCAGCTATGGGCATATAGTTAACCCCAAACTGGGGGTCAAAATGCTATGAAAGTGTAAAAATAGGTTTTAATACCAGCAATACATTTTTGTAAAAAATTATTACCAGCAATGATCTTTTGAAGAACAAAAATATTATTAGCAGCAATACATTTTTGAAAAAAAATATTGGCAGCAATAAAAATCTTGTCGACATTAAATAACACATTGAGGTTGATAAGACGTAAAACAAAAGAAACAAGACTTGCAAAATTATCAATAGTTTTAATTCATAAGGATTTCAGTTTTCCTATTTTAATATTCTAATTAGTCTTAATTCTTCAGTTTAGCATTGAGTAAACTCATGGTGAGTTTTTGGAGAATAAAATATCCATAGAAATTTCTTTATCACATCATTAAATATCAGAGACTGACAAAATATTGTACTAACAATCATGAATATGAATGCTCATTCCAGCCTTATGCCATATCTAAGATATGCTTAGAAAGTCACCATAAATACCACATCTGAATGAATAAATAGTAAAAAGATGAGGAAGGCTGCGGTGTCCAGAAGACAAAACATTGTGATAAAAACAAGAAAGATGAAGATACTGGTCTGAATGAATCAATGTATAATAGTAACAAGATGAGGAAGGCTGCAGTGTCCAGAAGACAAAACATTGTGATAAAAACAAGAAAGATGAAGAAACTGGTCTGAATGAATCAATGTATAATAGTAACAAAATGAGGAAGGCTGCAGTGTCCAGAAGACAAAACATTGTAATAAAAACAAGAAAGATGAAGAAAGTGGTCTGAATGAATCAATGTATAATAGTAACAAGATGAGAAAGGCTGCAGTGTCCAGAAGACAAAAATGGTGATAAAAACAAGAAAGATGAAGAAACTGGTCTGAATGAATCAATGTATAATAGTAACAAAATGAGGAAGGCTGCAGTGTCCAGAAGACAAAACATTGTAATAAAAACAAGAAAGATGAAGAAAGTGGTCTGAATGAATCAATGTATAATAGTAACAAGATGAGGAAGGCTGCGGTGTCCAGAAGACAAAACATTATGATAAAAACAAGAAAGATGAAGAAACTGGTCTGAATGAATCAATGTATAATAGTAACAAAATGAGGAAGGCTGCAGTGTCCAGAAGACAAAACATTGTGATAAAAACAAGAAAGATGAAGAAACTGGTCTGAATGAATCAATGTATAATAGTAACAAGATGAGGAAGGCTGCAGTGTCCAGAAGACAAAACATTGTGATAAAAACAAGAAAGATGAAGAAACTGGTCTGAATGAATCAATGTATAATAGTAACAAGATGAGGAAGGCTGCAGTGTCCAGAAGACAAAACATTGTGATAAAAACAAGAAAGATGAAGAAACTGGTCTGAATGAATCAATGTATAATAGTAACAAAATGAGGAAGGCTGCAGTGTCCAGAAGACAAAACATTGTAATTAAAACAAGAAAGATGAAGAAACTGGTCTGAATGAATCAATGTATAATAGTAACAAGATGAGGAAGGCTGCAGTGTCCAGAAGACAAAACATTGTGATAAAAACAAGAAAGATTAAGAAACTGGTCTGAATGAATCAATGTATAATAGTAACAAAATGAGGAAGGCTGCAGTGTCCAGAAGACAAAACATTGTAATTAAAACAAGAAAGATTAAGAAACTGGTCTGAATGAATCAATGTATAATAGTAACAAGATGAGGAAGGCTGCAGTGTCCAGAAGACAAAACATTGTGATAAAAACAAGAAAGATTAAGAAACTGGTCTGAATGAATCAATGTATAATAGTAACAAGATGAGGAAGGCTGCAGTGTCCAGAAGACAAAACATTGGGATAAAAACAAGAAAGATGAAGAAACTGGTCTGAATGAATCAATGTATAATAGTAACAAGATGAGGAAGGCTGCAGTGTCCAGAAGACAAAACATTGTGATAAAAACAAGAAAGACGAAGAAACTGGTCTGAATGAATCAATGTATAATAGTAACAAGATGAGGAAGGCTGCAGTGTCCAGAAGACAAAACATTGTGATAAAAACAAGAAAGATGAAGAAACTGGTCTGAATGAATCAATGTATAATAGTAACAAGATGAGGAAGGCTGCAGTGTCCAGAAGACAAAACATTGTAATTAAAACAAGAAAGATGAAGAAACTGGTCTGGATGAATCAATGTATAATAGTAACAAGATGAGGAAGGCTGCAGTGTCCAGAAGACAAAACATTGTAATTAAAACAAGAAAGATGAAGAAACTGGTCTGAATGAATCAATGTATAATAGTAACAAGATGAGGAAGGCTGCAGTGTCCAGAAGACAAAACATTGTGATAAAAACAAGAAAGATGAAGAAACTGGTCTGAATGAATCAAGTTGTATAATAGTAACAAGATGAGGAAGGCTGCAGTGTCCAGAAGACAAAACATTGTGATAAATACAAGAAAGATGAAGAAACTGGTCTGAATGAATCAATGTATAATAGTAACAAGATGAGGAAGCCTCTCCCTTGGCAATAGGCTTGGGTGTAATATTAATGTGATGAGGAAACTAGTAGGGAAAATCAATGGAAATGCCAGGATTATATCCTCAAAGTCATAGTAACTCATTAAAAAATTATCATAGTAACAACATCTGTCAGCCAGATGAAAAAATTATCATAGTAACAACATCTGTCAGCCAGATGAAAAAATTATGATAAAAGACAAGGATTTGAAAAGAATTTTTGTAAAAAAACAAACAATATTTGTTTCATTTTTACCTGATGTCAGTGCTCAGCTGAATGCTGTGAACAAATTCTTCTATTTTCTACGTTTGTTTGTTAGCAATCATGGCTCTCCACCATTTCCTGTCCTTTGTAGTTGTTAGCAAATTTTGTCTTTTTGCTATCTCTCCTAATCCCTATTCTGCCAACCATTTGCACAAACATGTTAATTAGTTTTTGTGCTGATTTCCTTTACCTTGAAATGTCAACTCTCTTTCTGATGTTAATATGTATAAGTGTCCTCTTTGTTTCCATCTATATTTATAAAACAAAAGATATGTGTCTGTGAGATACTTTTTCACTCAAGATCCATCCAACAGATTTTGACCAAACTTGGCACATACATTGTACAATGTAAGAGGTAGGTTCTTAGCATAAAAATTGATAATTTTAAAAAATCAATCATCATCAAAGCCGATCAAAATCAATAAATTTAACTTTTTTCCTCCAATTTTGTTCAAACTCAGTATGTAGATTATTTACTTCTATGCCACTGCATTTAGCAAAAATCTGTGAAAAACAAAAAATGAATTTTAACACAAATGTTAAACTAAATCTCCCTCAATTTCAAGCAATCTAATACAAACTTCACTCAATTGTAGCCAACAATAAGTTGACTGTTTAACAATTTAACTTGATAATTGAGTCTATCCATATATTGAAAACCTGTGTAAATAGTGAAAAATGGCGATTTTTACTGGTTTCTTTCTTATTTTTCATTGATCTTTCAACCAATTTTCGTCAAACTTAACAATTGCTTTATAAATGCATCTTCTTTTACATCCCTGGTAGCACACTGATAAATTAAATTTGAAAAACTCCAAAATAATTGTGGTTTGAAGTGAGCCTTCATGTTGCTTGTTTTACCCCTTCATGTCCTCAGCTAACTTCAATTTAATAAAAAATACTACTTCTGTTATGTCATTAACTGCATTAATTCAAACTGTTTTTTTAATGAAAGTATTTTAAAATAATTGAAGAATATAGACTCTGTTACATTTAAACATGATGCTGTTTTTGCTACATTCTAATTGAATGCTTTTTCTGATTGACTAGCTGGGTATGACTGCTAGTTTTCAATAAAACTTCCTCACTACTCGTATGTTCAGTTCATGATATTTTCAGTGTCATTCTGTAGAACCACATTTCTGTTAACTCAAATCTCTTCTTTATCTGTGAGAAAATGGTCCATCATTCACTGCCATATAGGAGGACCAATTGATTAGTTAAATTGCAAAAGACACATGTAATTGTGCACTAAGTGGAAACTAAATTTACTAATAGCCTGTGTAACAAACCAACTCTATACTACAACACTTTACAAAACTGTCATTAACTGTGCTGGACACTGATTTGGACAGAAGTAAAAGAAGATCTGGATTGTGTACAGACATGTTTGTCAACTCAAGTTACATCCAGGTTTTCCCTGTTAGCAATGCAACAACTTGACATATCTAGATACAGGCCTCTCAGTAACTGGTCAAGTTCCAGGTATTATGTGAGATGACTCATGCTAATGAGAAAATCAGTAGTCAGCAAGACATGGTTTCTTGTGAAGTCGGTCCTGTGAGCATTTTGTTCCTAAAGTTGCTGTGGTTTCTGAAGCAGTGTTATTTTTTGTTACTTCACATGTCTAGATACAGGCCTATGTATTTTTTGTTACTTTTCATGTCTAGATACAGGCCTCTCTGTATTTTTTGTTACTTCACATGTCTAAATACAGGCCTCTCTGTATTTTTGTTACTTTCCATGTCTAGATACAGGCCTCTCTCTAACTGGTCAATTTCCAGGTCTTTTGTAAGATGTTTCATGCGAACGAGAAAATCAGCAGTCAGCAAGACATGGTTTCTTGTGAAGTCGGTCCTGTGAGCATTTTGTTCCAAAGTTGCTGTGGTTTCTGAAGCAGTGTTATTTTTTTATTACTTCACGTCTCTTTCCCCTCTCTACCTATTATCCCTATAGTTGCATGGAGAGAAATCATTTAGGTGTTACCCCCAAATCTCAACATACTCTTGCCATACATTACAACATTAACCTAAGATATCTTTTTAATCATAATATAAACAATATGCATTAAATCCATGAATTTTAAAACATATTGGAAGATGGAAGTCTTGAATAAATTTATGTGACATTAGATAGGGAAATTTGACTCCATCTTATACTAGATTTTGCAAAAACTCATGAAGCTCATTAGATCCTTTTTGAATTATCGAGACTATTCAATTATTGATTAATGATAGGCTCATAATCTTTTGGCTTTGACACAGTTCAATAATAATTCTCAATAAGTCTTTAAGTTTCCTGACAGAATAGAATCGGTCTACTGGCCTGCATCTTTCTCCCCGAATTCATGAGTATCTGTTTTGACTGTGTTGCTTTATTTTCGAATATGAATAAAGGCAAAAATGTTTTCCATGACTTCAAAGAACTAAAACATTCTTCAGATTGTCTACTCATTACAAAGTTTGGAAGCAAAATCAATTTGGTCTTCAGATCTTCAGTTGTGTGGAAGAGACAAACACAAAGAAAAAATATAATGATGAAGCAGACAGGAGAATTGTCTGCTTGTGTTTGGGAAAATATTCAAAAATGACTCAGTGTTCCACTTCAGAAATAATGTCAAGTAAACACTACCAGATACAGTTTGACAATGTTAAAAAATGACCTTCCATTTCATAGAACTGCCTAATTTTAGATAAAAATTTGACATCTTTTAAAAAAAATTTCTGGCTGACTTTAATTATTGTATAGTCCTGGGTATGTCAATAGACTACATCTAGTAACAAGGCCTCCGATCAAGATGTTGGAGGTTTTGAGTAGCACAATGCCACCTCTTAATTCATAATCTACTATTTAAAATATTTAATACATAATTACAAACTAAAATAATATAAATTATAATTACATTATGTAAAAAGTCAACAACATTTATTCAGTTTTGTTTATTAGACATTACATCACTTAGCATCTACCATAGTTGATCTTCACATTTCAGTTAGCCTGATGTATATTTATGAGGGTTCTTTAATTTAAAGTTTCTGAAAAACTAACATTTTTACTTATGTTTATAAATACTTGTAAAATGAAATCCTTACATTTGTCTTGATAAAGTCCATCAGAAAATGAAATGTCAGCTAAAATAAGTTTTCCTTTTGTCTTATATATATATATATATATATATATATATATATATATGCTCCATCCACCCTTGCATGGAGTATTGCTGCCATATATGGTCTGGAGCCCCTTCTGTTTGCCTCAAGGTTCTTGATAAAATCCAGAGACGGGTATGCAATGTAATTGGCCCTGATCTGGCTTCTCGTCTGCAGTTTCTCTCTCACAGATGCACCGTCGCCTCTCTCTGTCTCTTGTATAAATACTTCCATGGTAATTGCTCCGATGAGCTGCTATCACTGGTTCCCAGGCTCCATGAATTCAAGCATCCTATGAGGCTGGCTTCCCGTTCCCACCCTTTCACTGTTGAAACTGTTAAATGTAGACGTCTCTTCTACTCCAATAGCTTCATATCTCGCACCTCACGCCTATGGAACTCCCTTCCTCATTCCTGCCTCCCTGATGACTATGATCAACTATTCAAGTGTAACATCAATTGACATCTCCAGTTGCCTTGATCTATCCTCTATCCTTCTCCACATCCTTTCCTCTAACACTCCTATCTGCTCTCGCTCCAAATCCTCTGTAACCCCTTGCATGCTAGTGCTTTCCAAACTGGCCTGGGGTGAAAAGCTTTAAAAAAAAAAAAAAAAAAAAAAAAAAATATATATATATATATATATATATATTATTATTAGTAGTAGTAATCTTATAAATATAAGTAACTACACTTGTTTTGAAAAACCTTCGGTTTCTTGATTTGCTAATGATCAAATCAATATCGAAGGAAAATAGGTATAAAAAAAAGTAAGAGCCAAGAACAGGAACACCTGTCGAAAACAATCATTGAGCATGCAGGTCCAAAGCCCAAAGAAAACAAACCCCGATATAAGTATGGAACTAACTAAATAAAGTGCGCAATACAATAAGTAGAGCAGACCTACTTAAACCTAGAGAGCCAGACAAACCTACCAAGATTTTACCTAAGCGGATCATCAGGGAAGCCTTCCCTGATGATCCGCTTAGGTGAAACCATGGTAGGTTTGTCTGGCTCTCTAGGTTTAACTAATATACATATATATATATATATATATATATTACATTGTGCAGTATATATATTCTAAAGGGTGTAATATATTTATAAAAAATATCTTTCAGTCTACACTTCATTTATTTCATCTTGGAATTTACCTGTAAATGGAAAAATTACGCCCTGCGGATGAAAATATGAAATTTGGCCCAGCAACATGAAATCCATCTGACAACAATTCAAACATAAGGATCATGTTATTCAATGAATTGTTAGTGAGTTAACGTCTTATTAAAACTTGTTAGTGAAGAGATTTCACCATTAATTACATTAACATTACTAATTAATTCTTTGTATGATTACCTCTTTATGATACATGTATATATATGTGACTAGAAGATTAAATATTGATCATGTATGGATAGGAATCTGACAAAATGATAGGATAAAGAAAAGGTTTTGTCAGTTTCCTATCCATACTTGATCTATATTTGATCTTCTACTCATTTTTTTTAACATAGAAACCATATAACAGAGACAGAAACAACATTATATTTCCACCTAAACATGTTAGACCGAGATCTGTTTTCTACTTGTTCTTTATCCTATCATATATATATGTATATATATATATATATATATATATATATATATATATATATATGTGTGTGTGTATATATATATATATTGTCATCCACAAACAGACCATTTCACTGTATCACAGCTCATCAGTGTGGCTAGACATTTGGTTGCCACTAGCTAGGATCGAAACCTGACTGAATTGGTGTCAGTTGGAGAATCTACCTCTAAGCCGGTAATGCACGACAGGGATGAAGGTGAATTTAAGCATATTTATTTTTAGATAAACAGACTGAGAGAACTCGATTAGATTTACCAAAGAAAGAGTCTTGCATTATTAGCCGTAATAGTCAGTTTACAAACCCACACTTCCTCCCCAGAGAGCTCAACTGAAATAAATTTTTCAGGAGCATATATCTTGTCATCCATAGACAGACTGTTTCACTGTATCACAGCTCATCAGTGTGGCTAGACATTCGGTTACCTCTAGCTAGGATCGAAACCTGACTGAATTGGAGTCAGTCAAGGATTCATTCACTACGTTGTTGGTGCACGGCAGGGATGAATGTGAATTTAAGCGTATTTATTTGTAGATGAACATACAGTGACTGAGAGAACTTGAATCGATTTACTGAAGAGTCTTACATTATTAGCCATAATAGTCACTGTTTACAAACCCACACTTCCTCCCCAGAGAGCTCAACTGAAATAAATTTTTCAGGAGCATATATATTGTCATCCATAGACTATAATGAGAGAGAGAGAGATTTGTATTTCTGCAATGAGAGCTTTAATACTAAACTTGTGGTATTTAACCAGTGCAAATGGAGATTGAACTATTTGCCATCAGTGTTTCAGTCCAGAATTCAAACCACTGAGCTACCATAAAATGACTCACTTATTTAAGATTAGTGAGAATGGAAAAGATAATTTCTTAATTGACATCTAATTTAAAGTCTTGCTTTTTCTTTGAAAACCTAAAATGAATATCAAAAGACAGTTTTTCTTTTCTTTTCTTTTTTTTTTTTACTTACCAACCTCATTTACCAATTTAAGGTTTGTGTCGACAATTTTCTCAATTTATCCTATTTTACTATTTTATTTCAGGAGGGTTCACCATTGGGGCAGGGGTCTCCTTATCATTAAATCTAAGAAAATGAGTGATTCCCAAAGAGTGGGCACAACTTGCTCAATCTGTGTCAAAATAGATCTGAAAGACTGAACAACAATCATATGGTTTTTTGAGAGAGCCTTTATAAAGAGAGAGAGATCATTCTTTTTCTAAATATGATGAAATGTTGGTATATATAAGGATTTATAAATGTTGAACATAGATTTTGTAATAAAAGACTCTTTTGAGAAAGGTGAAAAATTGGTAAAGGATTATTCCAATGTCCAGTTCTTAGCCAGTATTGTGCTTGGCCCACTTTACTTTACTTTGGGACTGATACGAATAAGAAGAATACTTTATCAACATGTAATAAAGATATTTATTTACACCTAACCATGAATTATTTGTTCTATATATCATGATATATAGGAAGGGTAGAGTGTTGGTAGTCTCAGATTCAAAGGTAAAATCTATCGTGGGTTTGATGTTATTCAGTTTCTTAACAAGATCAAACAATAATATGAATCATATATATATATATATATATATATATATATATATATCCGATGCGGTGGGAACGAAAGTAATCTATAAATTATACAAATTCTAACGTTCGCAGCATTCATTCAAAAGAGAGCTCAATACATGTAGTAGAGCGATAATTATTATTTATTTATTATAATTTTATCATATAGACAATTCCATTTTACTCACAACAAAGATGCAACTTGGTTTCAGTGCATTTTAACTGCACTGAAACCAAGTTGCATCTTTGTCGTGAGTAAAATAGAATTGTCTATATGATAAAATTTTAATAAATATATATATATTTATATATATATATATATATATATATATATATATATATATATATATATATATATATTATTGTCCTTTTACAGATATATTTTTAGTTATATTTGCAAAGTTTCAGATATGAATAAACTCTCTTTGTAAAAGCAATATGAAGAAAAAAGAAAATTAAAACTTTTTATGCCAATCCATTTCATCAACACTATGCTTTTTTCCATGTTACTTTTGTGTGTAAATACAGGTTACCGAATAAAATTTCCATACTTACCTTCCTCAAGGAACAAAAGGCATTGCGATAAAAAGTATTGCTCTTGCTTTTTACGTATATATCTTTTTACTTATAAAATCTGTTATCAATATAAACAACACAAGGAGCAACTGAAAAATTATAGGCCGAATCAAGAATCTATTCTCTGCAAATTCTCATGTTTGGTCTTCTGGGTAGATTTTGAGAATTGAGTTTGGTCAAGAACTCTTCATCACCATGTGTGTGTATGTATATATATATATATATATATATATATTATATATATATATATATGTGTGTATGTATATCTATATCTATAATTCTCAAAATTGTGTGTGTGTGTGTGTGTGTGGGATAGGATGTTGTTTATTCATTTCCACAGATTTCAGTTTGATGAAATTTTTTTGTTTCATAGATAATTCTTCAGTGCTGGGTTTGAGTCCAAATTGTTGGCGACAATGGCTCTCCACTACTTCCTGTCCATTACAACTCTCAGCAAGTTTTTACTATTTACTATCTGTTCTTGGATATATATCTTTCATAAAAACTTTAATAAAAATAGTTTAAATTATTACAATAATAATATTTATTATTATTATACAGTTCCCTTTTCTGCACCCACCCCCACCCCACCCCCAAAATATAGCAATATTATCTTGATTTTTTAAATTATTTTATGATTTTTATTTATTATTTGAAGCATTATTACCAACCATTATTAATTTTAACAAGTATTTCTTTCATCTTGATTTCAATTGCTTTATTTACACAAGTAACATTAGTACTCATCATATTATCGTGAATTTTAGAGAACTTACTATCAGCAGCATAATTTGTTTCTATTCACAAGTAATCAGATGTTTGTAAACTTTTTAAATCAAAAATAATATTTTACTTAATTTAATGTTAATATCTAACGGTATGAAAAAGAAAATTCAACAGTAAGTTGAAGAATTATAGTCAAGACAAACTCATGGTGAAAGAATGAGTTTTAAGCATATCACAGCATTGGAATTAGATGCATCACACCTTAGCAGCAAATCTAAAGCCAATTCATTGTCAGAATAGAAAAAAAACTAGTATAAAGTAATTAGTTTTAAAGAGTGATTTCAATGTATTGTATTCCTCGTATTACAGTTCTTAGACTTCCAAAAGAAATATTCTTAAGTAGAAGGCCGATTTCACCGTAATCTCAAAATTGCATTTTGTTTTGTATTGCGAAATTTGATTTATAGACTTATATAGGTTAGAAATAAGCAGCTTTATTTTGCAGGAACTGAAAGTCATTGATTCAGTGTCTCAAAAAAATGGTCTCTGATAACGCCATTAATGTTGACGTCTAAGAATGCTGAGCTTTTTACTTCCATTCACTCTATCACTCTACAGACACGTGTTTATTATAAAGTTCTCTCTCAACCTGCTTGGTGCACAACAGATAATATTATTACACAAATTAATAGCAAAACTGTATGAAAATATACATAGTATAGTAATATTGTATTGGCAAAAGATGCCTTCCAAAAGCTAAGAAAAGGTTTTTAAGAAAAAAAAAACATTTGTTAGAAATAAAGAAAAGATTACTGTTATGTAATACCGGTCCTCCTATATAATAGTGAATACTGACAATCTCGTCACAGATGAAGAAACTTGAAGCAACAGAAATATAAATCTACAGAAGGATGCTGAGAATAATATGAATCAGATAAGTGATAAGTTTTAGAGAAAATGGAAACATATTTAACGTCAGGAAGAGATAGTTTAGATTTCTAGGGCATATAGTGAGGAAAGAGGGCATGAAGAATTTGATACTCACAAAACAGATTGAGGCAAGAGGGACAGAGGAAAATAACACATAAGCAAATTGGTGAGCTTGAGAAAATGGATGGAGAAAAACAGATTAGAAGAGATAACAAAAAGAAAAATTATTAAGAACTACAAAGGACAGGAAATTGTGGAGAGCCATGATTGACCATGTCCTGAAGGGTCATGGCACATAAAAAAGAATGCTTCATCAATAACGATTGCTTTTCTTTAATTTTTAAAGCATTTCTATAATGATAATCATTATCAATGTATTTCTATAGCAAAACCATTAACAATAAATTTACATCAAACAGATTCTATCAGTAACTTTACGCCTGGCAATCTCATTCTTTTGAATTTCAAGAGTCAAAGTATTAACAATGCATTTGTAGTACATATATAAATATAATAACACTATATATATATATATACATAGATAGTATATATATATATACATATATATATATATATAATACTATATATACATATATATAACACTACATATACATATAAAACTATATATATATATATATATAAATATATATATCACTATATATATACATATATAACACTATATATATATATACATATATATATAACTCTATATATATATACATATATATATATAACACTATATATACACACATATAACACTATATATATATATATATATATATATATAACACTATATATATATATATATATATAACACTATATATATATATATAACACTATATATATATATATATATATATATATATATAACACTATATATATATATATATATATAACACTATATATATATATATAACACTATATATATATATATATATATAACACTATATATATATATATATATATATATATAACACTATATATATATATATATATATATATATATAACACTATATATATATATATATATATATATATATAACACTATATATATATATATATATATAACACTATATATACATATATATATAACACTATATATATATATAACACTATATATACATATATATATATAACACTATATATACATATATATATATAACACTATATATACATATATATAACACTATATATACATATATATATAACACTATATATACATATATAACACAATATATATATATATATATATATAACACTATATATACATATATAACACAATATATATATATATATATATAACACTATATATACATATATATATAACACTATATATACATATATAACAATATATACATATATATATATATATATATATAACACTATATATACATATATATATATATAACAATATATATACATATATATATATATATATATATAACACTATATATACATATATATATATATAACACTATATATACATATATATATAACACTATATATACATATATATATATAACACTATATATACATATATATATATAACACTATATATACATATATATAACACTATATATATATATATAAGACTATATATATATATATAACACTATATATACATATAAGACTATATATACATATATATAAGACTATATATACATATATATATATATATAAGACTATATATACATATATAT
The DNA here is from genome assembly GCA_964036315.1 of Acanthosepion esculentum. Lineage (NCBI taxonomy): Eukaryota > Metazoa > Mollusca > Cephalopoda > Sepiida > Sepiidae > Acanthosepion > Acanthosepion esculentum. The sequence goes on from OZ038483.1 coordinate 124,803,703, forward strand.
AAGACTATATATACATATATATATATATATATAAGACTATATATACATATATATATATATATATATATATAAGACTATATATACATATATATATATAAGACTATATATACATATATATATATATATATATATATAAGACTATATATACATATATATATATATATAAGACTATATATACATATATATATATATATAAGACTATATATACATATATATATATATATATATAAGACTATATATACATATATATATATAAGACTATATATACATATATATATATAAGACTATATATACATATATATATATATATATATATAAGACTATATATACATATATATATATATATAAGACTATATATACATATATATATATATATATAAGACTATATATACATATATATATATATATAAGACTATATATACATATATATATATATAAGACTATATATATATATATAAGACTATATATACATATATATATATATAACACTATATATACATATATATATATATAACACTATATATACATATATATATATATAACACTATATATACATATATATAACACTATATATACATATATATATGCATAAGACTATATATACATATATATATATAACACTATATATACATATATATATACATAAGACTATATATACATATATATATAACACTATATATACATATATATATATACATAAGACTATATACACATATATATATACATAAGACTATATATACATATATATATAACACTATATATATACATATATATATGTACATATAACACTATATATACATATATATATATGTACATATAACACTATATATATATAGAACACTGTATATATATCTATATAAATATATATATATATATATAAAACAATATATATATATATATAAAACACAATATATATATATATAAAACACAATATATTCATAAAAAACACTATATATATATAACAATATATATATAAAAAACGCTATATATATATATATATATATATAACACAATACATATATAAAAACACTATATATATATGAAACACTATATATATATAGAACACTATATGTATATATATAACACTATATATTATATATATATATATATATAAAATACTATATATTATATATATATAACACTATTATATATATATATATATAACACTGTATATTATATATATAACACTATATATTATATATATATATAAAACACTGTATATTATATATATATATATATATATATATATATATATATATAACACTATTACATATATATATATATAACACTATATATATATAAAACACTATACATTATATATATATATATATACATATATATGTGTAACACTATATATTATATATATATAACACTATACATTATATATCTATATATACATATATTAGTAACACTATATATTATATATATATATATATATATATATATATAACACTATATATTATATATATATAACACTATACATTATATATATGTATATAACATTATATATATATAGATGTATTTAAAGACATTTATATGTTTAACATTCTTTTTATAGATACAAGTATTTAAACAAATTATATATTATAAATGTCTTTAAATTATATATATATATATATATATATTTACAAACCAATATATATTATATATATATGTATATATATATAACTATATATATATATATATATATATATATATATATATATATATATTTACAAACCAATATATATTATATATATATGTATATATATATAACTATATATATATAAATATATATAACTATATATATATAACTATACATATATATATAACTATATATATATATATATATATCTATATAACTATATATATATCTAATTATACATATATAACTATATATATATAACTATATATATATATAACTATATATATATAACTATATATATATATATATCTATATATATATATCTATATATAACTATATATATATATAACTATATATATCTATATATAACTATATATATAACTATATATATATATATAACTATATATATATATATATAACTATATATATAACTATATATATATATAACTATATATATATATATATAACTATATATATAACTATATATATATATAACTATATATATATATATATATAACTATATATATAACTATATATATATAACAATATATATAACTATATATATATATATAACTATATATATATATATAACAATATATATAACTATATATATATATAACTATATATATATAACAATATATATAACTATATATATATATATAACAATATATATATATATATAACTATATATATATATATATAACTATATATATATATATAACTATATATATATAACATATATAACTATATAACATATATATATATATGTATATATATATAACTATATAACATATATATATATATATATATAACTATATAACATATATATATATATAACTATATAACATATATATATATATATATATAACATATATATATATAACATATATATATATATATATAACATATATATATATATAACATATATATATATATATATATATATATATATAACATATATATATATATATATATATAACATATATATATATATAACATATATATATATATATATATAACATATATATATATAACATATATATATATATAACTATATAACATATATATATGTATATATATAACTATATAACATATATATATATATATATGTATATATATAACTATATAACATATATATATATATAACTATATAACATATATATATATATAACTATATAACATATATATATATATAACTATATAACATATATATATATATAACTATATAACATATATATATATATATATATATATATATATATATATATATATATATATATATATATATATTTTGGAATTGGACATAGTCCGACAATTTATTTAAAGACATTTATATATATTATGTTTAACGTTCTTTTTATAGATACAAGTATTTAAGCAAATGCTCTGTTTATAATAAACAGTATTAAATAACATTTACCGGCCTGAATTTCTGAGAAACTTTAAGGCACATCACACGAAATGATGGTTCCGTATAGGATACAGCCTCAATTCGTCGGAGAGCGAAAATTTTCTATAAAAATTTCTCAGACATTCAGGCCAGTAAATGTTATTTAATACTGTTTAATATAAAACAGACCATTTGCTTAAACACTTGTATCTATAAAAAGAACATAATATATATAAATGTCTTTAAATATATATATAACACTATATATATATATATATATATATATATATATAACACTACATATATATATATAACACTATATATATATATATAAAACTACATATATATATATATAAAACTACATATATAAATATATAACACTACATATATATATATAACACTA
>OZ038483.1:124812119-124847119 GCA_964036315.1 Acanthosepion esculentum
TATATATATATATATATAACACTATGTATGTATATATCTATATATATATATATATAACACTATGTATGTATATATCTATATATATATATATATATATATATATACATATATATATATATATATATATTTAACACTATATATATATATATATAACACTATATATATATATAACACTCTCTCCCTCTATATATATATATATATATATAACACTATATATATATATAACACTATATTTATGTGTATATATATATACATATATATATATATATATGTATATATAGAGTGTTGTTATATATATATATATATATATATATACTTTTGTTATATATAACACTATATATATATATATATACACATATATATATATATATATAGAGTGTTGTTATATATATATATACTTTTGTTATATATAACACTATATATATATATATATATAAAATATATATAAAATATATATATATATATATATATATATATAACACTATATATCTAAATATATATATAAAAATATATATATATATATATATATATATATATATATATATATATATATATATATATATGCAGAAATATAGTCTTAAAGTGTGCTATATTTATGGGATAAAGTGCTCAATATCAGAGATAGAGCGTGTGTAAATATAAAAGTGGACATGGAAGTCAGCACTTAGAGGTGACAGTCTGTTTCATGCTAATGCAATCATCAGGCGACTGACGATTGCACTAGCATGAAACAGACTGTCGCCTCTATGTGACTACTTCCAATGTCCACTTTTATATATATATATATATATATATATATATATATATATATGACAACTCTATATATTTATACATATATATATATATATATGACAACTCTATATATTTATACATATATATATATTTATACATATATATATATATATATATATATATATATATATATGAGAAAACAATTCACTATGGGGAAAATGTCTAGAGAGTTCTTTGATCACACAGTCACCTACAGTGAATTTGCGTCCAGGCTCTTACAACATTTCACAACTCCAGGCAGAACTTCTATTATCACTGTGTGGGTAATCTTATAACAAAATTAAAAGTGATGGAAAGAAAAAGAATCTAAATGCAATTGTCTTGATAAAAAAAAAAAATTTTAAATTTAAATAAAAAATAAAATTAAAAAATTCCCAGCATCCCTCATTCATGTGCAATTGTAGCCGCATAACATAGCAAATTTAGTCCAATGAAATTCTAATGGACGAACCACATCACAAGAGAAATTTTTCCACTTTGTCATATATTTTCTTCAATACTGTTCTTGATAGATAAAAATATATAATTCTGACTTATTAGTGTTGTAACCTAGGAAGGGTTACTGAATGAAGGATAACCTACACGGAAGTTGCAAATGAAATTGTAATCTTTTTAACATCAACAAAATACAATACTCGCCAGCGACATTAAGTAGGTAAACCACTGCTAGTGGTGGACTACATAGACAGCATATTACCCCAACTTACAATGGTGTCCAACTTATTTATGAGGATTGTGACAAACTCATTAGTGTTCATAGGCATGGTATATAACAATTAGCAACAATAAAGATCCTTAATAGGGTGAAACTTTTGATTCTATATTTAGCAATCTGGTATTCTAGATGAAAAGCCCATATCGCAGTCTAGACTTCAATAGCATAAATGCAAAAGACTATTTTCTAAAATATGATAGGAAAGATGGAAAAAACATATCAGAGATGCTGTTTGGTCTGTGTTGTAACCAAGGAAAGGTTACTGAATAGAATAATTAAATAAAGGCTGGTTATGAACGATAATATTTAGGACAAGAACAACACACATAAGATTCACCAGCAGTGCATAGAAGTAGTCAACTGCTAGAAGTGAGTCAAGTGAATTCCACAATGAATCTCCAACTGCAGACCAACATACAGTATTTACTACTGTATTTATGTGAATGGGGACATACCCATTATCGTACGTAGGTATGCTACAACAGTCTGAAAGAAAGAAAGTGGTGGTTATGCTCCAATGTTTTTAACATCTGCTTCAGTGAATTGAAAAAACTTGTTAATTTCAAATCTTTTCATTTGTACCCTCTTACTTCTTTAAATAATGACCTGCATTCAGATTTATGATTGTTAGTAAATGTCAGATGAAAGTTGTTAAGCTCAAATATTTAATGATGCAGCAGGGAAATTTCCACAGGTGTTTTATCGTTTTGGAACTTGCAAGGAGCTTATTCACTCATTAAATATTATAATACATCAGAAAATTTAAATAGGAAGAACATGACATTTTTATGAGTACTACAAGTAGATATCAATTAATATTAAATCAACATTTGAAATTCATTTTTCTTCTATAGAAATTTTATCACCGGCTCTCTTCCAATATGTGGATTTGGTATCTGAATTGAATGAGTCAGTGAGTGATTTGTTTTTTTTTTTATGATTTACCAAGTTCTTGTCAGTTAATTAAAACCAAAACATATTTTGGATCATAAGAATAATTCGTTTTCATGAATGAATATTGCATGAATTTTTTACAGATACACGTCCTACTATTTAACCCATAGCTGAGGGAGAAAAATGGATTCATATTTTTTCTAAAGGGTATTTGTGCATAAGTGAATGTAACAAACCCAACTGGAATTCAAACTTCTTTTTCATGAATGAATATTGCATGAATCTTTTTGGAGATAATGAGTTTTACAGATACACGTCCTACTATTTAACCCATAGCTGAGGGAGAAGAAATGGATTCATATTTTTTCTAAAGGGTATTTGTGCGTAAGTGAATGTAACGAACCCAACTGGAATTCAAACTGAGCTCTCTGATTTCTCATTCTGAGCCACCATACATTATGCCATCCACACATCCAAACATTTATAAGAAAAATATTTTTAAAAAAACGTATTAAATAAAATCACTTTTAATCTAGGAAACAGAGATTTTGTATATTTGTAATAATTGAAAAGAAAAAAACCTACACAAAACCAATCAATTATCACATCATATATTTTTTTAGGGATGAAGGTAAATCAATGATCAGAGTGTAGTATCTGCGAAAAGTGTTACATCTCTTCTAAACTCTTTGTGGGTTATTTAAAATATGTGTATTTGGTATTTGAATTGAATAAGTGGTTGATTTGTTTTTTATGATTTACCAACCCCTTGTCAGTTATTTAAAGCCAAAACATATTTTAGATTGGAAGAATAATTCTCTTCAGAATTAATATTTCATTAATAATGTTTTGAGAATAACAAGATTTTTTTCCAGATACAAGTCCTAAAATTTAATTCTTAGCTCGTGGGAGAAAATGGATTTATACCTGAAAGCCTGATATCTATATAGAAGATACAGGTGATCTAACGATGAAGGGATTGAAAAATGGAATTAGGAAACTGAGTTCAAATTACGGCTGGGACAGTTGGTGTTCGCTTTGCAATAATAGCCTTGGGGAAGACAAGACTCTACTTCTCTCAGATATTGTTAAAGAGCAGAACAGTTGGAGCTCTAATCTTATCAGGAAGTCTATTTTAGGTGTTGCATGTAATAATTCAAAATTGCTACAGACAATGATTCAGTTTCTAGGAATCATTTGAAAAATGGAAACTAAGACCCTCGCTTGATATGTTGGTGAGAATAGACATTTCCACACAGGAAGCATTCTTTGACCAAACAGTTAATGTCAACTGAAATTTATGAAATTATTTTTCTTAAAACAGTTTTCAGGAAATTATGATTTTCAAGTTCACACAGCTTTTCTAATACAGGGTGACCCCCCCCCAAAAAAACGGGAACTTTTTAAATGAGACATAATTGAACAATAGTCAGAGAGATGAAGACCGACGTTACATCTTTCTGACCATATTAGCAATTCTAAGAACACAAGAAAAATTAAAATAAAAAATTAAGCGCCATCCTTTGTCAGTCGGCGTGTGTGTGTCTGTAATATACAGGGTGACCCCAAAAAACGGGAACTTTTTAACAATCCAATAAAACCAAGAGCGATGGAAGAAAAATATTTAATTCATAGTAATTGAAAGCTTAAAACATGCCATTTAAGAAACAATGATGGAATTTTCATTTTTTTTAAAATTACGTCCTGTAGATGGCATCCTCCTGTACGAATGCATTCTTGAAATCTGCTGTTGAGATTCCTCATTGACTGCTGCAACATCTCAGCTGGGATACTGTGAATTTCATTCTCCTTACTAAAATGGCGAAATGTTTACTTGCTCAAGGTCACTGTCTCGCAGTGTTGCTACTTGCTCATGTCTGGCAATACGCACTTCAAAAAGTCCCATTTGGGGGGGGGGTCACCCTATATTAATGAGGGTTTCCTTCTTAATCATTTCTTCTAAGTTGTGTTGAAAGTCAACAGCTTCCTACTATGATTATTTCCCTTCTAGTTACATGCACTATTCATTTTAGTTGTTGCGGCTGTTCGAAGTCTTCAAGTGAAATGCTTTTTGTTATTTGGTAAAGCTTTTTGAGATTTTATGGGGCTGAGGAATGCTCGCCTGGAAGATTTAAAAGGTTTATTTATTTGAAGCTATTCGCAAAGTAAGTTTTGATTTTTGCCATATATACAATTTGAGTAAATGAAAGTAAATATATGATGTAAATGTTACCATGGTTTGCTTCCAATATATACTTTATTTTTGCTGTATTATGATTTTCAATAATTATAAGAAATGTGCCTCTGTCACAAATCATTACACACACACACACATATATATATATATATATATATATATATATATATATATATATATATTTATATTTAAGTAAATGCTCTGTTTATAATAGACTGGATTAATAGCATTTACTATGAAATTTCTTGGACTAGTAATTGTTGTTAATACTATTTATTATAAACAGAGCATATACTTAAATATTTGTATCTACAAAAATAACATATAAGCAATATATATATATATATATATATATATATATATATATATTGTCAAACCTAGAGAACTGGACAAACCTACCCAGGTTTCACCTAAGCGGATCGTCAGGGAAAGCTTTCCCTGACGATTCACTTAGGTAAAACCTGGGTAGGTTTGTCTGGCTCTCTAGGTTTGACTAGGTCTACTCTACTTTTGTATTGAGCACTTTTTTAGTTAGTGGTTTACTCGTGTCGAGGGTTTTTCTTTGGGCTTTGAACCTGTAAGATGTACGATTATTTTCAACAGACGTTCATGTTCCTGGCTCTTTCTTTTTTTAAAACCTTTTTTTCCTTCGATATTGATTTGATTATTGGCAAATCAAGAAACTGAAGGTTTTTCGAGACGAGTATTGTTACCTATATATATATATATATATACACACACACACACACACACACACACAAGTAATAGATCCATTGGTATATAATCCAGGTGGATCCTAGTAAAATCAGATATTAAAACTGTGTGTGTGTGTGTGTGTGTATATATATATATATATATATATATTTTATAACAGAGTATATATTTTCTACAGCAAAATATCCAAAATTACCTCATGTGGGTATAGTCTATTTCAAACTAGCACTGCCATGTGCCAGCTATCCTCAGTCCAAGACTGTCTGGAAATGGTGATTTTTGAATTTGGTTTAAATAGCATTGGTGTAAATGTATGGGGGCCAAATTCCAGTCAGGTCTATGACATTCACTTACATGCAAATACCTTTTGGAAAAAGTATGCATCCATCTCTTCCTCCAGCTATGGGTTGAATAGCAGAACAAACAATCAGTCTTCTGCAGAATGAAACAGCAAGGAAAAATCTTCTGCCTAGTCAACCACGAATTGAAAGAAACATGATTGTTCAAGCGTATATCACATACAGCACTTAGCTGAAAGAGTCAACAGCGATTTAGGAGAGGAAGTTGTGGAGAGACATGATCGTCCAAGCATGTATCACTTATGGTACTTGACTTAGGATACTGTTCAAAAATATAGCTCAGAAAAGGAATTTTTTTTTTTGCTACTTTTCGCCTAATACAAGGGCAAAGAGCCACTCAAGGTAGAGGATTATTGAGTAAGATTGTTGTAAGTGTGTAAAAAGAGGCAGAAGAGGTATATATATATTATGAAGATATGGAGGATAGATATCATTTGATCCTAGAATTAAAGAGACTAATATTGTTGTCATCAGGGAAGATGAGAGGTTATTGTGATCACATGAAATGTCTATTCTGAACAAGAAACTGTGTACAGTATTTACATTATACTCAGAAATATAGACAAAGAAACTGTGTGTGTGTGTGTGTGTGTGTGTGTGTGTGTATGTATGTACGATATGGCATGTGGTTTGGTTGTGACCAAAATATCAGTTTTTTCCAGGAACTAAGTCTCCCAGGAGGACACACATGACATCCTGTGGTTGAAGTGAAAAAATAAACTAAGAGAGTAGGTTTGAGATCTTTGCTTTTATACTGCTTTATGCAATGCCACTTAGGGGGCATTAAAACAAGTCCCTTGGCAGATAAGGTGAGGTAATTGCACAAAGGTAATCTGAAATTGAAAAACAGCACTTCAATCATTTATTCAAACAAATGAATTCATTCTTTCTATTGTTGATATTGGGATTGTCTTATTATAGCTGACAAGTATTTCTGAAATTAATCCTCAATATTGTCACTGGTAAATGAAAAGTACTGTCTCATCTTCTCATATGTAGGCAACATGTGTCAGGATACATACATTGCAAATTTTCACTCAAAACAAACTTTCTTTTCATTTTCCTCTTTTTGGTGTCTTGAAATAATCTGTTACGTTATCTATAATTCTTGATGATTGGATATTTGGCATAAAAGAAACATTATATATCATTACTTAGTGTGTTAAAACTTACTGAGTTTCTACTGTTAAGTAGGCAGAGAAATTCCAAAGAAAGAATGAGTTATTTATTATGTAAGAGTCTTTATTCCAAGCGCTATTTAGGTGATTAATCTTGTTTTTTTTTGGGGGGGGGATGTTTTTGTTGCAACCATTTCTTTAGTTTCATAATCTGTCTAACTGTGAAGGAGATTGTTGTTTTCTTTTCTTTTTCTTTTCTGAGTATAGCAAAGGAGAAAATGGTAGCCAACCGAAATAAAAATGGCAGTAAATAGACTGATGAAAACAAGCAATGAAGCCAAACCTGACACTAATTTAACACAATCAATTTCAAATTCTGTAAACAAGGTTGCTTTCCAAGAAATCCACACTTGTGTGAAAATCCATGTTCATTAGATTTTGGATTGGCTGCTATTTTCTGGTTGTTGGAACAAAAATCAACAAACAGAAAGAGATCAATAATTGGAACAATTCTCGCAACAACTTAACTGAGTTTTTCATATTCCTCCTTGAATTCAACCAATCTTGGCATCACTTGAACACAAATTTGGAAGAGAGATTGGCAAGAGAGATATTGTATCTCTTGGATGAAGCATTGTCATTATTATTAATATTTGACTCGTATTTCTTTCATCTTATTTTGTTGCTTCATTATGCTTATTAGTAGTAGATGTAATAGTCTTAATGTGTCTGAATTCTTTAGATGAAGCATTGTCATTATTAATTTTTGACTTGTATTTCTTTCATCTTATTTTGTTGCTTGTTTACACCTAGTAGTAGTAGTAGATGTAATAGTCTTAAGTTGTTTGAACATCTTACATGAAGCATTGTCATTATTATTAATTTTTGACTCGTATTTCTTTCATCTTATTTTGTTGTTTATTTACACCTAGTAGTAGTAGTAGTAGATGTAATAGTCTTAAGTTGTTTGAATTTCTTACATGAAGCATTGTCATAATTATTCATTTTTGACTCGTATTTCTTTCATTTTATTTTGTTACTAGTTTACACTTAATAGTAAGTAGATGTAATAGTCTTCAGTTGCCTGAATTTCTGACATGAAGCTTTTTCCTTATTATGAATTTTGACTTGTACTTCAACCATTTTATTGCTTGTTTACACCTAATAGTAGTAGATGTAATAGTCTTAAGTTGTCTGAATTTCTTAGATCAAGCATTGCTATTATTATTAATTTATCAGTTTGTTCTATGCTTATTGTCAATATAAATCATTTCAACTATTTCGAATACTTCTTCAAACAGAAATTTCAAATGAAAGATGTAAATATAGAAGTCATGGCATAGGGGCTCATGTCCTGAATGATTGCCAGTGGGGATAGGTTGTAAGATAATTATTTTATTGGAAATTTTGTGACTAAAATGAACTGACTCAAGGGTTTAAAAATAAGTAATATGTTGTGGTCCGATGTATGTGTTTAAAGAGAAACGTTGTGGGCATTTCGTAGACAAGTTCATATATTTTGATTTTTGATTCGGATATAAAAATTCTTGGTCATGCACACAAATAAATATGGTATTTCATATATATTTAATATAACAATTATCACAAATAAATAACAATATATTGACAATACTGATAATTCTTTTTGAAGATAAAACACATTATTAGTTCGATAGATTAGATTAATCCCATAATTAGATATATCCAAGAAATTAACTTAAGATGAATCTATAGCACAATTTGTAATATAAACTGTTACCCAAAAACATTATCTTGAAACCAAAAAAAAAAAAAAAAAAAAAAAAAAATCAACTTTCTTTACTCGTCACAATCAATTTAATCTCTCCCTAAACTATTTTCTGTGGGTATAAAAGTCATGGAGGGATGGGCACTGATCATTTAAACATTCTCTACCACATAAACAATTATACTAATATTAAAAACTGTGTTCCTGCTCACTTCCTGAGGCCAGTGTACTGATGATGAAGGGACCTATACGCTTGACATAGGTAGTCATAGTTGGGATGAGGAAAAAAGAAAAAGAAAAAAAAAAAACATTTTTTTCTACCAAGTGTTCCAAAAAATCAGACTCAAGATAAACCTTTTCAAAAGAGAAAGTATGATCTGGAATTGGAATGAATGCAGTGATGGTACCTACACTGAATACATCATAAAAATGAAAATATTCCTCGAAAAGTGTTCAAAGAAATAGGACTCAATATAAATCTTTTCAAAACAGAAAGTATAATCAGGAATTGGAATGGAAGAAGTGATAATACCTACATTGAATCCATTATCAGAAAATATCAAGTTAGTAAATACCGGACACTTCAAATATCTTAGTGTATAGATCAGTTATAACATATTTAGTACAGGACATACGGAAACTGAATATAGGACAGTCTGTCTTAGTAGTTTTGCCCAACACCACAAATGGCTACAAAATCAAAACATTAACCATTTTTACCAAGTGTTCCAAGAAATAGGACTCAAGAAAATCTTTCCAAATTATAATCTGAAATTGGAATAAAAGCACTGATGACATATTTTCAACCATCATAAAAATTCAGGAATGTGGAATTAATGAACAAGTAAAACACCTCGGTATATGGATTAGTTGTAACAAAGTTGGGATAATAGATAAGGTAATTGAATATAGAATAGGCTGTTCCAGATGCTGCCTTTTCAAACACCAAAAGTCAACACAAAACAAAAACATTTACCTAAGAACTCTAGTCTTGTTCTTAAATAGCCTCATTAGATCGAGACTCTAATATGGATGTCATGCATGGTGCCAAACTTGTTCAGAAAGGTTTAAACCATTAGCTGTTTTCTCAGATCAATGACTAAGCAAGGCTTTTAGTGAAAGATCCCTGTAGGTTTTAGAAAGGACTATCCTTCTTTGAATCTCATGGACTGGTTCTACAGAATCATAAACAATGAACCTTACCAAATAACATTACCTGAGGACTTTCGACAGTAGCAACAACTAAAAATGATAGTACATATAAATGAAATAAAAATAATGACATCAAGATGTTTGCGTTCCACATTACCTTTATCAAAAGGTTAGGGAGAAAACTCCCATCAGTATTTGAGTAGACTTGAGGGACCTATTTTTATGTAAAATTCTTTTTATTCTTTTTTTTAAAAATTTAATAAATTTCAACAGACAGTAGCAGTAGCTATTTAGTTGTTGAACAAGGAATGTTTCCATATAAGGTAATGATGGGTATTACTATTACACACACACACACACATATGTAAGCAAATACATTTTCACATCGCCGATGTGATCGCATTGCAAAACGGAACACTGATCTTAAAATTCAGTCATTTTGTTTTGATTTTTCTTATGTCTATCGTCTTTTCATGTTGACTTGAATATTGTCTAATTTTAATTATGTTTTAATAACTATATCCTGAAGAAGGTCTACTAGACCGAAACATCTGACGTCAACATTGAAACAACATCAAAAACAGTAAACTTGCATATTCGGATTTTTTGTTTTTCCATATTTTTCCTGACACACACACACACATTATATATATATATATATATATATATATATATGTATGTCATTCACAGGCAGTACTGTTTCGCTGTATCACAGCTCCTCAGTGTGACTAGACTTCCGAATGCCTCAAGCCAGGATTGAAACTCAACTAATTTGGTGTCAGCCAGAGCTATCTTTACTCGGTAGAGTTACACAACTAAATCTAGCGTATTGTTTTTACAAATGTAAACAAATGCCAATCAGCCAAAGTGCTCCATTCATTTTACTGAAGAGCTTTGCATTAGTGCAGGTGGCTGAATGGACTCTCCTATCATTTTCGATGTATGAATGTCAAGCAACTCAGTTCCTAAAAACTGACAGCCAGACTACCTGCACAAATCATTTGATTATAGTGGTGAAGGCTTTGTGCAGAACCAACCACACTTTTTGAAGGGACAAATACAGAGACCTGGTGCACTGTATGCCACAAGACCCCGCCCCCCAAATGACCCTCCACAGGTTTTGAATTCAGAAATGTCCTTCAACTAGAGCAGTTGCCATCCAAGGCTATAGAAACCAGTCTGTCCTGCTATTTTACCCATAGCTGGGGAGAGAAGAAGAGGATTCAGACCTTTCCCAAGGGTATTAGCAAGTAAGTGAATGTAATGGATTTGAATGGTATTCGAACTCGGCTCTCTGATTCGTCAATCCAAGCCACTATTCATTACTCCACCATTTCATTATATGCATATATATATGAAAATTATGACAGAAAAATATATGTATGAAAGTAGTGTGTCAATAAATGACTAAGTAACAAATTGTAACGTCATGTCTCTTGTTCTGAATGTCTGAAGACGTTCATTCAGAACGAAACATGTCATTTATTCTGTTTCACTCACATACACACACATTATTGCTAGATCACACCATGCGCTTTTTCCTCTTGCTACCAACCAAATGTTCTGTTTCCTTATAATTAAGGTTTAGTCCTTTCCTCATGCTTTCCCTTAGTTACTTCTCATGTAGTTTGTGCAGTTTTCTTTCTATGTCTGGTTTGATGTGGTTTGTTTTACAGCATATCAACCATAATGGGTTATTTAATACAGACAAGATTTTTATCGCTGGTAATATTTTTGTCTAAAAACGTATTTCTGGTATTATTTTCCCACAAAAAGTATTGCTGGTAATAATTTTTTTCTTCATAAATGTATTGCTGGTAATAATTTTTTTCTTCATAAATGTATTGCTGGTAATATTTTCTTTTTACAAAAAATGTATTGCTGGTATTAAAACCTATTATAACATATTTTGACACCAGTTTGGGTGTCAACTATTTGCCCATAGCTGGGACCCTAACAGGTGCTACCACCCCACGTCAGGGTGGACTTGGGAACACTAGGAGTTAAAGAAGATGGGGAGACTTTGGAAGGAACAGGAAATCCAATCCTAAACAAAGAGCAAAGGATAAACTTATCATCCTGTTCAAAATACTGAGGAGGATTATGAACTGGACAATAGGCAAACCTATTTATTTCATTAATACTCTATATTATGATTTCATATTGATACTAATAGTGCAAGTGGGTGCTGAAAAGTTTGTGGAAACTTGAGTGGAATGAAATTTGGCCTTGTAAAATATTCAGCTCTTTCATAAAGAAAAAGTAAATGAAAAGAAGGTGACAAAGTGTAAAACCAAAATTTTGTAATTCAGAAAATTGTTGATGCATTTGACATTTTGTACAACAGGAAATAAATGTGACAAAGTGTCATTTCTTAATGACTTCTCTTCCTACTTTGATTTGGACTGTCTGCTCCGACTGGATTGGCTACTTGATACATTGTCTTTTTTAAAGCAATTCACTCTAAGTTGAACAATCAGGAATATGAGGCTCACCCTCTCAAGGAGGTTCCCAACTAGCATCCAGTTGACAGACAAAAATAAATTGAGTTGTAACTCAATACATTTTCCTGGAGTATCTACACTGGAATCAGCAGCCAATCACAGAATAGGCAGCCTGTAAGATTCCATTCTGATAACTATTCTGTGAGTCCTGATTGGCTGCTAATTCCAATGTGGATACTGTGCTCAATAAATATCCATCAGTATACTATGAATCTCCAGGAAAATGTATTGAGTTAGAACCCTCTTTATTTTTGTCTACCAATTGGACACTATTTGGGAACCTCCTTGCCAGGGTGAGCCTCACATTCCTGATTGTTAAATACTCTGCTCAAGGTGGAAGCGCCACTAGCATGCAAGAGGTTACAGAAGATTGAGAACAAGAGTAAAGAGGCATGTTTAAGGAAAGGATACAGAGAAGGACAAGGAACAAGCTCAGGGTGTCAGAGGTCAATTGACATTACACTTGAATATTTGAAGATTATAGTAATCAGGGAAGCAAGTAAGGGGAAGCGAGTTCCACAGACGGGAAGTGCAACAAGCTGTTTGAGAGATGGTTACATTTAACCGTTTTACCAGTGAAAGGATGGGACCAAGATACCAGCCTGGTAGCTCACTTAAATTCATGCAGTCTGGGAACCAGTGAAAGTAGCTTGTCGGAAATTTTCCATGAAGATACTTGTAGAAGAGACAGAGGTAAGCCACGGCACATCTGTGGGAAAGCGATTGTAGACTAGATGCCAGATCAGGGCCTATCACATTACATATCTGTCTCTGGATTTTGTTGAGGACCTCGAGATGTACAGCGGGAGCACCATTCCATAGATGACAGTAATATTTCATGCAAGGATGGATGGTTGATTTATAGATTTGAAGGATGTACTCAGACGAGAAAAACTTTCTGGCATGACACAAAGAACCAACTTTTCTATAGTAGACAAAAATTCTTGTGAAATATTTAACAGAAAAATGTTAGGATCTGTTTGAATGCATGTTAACCGAAAAGGATAAAATTTCAATAACTTAATAACTACACATATTTAAAAGCTGAACCTTTGCAGATTAATATTCTGATATATGCTTCAAATATTAATTTCATCTTTCTTCTTAAATTATAGTTTAATTAAATTTTACTTGAATTTGGTGTCCACTCTGTATTGATACCATAGCTTAAGAATTATCAATAAAAAGCTTTTATTTTGTCTGAAGCTGATTAATTAATAAAATATGTTTTATTAATGCATCTGCTATAATTTGAGACTGTCTGATTTGTCCATTTTACCAAATTTGAATGAAATTCTACAGAAGAACAATGAGAATACTACAGACGGAATATGTCAGCAACAACAAAGTTTCAAGGAAAATGGAAACAAAAGAGACACTTCTACTTAAAACAAAGACACAATTGAAATTTCTAGGGAACATAATCAGGACAGAAGGTTTGGAGGATATTCACAGGACATATTGAAATCAAGAGGAAAAATGAAAGCATATTTAACAAGCTAACATAAATAGCTAGCAGAACAGAAGATTAGGAGGGTTAGCAAAAAGAGAAACCATACTAACAGCTAAAAACGACAGGAAGTTGTGGAGAGCTATGATCGCTAAAGACCTGAAGGTACATGGCACATAGAAGAAGTAGTGAGCTCAATCAGACAATTAATCTAAATCTTTTTGTATATTTCTGTTGCTATTCAATCCATTTTCTGGTTAACTTTTCATACTGTTTTAAGATGGTTCGCCTTACTCCTTTTCAGTGACCATAAAATCATTTCCTTTTCTTGAATTACTTTAATTTTAACAAATCCCCAACAATATATCTTCATATTACCTACCAAGAAGATTAAAAAAAAAGGGAAAAAAAAATGTACAAAAAGTAAAAGCTAGACTCAATATCAAACTGAAATTGGAATTTCTTTAACGTTAAGAAATAGCTTTATCTTTTTTAAACAGTAAGAGATGGAAATAGATGATCCAAACACAATATTTCAATAATATTCCCACATACATCAATGCAGACACTCACACTGAGAAATGACTACAAAAGCTTGGCAATTTAACTTTCTCGCTCACACACACACAAAACACACAGATCCCAATCTTTGAAGAAACAAATTTTGATTGAAAATTGGAAAACATTTGATGAGATGTACAAAAATTCTACAAATAGTCATTGTTTAATTATGAAAGAATTGAATGTGTATAGATTTTCAAAATCTGAATAAATATTTAAATTAATAAGTAAATAAATGAATAACAAGAAAAAAATGGTTGCACTTTCAATCAAATTCAACCCTGTTCAATCCCTGGTGTGCTAATTCCTGATTAGGATTTTCACAGAGAAAGTTGCACCAAAATTAAATTGATGTATGAAAAGCAAAAATATTTCGACAGAAAAATTGATTGATTGAGAAGTGGAAAACATGAATGAAATATTGTTTGTGAAAGGTTTTCTATTAAAAAAATCCTTTTGTTATTAAACTAACACTTAAACAAAGAAATACATTTACATTAAAAAAATTTAAATATGATTAATTTAAAATTAATAAATATATTAAATTAAAAACAGAAATGAATTTTTGAAAATTTATGAGATATTCAACTGCTTGCATCATTTGTTTCTGTACAGGGAGACAAATTCACTGAATAAAACAAGACAAAAATAACTAGGAAATGAATCAGTTCTATTTGCATGAATATTTGCATATGTGAAGACATATGTGACAGCGCTGGGGAGATGTATATATTGTGTAAAAAGGGAAATGCAAAGAAATTCACATATGGATATAGAAAGAAAGTGATAAGGTTGAAAGAAAAAAAGAACACAGATAGATAAGGACTTTATTGTGATAGATAGATAGTCACATAGGAACTTTATCGTGATAGATAGGTACGTAGGCACTTTATCACTAAAGATAGATAGGTACGTAGGCACTTTATCATGATAGATAGATAGGTACGTAGGCACTTGATTGCGATAAATAGGTAGGTACATAGGCACTTGATTGCGATAGATAGATAGGTAGGTAGGTACATAGGCACTTGATTGCGATAGATAGATAGGTAGGTACATAGGCACTTGATTGCGATAGATAGGTACATAGGCACTTTATCGCTATAGATAGGTACATAGGCACTTTATCGCTATAGATAGGTACATAGGCACTTTATCGCTATAGATAGGTAGGTACATAGGCACTTTATCATGATAGATAGATAGGTAGGTACATAGGCACTTTATCGCGATAGATAGGTAGGCACTTTATTGTGATAGATAGGTATATAGGCACTTTATTGCGATAGAAAGGTAGACACTTTATTGTGATAGATGGGCACTTTATTGCAATAGATAGATAGAGAGGCACTTTATTGCGATAGATAGATAGAGAGGCACTTTATTGCGATAGATTGAGAGAGAGGCACTTTATTGTGATAGATAGAGAGGCACTTTATTGTGATAGATAAAGAGGCCCTTTATTGTGATAGATAGGTATATAGGCACTTTATTGATAGATAGGTAGATAGACACTTTATTGCAATAGAAAGGTAGATAGACACTTTATTGCGATAAAAAGGTAGACACTTTATTGTGATAGATGGGCACTTTATTGCGATAGGTAGATAGGCACTTTATCGCAATAGGTAAATAGATAGATAATAGGGTCTGTATTGTGAAAGACAGGAACTTTATTGTGATTTATTAAGAGAGAAACAGATAAAATGATTATGTAAATATAAAAATATTTATTGAGAGAGTAATGAATAACATGAATGAGTATGTATATTACACCTCCTCATACACACACACACATTAATATATATATATATATATATATTATATATATTTATATATTTTTAAACATATATTGTTAAATATAATAGACAATGAATGTCTACTATGTTGAATCATGAGCCGTTCTAAACTTTGTATGGTAGCTTTAACTTTAGGTGAAAATAAAGGCAAAAAACAAATATATTTTTATTAAGCTGTTCCTTGATCTAAGCTTTCAGCTTTCATGAGCCATCTTCAGAGTGGTTATATAAAGTTTTAAACAAAGATATTCACCATCAAAGATCATATTCTGTTATGTTGACATTGGAGATTGTTTAAATGTCCATATAACCACTCTGAAGATGGCTCATGTGAGTCAAAAGCTTTGATCAAGGAACAGCATAATAAAAATTATCCAAATGTTGGACAATTTTTGTCTTTACTTTCTCCCAAAATTAAAGCAACCATATGAAGTTTACGATGGCTCATGATCAAACATAATAGACATTCATTGTCTGTTATATTTAACAATATATGTTTGAATAATGATCTGCTGTCCCAATTCAATATATATATATATATATATATATATATATATATATATATATATATATATGTATGTATGTATGTATGTATGTATGTATGTATGTATGTATATAAAATGTATGTATTTTAGTTTTAATCCTTTCAAGACCACAAATTAGTTTTATGGTGTCTGTAGAAAACTAATCAAGAAAACTACCAAAATTTCCTTTCAAATACATTTAATTTTCACCAAGTACTTTCAATCTCATCTGAAATCAAATTCAAGGGGATTTAAAATATCTGTGGATGTGTATACAGTAGTGCTGTAAATTAAAAAAATATTTTTTCACTGTTCGTTTACAGCGTTTTGAATTTAATTTTTTTTCTCTCAGTTATGCAAGGGAGGTAAGTTTTGCCATTTTTTTAAAAAAAGAAAACAATTTTTAATATTTTAATTTTTTTATTTTTATATAAAACTTTAATGTTAAAAACATTTAAGAACCTTGTTGCTATACTCATAGTTGAATTTATTTATTTCTGCCCATAATTATTTTATATAAAGGGCTTCCAAAATTTTAAGTTTTTGCTTATTATTTTGATGAAGTACTAATGCATTTTTGACTAATATCTGTGTAAACTGTGAATGTGGATATGAGTGTTCCTTTAAATGTTCTGAGATTGAACTATGCTTACTCAAGTGAAATGTAAGCTGTCTCTTCAACGTCATCGTTGTAAAACCTACATATGTCTTAAAATTTATATCAGAGACGCAATCTCCGAAAGATTGTATTATGTCTTATGTTCATTTGTATTTATGTTGATATTCTCAATAACTTGTCTAATTTGTTCGTCATTGATGTAATTAGGAAAGATATTAATGAGAGTTTGTTTAATATTTAATTCAGTATCAAAAAATCGTTCTTGTTGAAGAGTTTGCTTTTGCACAGTTCATTAAGTTGCATATAATAGGTATTTTGTAATAAGACATTCACTTTTATGGTTGAGAATGTATGTGTTTATGGTAGTTAGTTTTTTTATCTGGGGAGGTAGAAAATGTATTATTATTTTTTATTATTAGTGTCTATCAATTCATCAAGAAATGGGGTTTTATTCTTATTCAGTTCACATGTGAAATTTAATGCAGAAAATTTGGAAAGTTTTTTTTTTTGTAATTCATGTATTTCGTCTATGTCTCTGACTATAATGAGAATATCTTCTACATGTCTTACGTAAGTGGGTGAGCGTTTGTGGCATTATGTATGTTATTTTCTTGGTTAGTCATGTTGAAGTTGCTAAATATTGGTCCTAAGATGGAACCCATAGAAACACCATTGCATTGTACGTATATGTTACTTTGATGATTATAAAAAGGAACTATTGTGGTACATATCAAGTATAGTTTTCTTAAAATATTAGGACAAATTTTTAATAGCAGGAGAGAAGAATTGTTGTAGATATTCTTTTATCATTATATCTATCATTTCCCCAACACAAAATTTAGTTAACAACATGCTATGGTTTCATTATTAGGTTTTTTGTTTTTAGAATTGGGAGTAGTTCATGTGTTGATTTTATGCTGTATTTATTGGAAATGACTGGTGTAATTAGTTGATTAATACCTTTTTGGGTAGTTGAAAAAGAAGTGGTGGATTGGAGATAGGATAAAATGCAGTGGAACTCACTTCTAGCTGTTGACTACTACTTCTATGTGCAACTGGCAAATCTTACAACGATAATACTTAGGACAAGAACAACACATGTCGTAAATTCATCATGTGGTTCTATGACATTGTACCACGTGAGACCAAAATATTAACAACAGAACCATATGTCTAGATGCAATGTAATATGTTGTGACTATTTTGAAATGTAATTTTGTTGAGTATATATATATATATATATTCTCATATACATACACACATGTGTACCTATACTTGCATATGTACACACATGTATGTAACTATACTCATACATATATATGTGTGTGTGTGTCTATATATATATATATATATATATAGAGAGAGAGAGACACATATGTGGCCACTTGTATTCAAGGATACCTGTCTACTAGGGCGGCTAGCCAATTCCTATTGCAGACACTCACTCAGGCACATTTCTGTTTACTCAACACCCACAGAGCCCACCTGTGGTTTATACATGTACAGGATACAGGAAGACAGAAAATGGAAACTGACATTGTATTTACGTTTTTTTGAAGATGGTAGCTATCAGGGACAGAAGAACCCCAAAGAGAGTTCAACAGGCCAGAAGTACAAGAGAAGAAACTGTTAGCATAGAATTTACAGTTATATCTAGCTGTTAAAACCCAATTGCCAATCAATTAGTACACTTATATTCATCCAGTTGAGGTATCTGGGATAAAAGCTCATTAGAACAACTACTATCTTCTTCTCTTGCACTTCCCGGCAGTGGAACTCCCTTCCTCTTACTTGCTTCCCTGATAGCTGTAATCTTCAAATATTCAAATGTAATGTCAATCATCATCTTCTGATGCCTTGATCTTGATGCCTGTCCTCCTCTTTATCCTTTCCTCAAACACTGCTATTTACTCTTACTCTCTATAACCCTTTGCATGCTAGTGGCATTCCTGCCTTGCTTGGGGTGGGTGATATGCTTAAAATATTGGCTCCTGAAAAAATAATTTCGGTTGAGCTCTTAGGTCTGAGGTGTGAGTTTGTAAACAAGTGACTATTTAAGCTAATATTGCACGACTCTTCGGCAGAATTGAGTCACTGTCAGTCACTGTGTGTTTATCTAAATCTAAAAATAAACACGCTAAAATTCGCCTTCATTCCTGATGTGCACAGACGGCTTAGTGGGAGAAGTTCCGACTGACACAAATTCAGTCGGGTTTCGATCCTAGCTAGAGGCAACCGGACATCTAACCACATTGATGAGCTGTGAAACAGCGAAACAGTCTGTCTGTGGATGACATTATATATATATATATATATAAAGAAAACAGAGGGAAGCCACATCACAGTGGTAGGAATGCCACTGAAGTTGAGATGGCAGGTTAGAAGTGATAACATTCCAGGCCCTTCTTTGGATTTGATGTTGAGATGTTTGCCGAATTTGACCCTCATATGTGAATCCAATATCATACAGAGCTTTTACCACAATTCTATTTTAGCAGATCACTTTTCCAAGATCACTCCATGCATACCCAAATGGAGTCAGTGGAATCTAAGAGTTAAGTCATTTTTTTTCATAGTCAAATTTCTCTAAGTTTTGATTAACTATTCATACAGATCTTTTTGTTTCTGCGTGTCTTTATCTGGGTAAAAATAATGTGAAAAGTAATGTGAAGAAAGGAGAGAAAGAATTTGTGGATACACGTAAATGTATGTCTTTAAACAATGAGGTGCTGAAAAGTTCTCATAATAATTTTTTTCTGTGACACTTAACACAAGAGGGGTGCTAAAAAGTTATCAGCCTGACCCACTTCCCAAAATTTTTATTCTGATGTTTGCTCATTAAAATAGTCATTTTTGGGAAGTTGTGGAGACAGAAGTTCAAAGCTGAACAAACGATGACCAATACTGAAAATTAATTATTAACTGCTCAAATTAATGCTTAAATAAAACCACTAATTAATCATATCGTTTTACCTCATGAGGGGATTCCAGGTTTTATTTGTGGAATTACAAATTGACATATTACAATATAGCAACTTTGTAAATCAAAACTTATCTATTGGAAGGTGCATAAGAAGAATGGAAGATGCCTTCCAAAAGCTAAACAAAGTATCAAGAGACAGGAAAGTTTCATTGGAAGCAAAGAAAAGAATACTTAACTGCTATGAAATATCAATGCCCCTTTATGGCAGTAAATGTCGGATAATTTCTGTACACAAGAAAAGGTGACATGAAGCAACAGAAATGTGGTTCTACAGAAGCATGTTAAGAATATCATGGATAGGATGTGTAAGCAATGAGGAAATAAGGAAAATAGGAACTACAAGGAAACTGATACTTACAATCAAAACCTACATGCAAGGCAATAAAGCCACTAAGATGCAGCAGTTACTGAATGTGAGAAAAAATTTAAGGAGAGCGAACAATGAAAGAACAAGAATTAAGACAAAAAAAATAACGACTGACTGCATTTAAATTTTGAAGATTGAAGCTAACTGGGAAGCCAGAAGCTGGAAGAGAGTTCCACAAGCGAGAAGTGCAAGAGAAAAAACTGTTTGCATAGAACTTATGGTTCCATCTTGTCATTTCAACTGTAAAATGATGAAACCTAGCCCTTTATCTAGTACTGCACTTAAATTCATAAAGTTCATCAGAACAATTAACACAAAAATATCTGTAGGAAAGGCACAGGGAAGCTACATTATGGTGGTTGGAAAGTACTGAAGCCAAGATGCCAGGTCAGGACCAATAACATTGCAGATTCTTTGTATTTTATCAAGAATCTCTAAATACCTAGAAATATACCACATAATACAATAGCACCAACAATTCTTTGTGATCATTAAAGAATAAATGAAAACCAAAGAAAAAAATGGCAAAAAAAAGTCTTTGGCAGAATACTATTAAAAATAAATGGAATATCTTTTTTCAAAATCAGTGAATAATGAATATTTCAATTTATAGAGACCGGACAAATAGTTTTATTTTTAAGTAATTTAAGGACAAATAAGGGGATGTTTGAGGTTGGTTGTGTTTGTTACAAATAGAAATTTAGCCAGCTGTCTAATACACTTGAAAAATAAATAAAAAAAATGGGGATTTTGTCAAATATATAAAACAAAAAAAAAATCTGTTAAAATGTCCTTTTTTCCACTTCATTTCAGTTTAAAAAATAGCTTTTTATTTTTTTCAAGCGAATAAGAAATGGTGGGGAAAATCACCTAATTTACAGCAAATATGGGATGTAAATATTTGGACAGTAAGCTAATCCTACATTTAATATTTCCCTAGTCTCATATTACAAATATTCTTTTTTTCTTTTTTTTTAAAAAAATAGTTTTCTCGTTTAATATTTCATTTATATTAATATTATCTAAAGTTTAGAAAGCAGATATCACAAACATATATGAACAATTTCTTCTCCTAAGTGCTGTATCCCTTTTGGATATGAACAATCATGGTTCTCCACAACTTCCTGTCTTTTGTAACTCTTAGCAGTATTTGTCTTTTTGCTCTCTCTCCTAATCTCTGTTCTTCCAACCATCAAAAATCATCTTGAGTAAATTGGAAAATTATCCTAGAATAAATAAATATATATATATATATATATATATATAAAAACTTTATTTCAATACTTCATGAGCTTCCAATCCTTAGCTATGATTAATTAATGATGAACATGTCATTTTCGTTTATGATCAATTTCATTATGATACTTGTGTTAAACTCAGAGAGTAATTATACATTCTTATTATTCAAAGAAGAGTCCAACAGTGTTACAAAAACGGAGAATTCCAGTAAGTTATCTTTAATTATTTCTAAGATACAACAGTTTAGAGCTTAATCTAACAATTGGACAATTTTGCTTTTACATGATTGGACAATTTTGTTGCATGTGTGTGTGTGTATGTATATATATATATATATATATACATACACCCAAGTGTGGGATTGGTATATACGGAGTAAATTCCAATAACCAACAATTATTATTCTTTAAAGAGTGCTCAATACAGAGTAGAGCAGATATAATCATTTATTTAAATATTATAACATAAATATGTTATAAAATCACTACAAAAATAGCCATTTCGTTTCGACACTTCCAGTGTCTTATCAAGTGATGATGTTGAATGTAGAATAAAAGATTTTATTCTACATTCAACATCATCACTTGATAAGACACTGGAAGTGTCGAAACGAAATGGCTATTTTTGTAGTGATTTTATAACATATTTATGTTATATTTAAATAAATGATTATATATATATATATATATATGTGTGTGTGTGTGTGTGTGTGTGTATAGATACATATATATATATAGAGAGAGAGATTTTCTCTACTTTTAAGTGCCTGAGTTTTAAGATGGAAATTCTTCAGAATGGGTAGAAAACAAATTGAAGAATTGTTTTTATTTATGCATTCTCCATGTTGACAGTAATAAAATTGGATATGTAATCCTGACAATAAAAAGCCGAGAATATAAAAAAATGTCAAATGATTTTTTTAAAATCACTCTATGTGGCTACGAAAATTTAAAGTGAGCATGAGTTAAGTGAAAACCTTTTTCATATTAATTCTGTTAACGCTATCTCAATCTCTGATATTGAGCACTCTACCACAAAGCTCGCTCCCCTTGAATGCCTCCCTATCAGCAAACCACTGAAAAGCCAACAATTTTGGCTTCAAGAACAGTCTTTCAAATTAACACAATGTGTCCCATGGGTGCATTGCTATATTCTATGGGTGAACCATGAAGCTTTGAGTAGTACTGTAAGTGTAGGTGTATGTGTAATTATGAATATATACGTTATAGCTTTGTTTAACTATACTGAGCATTGTTTAGTCTACACCATTGATTAAATAAATAGTTATTTGCTCACCTGTATGTGTACATAATCGCTCACATATAAGTTTGATTATATCTCTTTAGTTCATTTCTATATCTACATTATATACGAGGGTCATTCAACGAATAAGGTGAATTTTTCGGTATAAGGACTTCTAATACAGATAGAAGCTTACTCATTTTTATTTTTTTTTTTGTTTTACTTCTTTTTCACGTGGATTTAATTTCTTTTGCAGATTAAAAAAAACTTTCAGAGTTTTGGCGATTAAGAAAGATGGCCGACCAAGAAGCATGCTCCAGGATTGAACAGCGGTCAGTTATCAAGTTTTTGGTTGCTGAAGGGTGCAAACCAGTTGAAATTCAGAGGAGAATGTCAACTGTGTATGGTGCCACATGTTTCAGCCAAAAAAATGTCTACAAGTGGGCTAAATTGTTTAAAGAAGGATGGAGCAGTGTTGAGGATGAAGACAGGCCTGGGAGGCCTACAGAAGTGAGGTCTCCTGAGGTGATCGAATCAGTCAATGACCTCATTCAGTCTGACAGAAGGGTGACAGTGGATGACATTGCAAGGACTTTGAGCTTATCTGTTGGGACAAACGCAGGGGTCATCAGTCAGAAGGAGTCATCTTGCGTCATGACAACGCAAGGCCTCACACAGCAGCCCAAATGGTGCAGACCATCAACGAGCTGGGCTGGGAACTGCTCCCTCATCCCCCTTACTGCCCAGATCTTGCCCCTTCAGACTTTCACCTGTTTGGTCGCTTGAAAGCGTTCACAAGAGGCGTGAAGTTTAAAAGTGACCATGAAGTCAAAAGTGTTGTGAGCGACTGGCTGAGACATCAGTCCAAAGATTTTTATGCTGAGGGAATACGGAAGCTTGTGCACAGATGGGAAAAGTGTGTGACAGTGCTGGGAGACTATGTTGAAAAATAAAAAAAAGTAAGCTTCTATCTCTATTAGAAGTCCTTATACCGAAAAATTCACCTTATTTATTGAATGACCCTCGTATATATATCACTTTAAAAGTTTTTTTTTAGTGGTTACTTGTTTTATGCTGATTGTGTTTTAGGTCAGAAAACACTTGTCTCCTGGTATATTTATCCCACAACAAAAGTGGTGGACCTGAATGTGAATCTGGGTAAAAATGGTAAAGCAATAACAAAACTATATATATAAACAAATTATAAGTATGTATTAAACAAAACAAAGGTATGCATAGACAATTGAATATTGTTGTGTGTGACAAAACCATGAACATAAATGAAGAAAACATTTAAACTAGTGAAGTGTGTGTAGTTGTGTAGAAGGAGTCCTAGACAATAGTCATGGAAAGTGAAGAGGAAGATGCTGGCATGTGTGTGTATGTATGTGTTTGCACATGTGTGCATGTTACTTCCCCAGTGGGGAAAACATTTTCCTTATTCGACCTAGATCTTACAGTCTCTGAATGAAAAAGGAGAATGACAGAGAATGTCACTGCCTATTTATAGGCTTAGGGAGTGTCCCCTGGAGGCATTTCTTTTTAGGAATGTAAGTGGGGCAACTCCACACTTGTATTTAATAAACAGTATATTTATTTTTCTCAACCAGCCTGAATATTCCAGAAATCTTATTAAAGAAAAAATATGTACTCTCCAGTAGGATTTTAAACTGCATCCCTGTTTTAGAAAACTGTTTTTTATGTTCCAATATGAAACTGAACAGATATAAAAAAATTTGAGGCATCTATGACAAAACCATTAGAAACATACTAGTAGAAAACACAAATATATTAACTTCATCCACCTGTAAAAAAAGATTAAAAATAATGGAAGCTTTAATGATAAAAAAAGAAAAAGCCAACTCTTAACAATATTAACTACGAACAAGGCCACAATGTGCTGACCGTATTCGGAAATTAAAAACATCTCTACTACAGACTAAAACATACACATAACACACACACTCAATTAAGCTGAAAAATTGAATCATCCTTGATAATGGCTAAAGGTATAGCCAAAAGCGCTCGGAAATATAAAACATTTGGACAGTTCTTACACACACTTTGTCCAGAAAAGAAAGCTCTTGTTCAAACACAAGAAAAATTAAATAAAAAGCTTAACCATAGTACTTTGTCTGTCGTTTTTAATGAAACATGCATAAACGAAGGATTGCTGCCTGAATATAATCTATCAATATATATATATATATATATATATATATATATATATATATATATATATACAGTTGTATGGCTATTAGTTTGTAACCCTGGGTTTCATGCTTTTGCGATCAGCAGACAAACTAGTTTATTTTTTTAAAATTGGATCTATTTATGCTTATTTGTGTATGGTGAAGGGGGGTATTTTCTTCTGTGTTTGTTTGGGATGATACTCTCACATATATAGACCCATATACATACAGACAGGTGTATGCATTTTAGTTTGTACAAACACACTCACATAAATAATCTGAGGTTAGGCGCAGTTACACATCCATGTGTTTGAGCATGCATATATATACACAATTGTCATTCTATTTCAGTGTCGAGACTGTGATGTTTATATATGTAGCGATGTTGTCTTAACAAGGAATAGGTGGGGGGGGGGGTCTTGACGTTACTGCCTGAGCAGTCAGAGAAGCTCACATTTCTTCACATACACATATGTAGATACACACACGGTGTGTGTAGGTGGGTGCATTTGAGTATCAAATGTTCTTTTAAACATGTTTTATTAGATAAAATAGACAAATTGTAAAATATCATTGTATAACTGACAGATAAATTTCTTTCTGTTTGGACTAAAATGAAGAAGGAACTGTCAACCACAGTTCATGTCTTTGAAATAAACAAACATGAACTGTTGACAGTTTCTTCATCATTTCAATAATAACATACAGGAGTTAATAAGAGAAAGAAACTTTAAAATATAAGCATAAGTTCCCTATTTTATTTGACAAATCAGACACACACATTATATATGAAGGTGTGCAGAAAAGTCCGAGTCCTATTGAGAATCTCTTCAAAAAAATATTTTCATGTTTGGCTATATGCTTTTGGGCTGAGAACTTTTCAACACCTCTTTATACATATTTTATTTTTTATTTTAATACCTATGGGTATTGTGAAAAAAGCCAGATAATACAATTTGTAAATAAAAAATATTAGACAAACTGATATCAAGGAAAAATATTCAAAAAATAAAGAAAAGAATAAAAACATCCATGCTGCTGGAAAATAATCAATCAGCACTGCAATGTCTAGCCAAAAGAAAAAACACTGACAGAGTAACCCAAGTTAAAACGTAAAAGTGCTCAATACACTGAGTAGAGCAAAAACTAAAAAAGCTGACGAGCCAGAAAGAATCTACTTAGGTTTCACCTAACGGATCATTAGGATAACGCTGGCTTAAGAGGGTTGGCCCAAATGACATTCTATTGAAAAAAACAGAAACAAGAGTAAAAAAATTACCATAAAAAGAAAACAAAACAAAAAGAAAACAAAGAAGGGTTGTCCTGAATAACATTTTATTGATAAAGCAGCCCCCCCCCCCCACAAAAAAAATTTTTAAATTCCATTATTCAAGTAACCAGGCCTTATTATGTTTACAACCATTAAGTATTTCTGATCTCTGGTTGAGTAATATTTTAGGGTTAATATAAGAACCCAATTTTTCCTCCATACATAAGAGGCAATACCTATCACCAGCCTTATATTTGCGGCATTTTTTTTTTTTTTACTATCCTTCATTTTGTTTTTATGCTAATTTTTTTTTTACTCTTTCTGGTGGCTGTTTTTCAATAAAGTGTCGTTTGGGCCAACCCTCTTTAGGCCATGTTATCCTGATGATCTGTTAGGTGAAACCTAGGTAGATATATTCTGGCTTGTTAGCTTTTATATATATATATATATATATATTAAATTCAAAATAAATACCAGTCAGTCCATACTCAGCACCTGAAGATTGCATCATGCATGAAACTCTGAGTCACGCTAGTGAGGGATAATATGTATATTTATTAATACATACTTAATAGCTCATTTATATTACATGGAAAAGTTTTATTAACACCAGTACTTTATGTGCTATATATATATATATATATCATATCACCCCAAGCAAGTCAATAATGCTATTAGGCTGCAGGAGTCTACAGGACATAAAAGAGAAGACTTTAGTTAAAAGAAGTGCAGAAAAGAACAATAAAGGAACAAGATTTAGGAAGACAGATGACGGTGATTGACATTGCATTATATGTGGCAGGGAAGCAAGAAACAAGAAATATATATATATATATATATATATATATATATGTGTAATCATTTATTTGAATATTATAACATAAATATGTTATAAAATCACTACAAAAATAGCCATTTTGTTTCAACACTTCTGGTGTCTTATTAAGTGATGATGTAGAATATAGAATAAATGGTTTTAAAAGTTTCAAATTAATTAACGATCCTTAGCTAGGAGTAAACGCTGTTACATAAGCTAGAATGACCAATCAAAATACAAGTATAGGGTAATTCGAAAAATTTGACAACTAAGCAAGGTTATCATAGATATTAAAAGATTTATAAAATTTGAAATTAAGATTAAAAGTAAAAAATTAAAAATTACCTAATCACAGCAATAAACGTATGAAGCTTGATATTACTAGACATATTAAAAACAGGCGAAGCAACCGGTTTTGCTCCCGCTCATCAGGCTTGCAACGGGAGATTTAATTTAAATTAAAAACACACAAATTGTACAATAAAAGGAAATATGGAGAAGGAGGGGAAAAAAAAAATGAGCAAAAGGAGCTAGAGGCAAATGACAACGAGCCCCAACAAACACTCACATTGTTTACAATATATATATTTAAAAAAATAGTTTGACAAATTGGAAAAAAGTTTTTGTGAATGCTTTCATCCAGCTGGGCTTGGTTGATGTTGCCATGTCTACACATCTACACAAAATGAGAGACACTGGTAGTTTCAAAATTTTTGAAAGAATATTTTCTCAATCTAGCCAAATTCATATGTATTCTTTTTCTTCCCATCACCTTTGTCCCTGACTATTCCACATTTTGACAACAGAAAATCTACCAAGAATGGTGATATAGATGTTAATTTACCATGGCTGATTTTGTTGATACATAACATTATGTAAAATTATATATTGATATATCATCCTATTGACTATATATGTATAAGATGGGTTCCCTGTGACTTTTCTAAATATTTTTGTGGTAAATGTTCTAATGAGCTTCCCTCTTTATTCAACTTCCTGAATTTAAGCATACTGCTGGATTGGCAGCTAGGTCCCATCATTTTACTGTTGGAATTGTTAAATGCAACATTATGTTTTATCCCAATAATTTCTTCTTTCACACTTCTCACTTGTAGGACTTTCCTGGCTTTTTGCTTTCCTGTCAACTACAGTTTAGAAAAAGTTTAATTCAATTGTCATCTTGTGTCTCCTTGAATTCCCATCATTTTACCATATTTCTTCTTGTCAGCAACATTTTTCTCAGTTTCCTTGATTCTATTGCCTTTCTTCATCATTAACCCCTTGCATCTGAGTGGCTTTATCACCTTGCTTGGAGTGATATATATATATATATATATATATATATATGTGTGTGTGTGTGTGTGTGTGTGCATGTGTTTATATAAATATATGTATCTATGGATGGATGGATGTGAAATTTAATCTACTGTGCAAATAATGATTATCATGACTTAATTGATATTAATGAAACATAATCTTGAAATTATCTTTGTCGGAATCTAGAATAAAAATTATTTGATGATTTGAGGAGATTGAAGTTTTGTCAATCAAACTGACAGAAATTTTATTTTTGTAAAGTACCAAAAAACAAACAAACAAAACAGTCTAAAACTTCTCTAAGAAAAAATTGCAAACATCATAAAATTCCACAAGGAACCAAAATTTTCAATTTGATAGACTATTTTTTAAAATTTTATTTTGATGCCAAAATTCTGTCAGAAAGCATTCTATTTTTTTTTTTTA
Source organism: Acanthosepion esculentum (assembly GCA_964036315.1). Taxonomy (NCBI): domain Eukaryota; kingdom Metazoa; phylum Mollusca; class Cephalopoda; order Sepiida; family Sepiidae; genus Acanthosepion; species Acanthosepion esculentum. Next base: position 124,841,118 of record OZ038483.1, read on the forward strand.
AATTATTTTTGTCTTTGTTTCTCACATTTTAGAGCCTTAACCTTTTACTGCCCAGACATTGTTTCAAAATTTGACAAACATTAGTATATGATGATAATCACAGGTGGCAAAGGCTCTTCCTTTTCTCCCTTTGACACTCAGAGTGTTAAGACACATTTCCTTTTGCTCTTATAGAGATGAAACATGTACTTCTAAAGAAACAGACTGAAGATTGTATCGTTCATAACTTCATTTCTTTCTTTATCCTTTTGCAACACCGTCCTGGGTATGATAATAAACGACATCTGTGTCCTGGGTAAGACGATAAACTACTTCCAACAGCAAGGCCTCTGATCAGGAGGTTTTGAAGAGCGTGAAACCGCCTCTTAGTTGCTGATGCTCCCAGGTCCAACCCTGACCCGGGGTGTTAGCACCTGTTAGGGTTCCACCTATGGGTAAATAGTTAACCCCCAAACTGGGGTCAAAACACTATGAAAGTGTAAAAATGGGTAAAGTGTAAAAATCAGTCTATATTTCTTGGGCTAGTTTTACAGAAGAGAATTACACCATCAACTCTCCCTCTCTCTCCCTTGTTATATAAAAACATAAAAAATGTCTTAAATAATTGTTGAACTTTGCCCATTTCATAATATATATATATATATATATATATATATATATATATATATATATAACATTGGTGAATGTCTATTTATTGTTTGTGATTTGTTATATTCCATGCTAAAAGGAATATATACTTGACAAAAATGGTGGATAAAATAAGTAAAGGTTTATTGTAAAAACCAATACAATAAGAATAAAGGTAACAGTTATGCACAAGGTCATCACAAGTCAATCCAGTAGTGAATGGTACTATTGGAAGGTCGGTAGATCTTGCGTAAGTCTGAGTCATACTCAACAGGTGCCAGCTAGACTCTGTAGTCTGTTGACATACATATACTTATAGGTAGTTACTACCTATAGTGTAGTCACTCATGGGGGTGACAGGTTATTCCATTACATTAAGATTATATATATATATATATATATATATATATATATATATATATATATATATATACACACACACACAAATAAACATATTGGTGAATGTATATTGTTTGAGATTATATATATATATATATATAAGAAGAAAAGGCACACACAAACCATACAGAAAACCGAATGATAAACCACAGTACATACATATATACTCCAACCACCCGCCTTCTATAATCAAACAGATACCTAAATCGATTAACCGCAGGCTTTCCGACAATTCTTCCGATGAATCTATATTTAACAAGGCCAAGAAAGACTACGAAACAGCCCTAAAAGATAGCGGATTCCCAGCAACACTCACATACTCACCACAGAACACAAAAAAGACCAACAGAAAAAGAAATATCATATGGTTCAACCCACCGTACAGCAAAAACGTAAAAACAAACATAGGAAAAATATTCTTCAAGCTTTTACACAAACACTTCCCGGAATCAAGCACCCTACACAAAATATTCAACAAAAACACAGTAAAAATCAGCTACAGTTGCACCGAGAACATGGCACAAATAATAAAAAAGCACAACAGAAAAATTATTAACAAACCACACGAACAAATTAAACCCACGTGCAACTGCAGAATAAAAAACGAATGTCCCTTAAACGGTAATTGTTTACAAAACAACGTAATCTACCAAGCCACGACAAAATCAGCAGATAATGAAGAAAAAGTATATATAGGAGTAACCGAAGGACCATGGAAACAAAGAAATTATGTACACAAAATGTCTTTCACAAATAGTAAATATGCGAACAGCACAATGCTTTCTAAGTATATCTGGGAAATAAAAAACAAAACACACACCACACCAAAAATATCTTGGAAAATAAGGAAAAAATCATCAGCCTACAACAACCTATCAAAAACCTGCAAACTTTGCTTGGAGGAAAAAATAGCTATCATTACCTTCCCAGATGAAAATAAATTATTAAATAAAAGATCCGAGCTAATCTCAAAATGTAGACATGAAAACAAATTTTTACTACGTAACTTAAAATAGAAAAATAAATAAATATATAAACAAACAACAATAAAATAAGCAAAATAAATTACTCCAAACAAATCATAAAACCACACCTGTTAGAATATACGAAACAAAATCAAAACAAAAGAACGGACGAAAGTTATAACTGTTATACAAATAAAAATAATAATAAAAAAAAACAAAAAAAAACAAAAAAAAACATTAATAAAAGATAATATACTACGTTACTTAAAAACCGAAAGCCAAAAAGATATAGTGTAACAAATAAATAACAACAAGTATAATAAATCGATCTAAATACATCCAAATATATAAATAAACTAACAACCGATTACGATAAACTAGCCGGTTAAAAAACAAAACAAAACAAAAACAAATAAAGATAACCAACCTAAATAGATAAATTAAAAACTGTTCCCACCTAAATAATAGTCAGAAAAAACCACAAATTCAACAAACAGATTTAATCAATGACAAATAAACAAATATATAAGATAAAAAATAAAAATGAAAATAAATAAAAACAAGCAAAACAATTTGACCCAAATAAATAAGCGAACAAGCGATTTCCGGTAATGACGGCCATTATAGACTACCAACAATAAGCTATATAAACAAATTTTTACTACGTTAACCAAAAACACCGATCAAAATAAAAGAATAAATAAATAAATATATAAGATAAAAAATAAAAATAAAAATAAAAAAACAAACAAAAAACAAGCAAAACAATTTGACATAAATAAATAAACAAATAAGCCACTTCCGGTAAAAGTAACCGCCAAAATAGACTACCCATAATGCACCACTGACCCTTATATAAATAGCCGAGAAAAATAACAGCACTAGTCGCCTGACGATTGCACTAGCATGAAACAGACTGTCGCCTCTAAGTGCTGACTTCCATGTCCACTTTTATATTTATATATATATATATATATATATATATATTACAAAATATATAATATTATCATTAAGAAAAAAAGAATAATACCTTATTGCAATAAATGATTATATGTATAATACTAAAACTCTAATCTTGTATGTAGGATTTTTCTGAGATACAGCTGAAACTATACCTAATACCCCAACTAATTTAGAAGCATATTCTATCTTGAATCTCTGACAAGTGCAGTGCCAAATTTCATTAAAATTAGATATAAGGTTCATTAGCTAGAACCATTTTTCTGTTTTTACACCATTTTTAATAGGACATTCAGTATTTGTTTCCAATATACAATCGTATCTCAATCAAAACATTTGCATATTATATTCCAACTATTATGTCTGTAAAAAATAATAAACATTCGTGGTACATTTTAACAACATTATTAAAGAAATTTAAATGTGCATAACACAACATATTCTTCATATAATTCTCTACACTACATTAGAACTTTTTTTAAACCAAATATCTTGGATGTTTGGCAACTACTTGATAGGTGAAGATGCTATGTGGGTGTGTCATTTTAAAACGTAATCTGTATGGTTGGAAAATTGTCACATGTCTTGATGGTAAACAAATTTCAATAAATAGGAATTTCCCTAAGCAAATTATTGCCATTAATTTGTCTTTTGACTGACCTTCACTATTTAGAAGTATAACATAGTAAATATTAAAACTGGTATAAATTGTCACTCCAGGGTTAGTATTACTTCAATGGAAAGGCCTTTAGTGTGATATCAGTTTGCTATTCCCATCCCCAAAAAGTTAATTTTTGGTTATTAATTTCTTATTGCATTGGATCAAAGTGATATTATATAACATGAATAATAATAATAATAATAATAATTACAATAAGTTGTACTGCAAATATAAATTAATACACGTGTAATTAATAATAAAGTTGATACCGCATCATTTTCTATCATGATCTGGTGGTCTAGTAAATATATATATATATATATATATATATATATATATATATATATATAGGCATGGTTTGAATAACGGATTGAGGAATTGGAGAGACAAGTTCAAATTATTATGTTCACTTATATGCTAATACATTGAGGAAAGATATAAATCCAACTCTTCTCCCTCCACCTATGGGTAAATTGCAGGACAGAATGGGTTCTATAACCTTGGGTGGCAACCAGTCTCGGAGAAGGATAACTCTGAAGTCAAAACCTGTGGAGGGCTGTTTGAAAATGTTTTGGCATACTGTACACCAGTTTTGTAATCAGCTCTTCCAAAAACTGTGGTTGGTTCTGCACAAGCATTAACTACTCTAATCATATACATGTGAGTGGTCTGGCAGTCGGTTCGAACTACTCTAATCATATACATGTGAGTGGTCTGGCAGTCGGTTCGAACTACTCTAATCATATACATGTGAGTGGTCTGGCAGTCGGTTCGAACTACTCTAATCATATACATGTGAGTGGTCTGGCAGTCGGTTCGAACTACTCTAATCATATACATGTGAGTGGTCTGGCAGTCGGTTCGAACTACTCTAATCATATACATGTGAGTGGTCTGGCAGTCGGTTCGAACTACTCTAATCATATACATGTGAGTGGTCTGGCAGTCGGTTCGAAGAACTGAGCTTGAAAACAATGGGCGAGCCCAATCAAATATATATTGTGTGTGGATTTGAGCAAGAAATTTTTATAAAGGTTTGGTCAAATACCAACAGAAATTCCTAGTTAATTATTATTTTTTATTTCTTTTTCTATGATTTTTTATTATTATTATTTTTTTTTTTATTTCTGCCTGTAATAATTATCACAAAAGATCCATAGGAGAAACCTCAAGGAATCTAAATAAAAGATTATATGGGGACATCTTACAAAACAATATGTCAATTGTGTTGGTTGTCCACTGTAATGAGACTGTCTAGAATTTTGACATAAAAAATGCTACTCTGATCAAAAAAGAAAATAATTCACTATGACGTAAATGTTAAGAGCGTGCCTTGATCGCAAGGTCATCTACAGTAAACTTGTGTCACATGTTCTTATAACATTTCACCATTCCTGGAAGATCTTCTATTATCACAGTGTGGGAAACCTACAAAAGTGACAAAAAAAAAAGAGAAAAATACTAAATAAATTCGGCTCGAAAAAAAATTCTAAAATCTAAATCTCCAGCATTGCATGTGTAATTGTACAAATATAACAGATTCAGTCTGATGAAGTTTTGATGGACAAAGCTCATCACAAGTAAACTTTTTCCACTTGGTCATATATATATATATATATATATATATATAAGTTAAGAAAAATTTGGTAATCCGTATAAGTAGATTAATTTACTATCAAACATTAAAATCTGTTTTTTTACATAAATTGCTATAAATTACCACTCCTCCTCTCCCTTGATAAAGCCTAATGACAGCTTCTTTCTCTTTACTTCCTTCTTTCTTTTTTTCTTTTTTCTCTTCTCCCCCTTCCCTTTCAATATATCACTTCCGTTAAGTTAACTGATTAAATAGGTCAATGTCTGGTCCCTCCTCCCCTAATACTAAGTATGATAGATAGAAATATTAAAATAAAGTCTCTCTAAACTCGATCATGTCTCTCACACCACTCCTCACTACCCTCTCTGTTAAATTACATAAACTTAATACTACACGTCAAAAGTTTAAATGTTCATTTTTCGTTTCACCTTTTGGAAGTGTAGTCTGATGATCCAGCACCCTTTAAAAGGGATATGGTAAAATAAATTATTACATGGAACCTTAAAGTGGTCTGTTTTTCTTTAAAAAAAAAAAAAAATATATATATATATATACATACATACACAAGATGCGATGGATAAACTTCTGTCTAAATTATGCAAAAATGAAAATAACACTGACATCTCATTCAGCCTGAATGCCAAGTAGTACAGCATGCCATTTCCAAATTTCTGGTGGAGTGAATTGCATCATGTTGCTCTTTTTCTCACAGACGTTGCCCAACTAAACCTACTATTCTATGCAGTCCACAAAATCAAAAACAATGTACATATGTGCAAAATTGAAAATATAA
>OZ038483.1:124852119-124854619 GCA_964036315.1 Acanthosepion esculentum
ATTTGTTCTATATATATATATATATATATATATATATTCTAGACTCAATGAATTATATATATATATATATATTCTAGACTCAATGAATTATATATATATATATATTCTAGACTCAATGAATTATATATATATATATATTCTAGACTCAATGAATTATATATATATATATATTCTAGACTCAATGAATTATATATATATATATATATTCTAGACTCAATGAATTATATATATATATATTCTAGACTCAATGAATTATATATATATATATATTCTAGACTCAATGAATTATATATATATATATATTCTAGACTCAATGAATTATATATATATATATATATTCTAGACTCAATGAATTATATATATATATATATTCTAGACTCAATGAATTATATATATATATATATATTCTAGACTCAATGAATTATATATATATATATTCTACATTAAATGAATTATATATATATATATATTCTAGACTCAATGAATTATATATATATATATTCTAGACTCAATGAATTATATATATATATATTCTAGACTCAATGAATTATATATATATATATTCTAGACTCAATGAATTATATATATATATATTCTAGACTCAATGAATTATATATATATATATTCTAGACTCAATGAATTATATATATATATATTCTAGACTCAATGAATTATATATATATATATTCTAGACTCAATGAATTATATATATATATATTCTAGACTCAATGAATTATATATATATATATATTCTAGACTCAATGAATTATATATATATATATATTCTAGACTCAATGAATTATATATATATATATATATTCTAGACTCAATGAATTATATATATATATATATTCTAGACTCAATGAATTATATATATATATATATTCTAGACTCAATGAATTATATATATATATATATTCTAGACTCAATGAATTATATATATATATATATTCTAGACTCAATGAATTATATATATATATATATATTCTAGACTCAATGAATTATATATATATATATTCTAGACTCAATGAATTATATATATATATATATTCTAGACTCAATGAATTATATATATATATATATTCTAGACTCAATGAATTATATATATATATATATATTCTAGACTCAATGAATTATATATATATATATTCTACATTAAATGAATTATATATATATATATATTCTAGACTCAATGAATTATATATATATATATTCTAGACTCAATGAATTATATATATATATATTCTAGACTCAATGAATTATATATATATATATTCTAGACTCAATGAATTATATATATATATATATTCTAGACTCAATGAATTATATATATATATATATTCTACATTAAATGAATTATATATATATATATATTCTACATTAAATGAATTATATATATATATATATTCTAGACTCAATGAATTATATATATATATATATTCTAGACTCAATGAATTATATATATATATATATTCTAGACTCAATGAATTATATATATATATATATTCTAGACTCAATGAATTATATATATATATATATATTCTAGACTCAATGAATTATATATATATATATTCTAGACTCAATGAATTATATATATATATATTCTAGACTCAATGAATTATATATATATATATTCTAGACTCAATGAATTATATATATATATATTCTAGACTCAATGAATTATATATATATATATTCTAGACTCAATGAATTATATATATATATATTCTAGACTCAATGAATTATATATATATATATTCTAGACTCAATGAATTATATATATATATATTCTAGACTCAATGAATTATATATATATATATTCTAGACTCAATGAATTATATATATATATATTCTAGACTCAATGAATTATATATATATATATTCTAGACTCAATGAATTATATATATATATATTCTAGACTCAATGAATTATATATATATATATTCTAGACTCAATGAATTATATATATATATATTCTAGACTCAATGAATTATATATATATATATTCTAGACTCAATGAATTATATATATATATATTCTAGACTCAATGAATTATATATATATATATTCTAGACTCAATGAATTATATATATATATATTCTAGACTCAATGAATTATATATATATATATTCTAGACTCAATGAATTATATATATATTCTAGACTCAATGAATTATATATATATATATTCTAGACTCAATGAATTATATATATATATATTCTAGACTCAATGAATTATATATATATATATTCTAGACTCAATGAATTATATATATATATATTCTAGACTCAATGAATTATATATATATATATTCTAGACTCAATGAATTATATATATATATATTCTAGACTCAATGAATTATATATATATATATTCTAGACTCAATGAATTATATATATATATATTCTAGACTCAATGAATTATATATATATATATTCTAGACTCAATGAATTATATATATATATATTCTAGACTCAATGAATTATATATATATATATTC
>OZ038483.1:124860140-124865140 GCA_964036315.1 Acanthosepion esculentum
TATACATATACATATTCATATATATATATATATACATATACATATTCATATATATATATATATACATATTCATATATATATATATATACATATTCATATATATATATATACATATTCATATATATATATATATACATATTCATATATATATATATACATATTCATATATATATATACATATTCATATATATATATATATATATTATATATATATATACATATTCATATATATATATATACACATATTCATATATATATATATATATACATATTCATATATATATATATACATATTCATATATATATATATATACATATTCATATATATATATATATACATATTCATATATATATATATACATATTCATATATATATATATATACATATTCATATATATATATATATATATACATATTCATATATATATAAATCATATATATATATATATATACATATTCATATATATATATATATATACATATTCATATATATATATATATATATACATATATACATATTCATATATATATATATACACATATTCATATATATATATAATATACATATTCATATATATATATATTATACACATATTCATATATATATATATATATACACATATTCATATATATATATATATATATACACATATTCATATATATATATATATATATACACATATTCATATATATATATATACACACATATTCATATATATATATATAACACACATATTCATATATATATATATATATATATACACATATTCATATATATATATATATATATACACATATTCATATATATATATATATATATACACATATTCATATATATATATATATATATACACATATATATATACACACACATATTCATATATATATATATACACACACACATATTCATATATATATATATATATATACACACACACATATTCATATATATATATATATATATATATATATACACACACACATATTCATATATATATATATATATATACACACACATATTCATATATATATATATATATATACACACACACATATTTATATATATATATATATACACACACATATTCATATATATATATACACACACACATATTCATATATATATATATATATATATATACACACACACACATATATATACACACACACACACACATATATATATATATATATATATATATACACACACACATATTCATATATATATATATATATATATATATATACACACACACACATATTCATATATATATATATATATATATACACACACACACACACATATTCATATATATATATATATATATATATATGTTGTTTGTGTGTTTCATTGAATAATATAAACATATTGTGTTTACTAATTTTCATACCGATCCTTTCCTCTTCTCTTATCAGTTTCTTAAAATTAAGACAAAATTCATCAATTCATAGTTTTTTTTTTTAACTCAAGTATTTTCAATCTTTTACAAGATCATCTCTGGTGTAAATTTAAAAAAAACAAAAAAACAAACGAAATCGCCACCACTACAGAATGCAGTTACAATATGTTTGTCTTTGTAATTCACCCCTAAAGATGAACTTAGAACATTTATTTTAGTGTAAATGTATTCCCCTTTGTCCATCTTGAGGAAAAACTAAATTTATTTCATGGTATTTAATTAATAATCACTAAGCTGATGTATATGTGTATGTATTTAACAGTAAGCCCATTACATAATAATAATAAAAAAAACTTTTAAATAAGCAATCAATATTTTCCTTCTCTGTTAATGCACTTGATCCAATAATTCCGAATTGATCTCATCAGTTAAATATTGTACAGGGAAAATTAAAAATCTGACACCTAAGGCTTAATTTTCAGCTGAAATAGGATCTGAAATTTTCACTCTACAACACTGAATCTCTCTGTTCAAAGGAAAAGTTTTGCTTTGACTTTTGTGGTTATTTATTTTAGTAGAGATGCCCCCCTCCCACTAGTTAATCATGAGAAAAAATATTCAATTCCTTTCATGATCCTCAACAAATTAATATTTGTGCTTTGATTTTTATTGTTTAAATAGCTATTTTTTGGTTGAATTATGTTTCTGGAAATGACTGAGATCTCATACAAATTGAGAAAATGTCATTGAAATAATGATTGAGAATTTAAATTGTGAATTAAAATAAGGAATACAGTCGTTATAAATGAACTTGATCCTTACAATCCAAATGTATTCATATTGATATGTGGATATTTCAACCTGACAACGAAACTATTTCTTATTATCTGTATTTTAACTATTTCAGGCTGTTCCTATCGATCTATCTACCTCAGGCTGTTCCTATCTATCTTTCTATCTCAGGCCGTTCCTATCTATCTTTCTATCTCTCTCAGGCTGTTCCTATCTATCTTTCTATCTCTCTCAGGCTGTTCCTATCTATTTTAATCTTTTTTTTATCTATCTTATTCTATTGTTATCTGTTTCACTTTTTTATATCTCATTCTGTTCCTGTTCCAGTTTTTCTGTCTCATTCTATTCCTATATGAGTTTTTTCAGTATAATTTTGACAATTATACTATTTATTTAAACATGTATATCCACTAATATATTATTTATTTAAGATATTAAAACATGTTAAAAATTGCTACATCATGGCAATTATGATTCAACATTGAAACATAATTGCCATTATGTAGTAATTTTTAACACATTTCAATATCCTAAAATAAATAATTAGCTATTCTATGAATTGAGCCCTTTTTTAAATTAAATGTTACGTACAGTGGAATTATACTCCATTTATTCTCATTTTACTTGGAGATTATATATATATATATATATCAAGAGCTAACTATATATAGTAATATGTTATTTTCTTTTAATCATATCACTTTATGCACTGCAGTAAAACCACAAAGATGCAAGAGGTTACTGAGTGTGTAAGAATAAGAAAAAAAAAAGAATTATTTATCTAAGTCTCCCTCTATCTCACACTGTTTATATCTATATATCTATTTGAATCATATATCTGCCTCTTCAGGCATACATGTGAAGGTTGACAATGGGCGTCATAACTTTCTTTAGTTATTAATATCTGTAGAACAGTTATGAGAGAGTGGTATTATGTGCAAATGTAAGTTTAAATTTCAGCCAAAGTTGTTATCTTCACTTTGCACTAATGCCCTTGGGAAAGATAAGAAACCCTCCCTTCTCCCATTACCTACCAGTAAAATAGTAACTGTATACTCTAGCCTAGAGGATTAAATTGTAGATTTTGAGTTCAATCCCTGGCCCAGGTAGTACAGATATACACTGACAGTGTTAAAAGGACAAAAATGATTGAGCATTCTGATGTGCTATGCCATTTCAGGATGTTATGAATGTGGCTCTTCACAACTTGCTATCCTTTGAAGCTGTTAGTAAGGTTTGTCTTTTCATTATTCCTCCCACTCCCTGTTCTGTTATCCATTTACACAAGCTAGTTAGATATTCCCTCTGCCTTTCTTGCCTTCAGTACAGCCTGTGAGTGTCAAATTCTCCAATCTCACTTTCCTCATTGCGTCCTATAGATTTCAACCGTCTCTTTCTTATTCTAAATATAAGAACCCTTTTTTAAATCAGTTTTTCTTAAATGTCTTGTCCATGGTATTCTCAACATGCTTCTGTAGAAACACATTTCTGTTGCCTCGTGTAAAGAAGATGTCTGTAGACGTGGGCAAAAGAATGAGAATAATTTAACCCTGTGGATTGAATAAAGGATTCAGTTTAGAATCCTCTAAAGGCTAAATGGATCAGACAGATACCTGAAGAAGGGTTGAGGTCATAATAGTCAAAATGTTTTGACTATAGAAACAAAGATGAGGATATTAGTCCAACTGTAAATAACGTAAATAATCCTTACTCTCCATCTCAGAAATTCAAGGTACCTTCTATAAAAAAGCAAAAAATAAAAAATATGGGTTACTGGTGCGAAGGTTCAACCTCTACAGTCAAAACAATAACACAAGATACAAGACACAAGTTATACTAATTCTATATGAATGGATAGCCAAGTAGTTAGAACTGTGTCTATATGATACTGAAACCAGAGTTTGAATCTCACCATGGTCGATTTGTTAGTGATGGAAGCAATTCCAACAGTGACATCCTTTGGAAAGTGCCTGTGGCATCCTTTGGAAAGTGAATGAAAGTCACACCATATCTTGACCCAATTTGTGTGAGTGAAATTGTGTAGATGAAAGGGCAGAGAAGCCACAAGTCATTTTAACTAAGAATTTACGTGTACTCTGTGGATTGAGCAGGTGTCTCTAATAGTTTTTGGCTAGCCACCCAGTGGTATGCTTAGAAACAAGAAGTAACTGGGCACACACACACACACACACACGCATCTGTGGATGACAAAAATATTGGCTCCTGAAAAATTAATTTCGGTTGAGCTCTTTGGTTTAAGGTGTGAGTTTGTATACAGTGACTATTTAAGCTAATATTGCACGACTCTTCGGCAGAATTGAGTCACTGTCAGTCACTGTGTGTTTATCTAAATCTAAAAATAAACACGCCGTGCGCCGACAGCTTACTGGTAGAAGTTCCGACTGACGCAAATTCAGTCGGGTTTCAATCCTAGCTAGAGGCAACCAGACATCTAGCCACACTGATGAGCTGTGAAACAGCGAAACAGTCTGTCTGTGGATGACAAATATATATATATATATATATATATATATATATATATATATATATATATGGAAAAATAATATTTATGTTAGCCACACTATGACCATGTTGTCAAGGCTGTTAAGTTTTCATTTGAATGACATGTCTAACATCTCTAAACATTTACAACAACATGCTTTTCCACATTCGCAATTTAGAAAAATTCTTGTTGAAAATACATCCATACTTTCTCATGAAAATAATAAACATAAATTAAAAATTATTGAAGCCATCTATACTAAAAAATTGCAACCAATTTGTAACAAAATTAATTATGAATACTGC
>OZ038483.1:124870140-124952640 GCA_964036315.1 Acanthosepion esculentum
ATAAAACAGAAAAAAGAAAAAAACAATAAACCACTACACAAACAAAAGATATGATTAACAAGTTTTATTTCTGTTTTTCTGCCATTATATCTTTTCATTTGTTTTGTTTATGTCTGGATGATGAAAATCAAGAAAAAGAAAAAAAATCAAAAAAAAAAAAGGTAAAGAAACAGAAAATAGCTTTGTGTAGAATTTGGTTCATTTGAGAGGGAAGACAGGACAACGTTCGAGAGGAAAGACAGGACAACGTTCGTGAGGGAAGACAGGACAACGTTCGTGAGGGAAGACAGGACAACGTTCGTGAGGGAAGACAGGACAACGTTCAAGCGGGAAGACAGGACAACGTTCAAGCGGGAAGACAGGACAACGTTCCAGAGGGAAGACTGAAAAACCTGAGCTGAAAATCATGGGATTCTTTTAACTGACAGTAAATGTTTTATGCAAACATTTCCCTTGTTTAAATAAACACAAAAATGATTTCTTTATTTACATGAATAAAGCACTTAATACAATAAATTCATCACTCGTTCTCTTGTAATTTTAATTTTCTTCTTTTTTAACAGTAAGGTTCACCCTGTACAAAAGGTAACTTGAAGTCGAGGGTTATGTTAAGAAGTCGTCGATATAAATAGGTTAATATTGTAGTGATTGGGGGAAACATCCTCTTGGGAGCCTGTTCCACAGGGGAATGGTTTGCACAAAGAAGCTTTTCAAGTGGAACTTACTTCTCACCGATGGAATACAGAGGGAATGTGGGTGGTTTGCTACTATGTAAGTGACATAGCAGGTCCCATCTGTGACAGACATCGTGGAACAAAGGAACATAATTTGCCGAAGCACTTTCCATGGTACTTGCACTAGAGCAATGAGAGACTTGCCGTATCCTGCCTGTGAGAGGGAGGTTGGAAAATAATTCTTCTCCAACAAGGACTCAGAGACGCTTTTGAACTCTATCAAGTCTTGTGAGGACTGGGCAGTTTTAATTTCTGATTAGTTCAAAAATGATTTTTTGAAACCACATGTTGTATTCTCTACTAAATCTGTCTGAAACCATAACTTAATGTACATTAATGTTTACTGTCAATAAATTTACAGGTGGTTTACTGTCAATAAATTTACAGGTGGCACTTTCCATGAAAGTAGCGACAGAGCAGCAAGAGGCTTGCTACATCTTCATCGTTAGGGCGCTGCTCTGAGGTTGTCGATTGCATTTTTCAATTCCAGAAGTTGGTCCTTGAGACAAAAGTCTTTCACTACTTACTCAAAAATATAAGCTAATTGTGTCATGCTAGAAAATTTTTCCATCCAGAATCTATCTTACATATCTATAATCTATCATTTGTACATGCTAAGAATATTGCTGCCACATATGACCCAGTGCTCCTGTTTTATATTTAGAGTTTCTTGATAAAATCCAAAAAAGAAACGGCAATATTATTGGTCCTGACCTGGCATCTCAGCTTCAATCACTTTCCCACTGACATAAAGTTCCTTCCCTGTGCCTTTTCTATAAATACTTTCATAGTAATTTTTCAGATAAGCTTTTCATTATGGTAACTAGACTTTATGAATTTAAATTCAGAACTAGATTAGCAACAAGGTTTAATCAGTTTACAGTTAAAATGTTTCAATGTAACTGTAAGTTCTATGCTAACAGTTTCTTCTCTCACACTTCTCGCCTGTGGAACTCTCTTTGGTATCCAAGTTTCCCAGCCAACTTTGATATTCAAAAATTGAAAGGTAATGTCAGTTGTTAACTACCGTCTTCCTGATTACTCTTCTATTGTTCTCACTCCTTAATAAGGTTTCTGTTTTCTAATTCTTTCACACTCAATTACACCTTGTGTCTTAGTGGCTTTAAGCCTTGGATGGGGTGAAATGATTTAAAAAAAAAAAAAAAACGTTACTTAAATATAACTGGGAAAAATTGATATTTCAAAATGACAACAAAAAGAAATTAATTTTTAACTACTTTTCCTATTATTTTATTGCAGCCAGGCCCATAACCATAATGCAATAGGGGTAAGAAATTTCACACTAAAATTAATTAACATTATTTTCCCAGTGTGGATATATGGTGTGTGTGTGTGTGTGTGTGTTGGGAGTAAATGATTTTCTTACAGGAAGAGGACTCCACTACCACCCCTCCTTTTCAATTTGCTGTATTTTGATATCATTAGATATCTTAAAATACAGGCATATAATCACCGATATGAAATCTTGAAGATCGGACATTTTTCAATATTTGGAACTAATGTAATATCAATCCTCCTATATGGCAGTGAGTGCTGGACAATCTTCTAACAGAGAAACCTGGAGAGAAGAGAAATGTGGTTCTACAGAAGGAAGCTGAGAATACCACGGACAGTGCACATAGGCAACAAAGAAGTCTTACGGAGAAAAAAGAAAGGACATCGATACATAGAATCAGAAAGCAACAGCTGAAATTTCTTGAATCCATAATGAGTAAGGAGGGCTTGGAGAATTTGATACTCACAGGACATATTGAAAGCATTCAGAGGAAAGTAGTAAATAACCTACCTAACAAGCGTGTGCAAATAGAAGGCAAAACAAGGATTGCCAGAGATAACAAAGACAAAGAAGATCTACAATGGATAGGAAGTTGTGGAGAGCCATAATCACCAACGTCCTGAAGGGACACTGCATGTATAAGAAGTATACAGCTTTTTTTTTTAATATTTGGTGACAATTGTTAGCGAATATTAATCATTCTGAAGTTAAACAATGTCAAGCCTGGTCATTACCTAGATGAGTGACCACTTGGAATACCAGGTGCTCTAATAGCTTCATGTCTTGCACATCTCGCCTATGGAACTCCCTTCCCTATTACTGTTTCCCTGACAAATACAATCTCCAACGGTTTAAGTGTAGCGTCAATCGACATCTCCAGTTGCCTTGATCTATCCACTTCCCTTCTCCACATCCTTTCATTTTTCATTCCTATCTGCTCTCGCTCCAAATCTTCTGTAACCCCCTTGCCTTGATCGACCCACTGTCTTTCTCTTTCTCCACATCCTCTCCTTTACCACTCCTATCTGCTCTTCCTCAAACCCTTCTATAACCCCTTGCGTGATAGTGGCCTCCAGCCTTGCTTGGGGTGATACGCTTAAAAAAACAAAAAAAAAAATTATTCTAAGCTCTCCTCTATATGAATTTGAGTAGAATTTAACTAGATTGGCAGTTAAGTCTCATCATTTTACAGTTAACATTGGTAACAGTTTCTTCTATCACACTTCTTGCTCGTAGAACTCTCTTCTGGCTTCTTGCTTTCCAGTCAACCTTGATCTTCAAAAATTTAAATACAATGTCATTATCTTCTCCATCCTTAATACTGTTTTCGTTTTCTCACGTTCTCTAACACTCAGTAACCCCCCCCTCCTGCATCTCAGTGGCTTTATTGCCTTGCTTGGGGTGAAATGATTAAAAGAAAAATCATTCCAGCATACACCAATAAAGATGAGAGCAACAACCCGATTGATGTACATAATTGTTGAAACTTGACTAATGCATGGAATAATAATGCAACACAAAATGTACTTAGAACAAAATGTATTGAAACAAGAAAGTGTACACAATATTTACATATAGTCTTTTGTATATTCCTGAGAAGACCGTTCCTGGAGAATGTGTTGACTGAGTCGCAGTCGGGCAGAGTCTCTGGTTGAATCTCTTGATTCGTTCCCCTCTCTTCCCGGTACTCCACTATGCAAATTAGGTGGATCCTACCACAACAATAATGTAAACTGTTAGAATATCTCATCTCAGAAATATAGACAGATGTATATGGATGTATATGCTTAAATTCATTCATCTATAAAAAAAATCTCTTAAGTACATCTGCTTCTGCACAGGTATATACTTGCATATGTATGTATCAACACAAACAAGTCTGTACTAAAAGAATGTATATATCTATCCATATGTCCCTCTTGCAAATGAACTCTCTATATTTTCTCTCTTTATTGACCTTAATCTGTTTATATCTGTCAGTCCATCTCTCTCTCTGAGTTTCATCCTCTTTTCAATTTAGCTCCCTTGTTAGTAAATCTCAAACTATTCATATCTATATTTATCTATTTCACTCAGTTCATATTCCTCTTAGACTTTTCCGATTTACCTTTGTTTCGTCTATGTTTCCGTTTGTTCAGGATTTAGTAAACAAGTTTATATCACCATATATCCATATTATATATCTGTTTATATCTATCTTATATCCATATTATATCCTTCATATAGTCATATTATATATCAGTTAATGTCTACCTCATATTCATAGTATATATCTGTTCATATCTATCTTATAATCATATTATATATCTGTGCATTTCTATATATATTCGTAGTATATATCTGTTCATAGCAATCTTATAGTAATAATATATATCAGTTAATATTTATTTTATATTCATATTATGTATCAGTTAATATGTGTTTATTTTTTATTCATATTATATACCTGTTCATATTTATCTTATATTCATATTATATACCTGTTCATATCTTACATATCATATTATATACCTGTTCATATCTTATATTCATATTATATACCTGTTCATATCTTACATATCATATTATATACCTGTTCATATCTTATATTCATATTATATATCTGTTCATATCTATCTTATATTCATATTATATACCTGTTCATATCTATCTTATATTCATATTATATCCTTCATATAGTCATATTATATATCAGTTAATGTCTACCTCATATTCATATTATATATCTGTTTAAATCTATCTTATAATCATATTATATATCTGTGCATTTCTATTTATAGTCATAGTATATATCTGTTCATAGCAATCTTATAGTAATATTATATATCAGTTAATATTTATTTTATATTCATATTATATATCAGTTAATAAGTATTTATTTTATATTCATATTATATATCAGTTAATAAGTATTTATTTTATATTCATATTATATATCAGTTAATATGTATTTATTTTATATTCATATTATATACCTGTTCATATCTTATATTCATATTATATACCTGTTCATATCTTATATTCATATTATATACCTGTTCATATCTTATATTCATATTATATACCTGTTCATATCTATCTTATATTATTATTATATACCTGTTCATATCTATCTTATATTATTATTATATACCTGTTCACATCTATCATATTATTATTATATACCTGTTCACATCTATCATATTATTATTATATACCTGTTCATATCTATCATATTATTATTATATACCTGTTCATATCTATCTTATATTCATATATCTGTTCCTCTCTATTTTATATTCATATTATATCCATCATATAGTCATATTATATATCTGTTCATATCTGTATAATAGTCATATTATATATCAGTTAATATCAACACAAACAAGTCTGTACTGAAAGAATCTATGTATCTATGTATGTATCTATCCCTCTTGCACATGAACTCTGTCTATTTTCCCTCTTTCTTTATCTTAATCTGTTTTTATATCTGTCAGTCTCTCTATCTCAGTTTCATCCTTTTCAATAAAACAAAGTCTTCTCATCAGAGTTAAGCAGTTGGACATGAATGGTAAAAATCTGGATGATACGGATACTAAACTATTGAAAGCAGCTGGAAAGAACATGTCCAATGAGAAACCATATGGGAACCTATCAAGACATACTCTGTGATTGTCAAGCGTGGTTTAGTGGCCATTGCTGGAGAAGTTTTGCATCTGCTGATACTGTGATTAATAATAATACATCAATGCAGTCAACATGATAGACTCATTGCGAACTCCATCGTCTTGTTGATGGCTGTATATGGGAAAAGATCAAGAGGTAAACCAGTAAGAATCTTCATCAATCAAATCATAGAAGACACTGAAAACAGAAAGGATGAACAGGATAGGAGTGATCATTTGAGGACAATTATTTATATATATATATATATATATATATATATATATATATATATATATATATATATATATATATATATTATGTATTTAGGCAGCAATCCTTCATTTATACAGGGTGTCCATAAAGTTCATGTGCACTTTAAAAAATTTATAACTTTATTTGTACTTGCAATAGAAATAATTTGTAAAAAGGATTAGAAAGAAGTAAGTCTATATTTTTTAAGGTTTTATTGAAATTTTATTTAAGTTTCCACATGTCCTCCATCATTAGCAATACAAAGGGTAATACGATTTTGCAGTTCACGGAAAACATTTGCCAACTGATTTACAGTAATGCCTGAAATCACATTAGTTATTTTAGATATACTTAAAACGAGGTACATTAAACTTTATAACATTTTTTACAGATTATTTCTATCGCAAATACAAATAAAGTTATAAATTTTTTAAAGTGCACACAAACTTTATGGACACCCTGTTTATGTTTCATTAAAGATTACAGACAAGGTACTGCAATTAAGTTTTTATTTAATTTTTCTTGTTTTTGAACAAGTGTCTTCTTTTCTGTAGAAACTGTCTAAATGTCTGTAATTCCGAGCGCTTTCAGATATACTTTTAGCCATTATCAAGGATGATTTCATTTTTCTTTTTAATTGGGTGTATGGGTTGTGAATGTGTTTCTAGATTTATAGGGATGTTTTATTTTTGCGAATACAGTCAGCACATTGTGGCCATGTTTATTATTGAGTGTTGGCTTTTTCTTTTTTATTATTAAGGCTTCCATTATTTTTAATAATTTTTTAACATGTGGATGAGGTTATTATGTTTGTATTTTCTACTAGTATGTTTCGGATGGAGTATGATAAGTTTGTGTGTAATAGAGTTGTGGTAGTATAGATGTAACATAGTGAAATTAAATAAAAAGCTTACTTTGTTGTCTTTAATGAAACATTATATATATATATATATATAATATCACTTGATGACTAGCATGGATAATTCCATGGAGGATATAAATCCAAAGAGAGCTCAATGTAAGAACAGAGCAATATAATAATGAATACAGAATCCTTAAAAATCCATTCAGTCAGGAGATAATTTATTTCATGGACTTCAGATGTCCATCTCTTCAGACAATAACCTACAATCATGATTAATTAATCCTTCCAGAATGGAATCAGGCTTAATTAAACAAAAAATATACTTAAAAGAATAATACAAACTCTACAAGAAACCTATTATAATAATCTTTGGAAAGATTCTTCGGATACTATTAATGGTTCCAGAGTTTTAAAAATAAGGCTACTTTTATCTAATTTGACATTATTGATATCCACCCCTCTATTTTGAAAGACCTATTATTAAAAAGTTTAAATTTTTCTAAAAACTATATTAACATTACTGATGATAAACTAGACAATCTTTACTAATATATAGCAATTCCATTTGGGTTAAATGTCTTAATGATCATTTTGATGTTCCTATGGAAGCATATGATTTCACTCAAATCACCGATTTCGTAGGTATATATATATATATATATATATATATATATATATTAGACAGCCTCAGTAGAATTATTGACCCTAATCAAGTAGGTCTTTACAGAGATGATGGACTTATTTTTATCTCAAATAGTAATGGTCCTCCATCTTCTAGAATACAGAAAAAGATTATGAGAGCTTTCCAATTTCTGGGTTTTAAAGTTGAAACCTCAGAAGAGATGGACATATGAAGTCCAAAAAATAAATTATCACCTGACAGAATGAATTTTTAAGGATTCTGTATTCATTATTATATATATGTATGCGTGTGTGTGTAATGTATTAATTCTGTGATATGAAAAAATCAGTTTATATCCAAATCTTTTGCCATGAAGTCAATACCGTTACTTCAATATTGCTGATATCCTTAAGGGATTAGAAAAAGACATTTTCTTTGACAGCGTGATAATTCTGTGGTGGCAGTCGATGAACACGTGACCTTGTGTAAGTGATATATGACAGTCATCCTACCACCAACATTAAAAGAAGTGAATGACCCAGGAAACATTGAGAAGGATTTGACATAACGTGAAACGGCAAGAAAAAAGACATATTAGGATTCATAAGCAGGAGGAAAAACGAAACAAAGTAATAAAATCGGAATGAATGAGAGAGAATATCTGTGTGAAATAAACCTCAGCCTAATTTATTTATATTTTTACAAATCATGTTTCAGCAATTGTGTGTGCATGTGGGTGTGTTTAATATAGAATGAGAATTGTCCATTCACATATATATAAATTTCAGTACCTTTGAAATAAGGGGAAATCCTTTGGCATCATCTTGACCACAAATATTACAGAGTCTATGGCAACTTAAATTTTATAATTATTTACCCACTGCCCCACGCAGCAAGATGTGGCACAAGGCCGAGTTTAAAGTGGGTTATTTGAGCCCATAGTCCCGGGCAAAAATTCCCTAGAGACCACGTAAAAATGGAGTTTCCTGCGATGAGACTCTGCACTTCAGCAGAGCTTTGTCTGGGGGATATCCTACACAATGTAAGTATTAAATTGTATGACACCAGTGAGTAAAAATTGACAGGTTGAAAAGCCAGGGTGTAAATGTATTTTTTTTTTACAACAAGGTTCAGCCTGTACAAGTTGTGGCGGCAACTTGAGGTAGATGGTTACATTAAGGGGTAGTCTATATGAATAGGAGGAAAAGATATTGGTTAACTCTTCATTGAAAATGTTAACATTGTAGTAATTGGAGAAACATCCTTTGGGAATTGGTAAAAAAAAATTTTTTAAAATAGCTTTGCCTAGAATTTGGTTCATTCGAGAGGGAAGACAGGACAATGTTTGAGGGGGAAGACAGGACAACGTTCGAGGGGGAAGACAGGACAACGTTCGAGGGGGAAGACAGGACAACGTTCGAGGGGGAAGACAGGACAACGTTCGAGGGGGAAGACAGGACAACGTTCGAGGGGGAAGACAGGACAACGTTTCTGAGGGAAGACAGGACAACGTTCAAGGGGGAAGACAGGACAAAGTTCGACGGGGAAGACAGGACAACGTTCAAGGGGAAGACAGGACAACGTTCGACGGGGAAGACAGGACAACGTTCAAGGGGGAAGACAGGACAACGTTTGAGGGGGAAGACAGGACAACGTTCGAGGGGGAAGACAGGACAACGTTCGAGGGGGAAGACAGGACAACGTTCGAGGGGGAAGACAGGACAACGTTCGAGGGGGAAGACATGACAAAGTTCGATGGGGAAGACAGGACAACGTTCGACGGGGAAGACAGGATAACGTTCGACGGGGAAGACAGGACAACGTTCGACGGGGAAGACAGGACAACGTTCAAGGGGGAAGACAGGACAACGTTTCTGGGGGAAGACAGGACAACGTTTGAGGGGGAAGACAGGACAACGTTCGAGGGGGAAGACAGGACAACGTTCGAGGGGGAAGACAGGACAACGTTCGAGGGGGAAGACATGACAACGTTCGAGGGGGAAGACAGGACAACGTTCGAGGGGGAAGACAGGACAACGTTCGAGGGGGAAGACAGGACAACGTTCGAGGGGGAAGACAGGACAACGTTCGAGGGGGAAGACATGACAATGTTCGAGGGGGAAGACAGGACAACGTTCGAGGGGGAAGACAGGACAACGTTCGAGGGGGAAGACAGGACAACGTTTGAAGGGGAAGACAGAAAAACACGAGCTGAAAATCATGGGATTCTTTCTATTGACACTAAAACTTTTATGCAAACATTTCTCTTGCATAAATAAACAAAAAAACAATTTCTTTATTTACATGAATAAAGCACTTAATACGTCCTAAGTAAGACGTTTAACTACATCTGCATCCTGGGCAAGACGATAAACTACGTCCATCAGCAAGGCCTCTGATCAGGAGGTTTTGAGGAGTGTGGAACCACTTGATTGCTGGTGTTCCCAGGTCCACCCTGACCAAGGGTGGTGGCACCTGTTGGGGGTCCCAGCTGTGGGCAAATGGTTAACTATTACTAGCAATACTTTTTTGAAAAATTTATTACCAGCAATACAATTTTGAAGAAAAAATGTTACCAGAAACAGATTTTTGACAAAACAAAATATTACCAGCAATAAAAAATTTTGTCGGTATTAAATAACCCATTGAGGTTGATGTGCCATAGAGCAAATTAAACCAAACCAATCTAAACCAAAGAATACTTATTCTATTCATACGAATTTATCCTAAAACTGTTGCCAGTATTAAATAACCCATTGAAGTTGATATTCCGTAAAACAAAATTAAACCTAACCAAACCAAACCACTGAATACAGTAAATTAATAATTGCTTCCCTTGTAATTTTAATTTTCGTTTTTTAACAGTAAGGTCTGTACAAGATCTGGGGGCAACTCGAGGTAGATGTTTATGCTAAGAGTTAGTCTGTATGAATAGGAGGGGAAAATAACAGTTAACTTTAGACTTGAATAGGTTAAGATTGTAGTTATTGGAGAAACATCCTCCTGGGAGTCTGTTCCACAGGACAGTGGTTTGCAGGAACAAGCTGCTTGAGTGGAACTTACTTTTCACCAATGGAATATGGGGGGAATGTGGGTGGTTTGCTACTATGTAAGTGGCATAGTGGGCCTCATCTGTAAAAGTTAGACCTGGCGGAACCAAGGAATGTAGTTTGCCGAAGCACTTTCCCTGGTAGTAGCAATAGGGCAGTGAGAGACTCGCTGCATCTTGCATGTGGGAGAGAGGTCGGAGGGTGGAAAATATTTCTACTCCAAGACACTTTTGAACTATACCAAGCCTAGAAAGTGAGGACTGGGTGGTTTTCAGTTCTGATTAGTTAAAAAATGATTTTTGAAACCACAAGGTACGTTCTCTATTACATCTGTGTCTGAAATTATATAACTAGTATTTTTTTTATGATCTTGAATTAAAGTTTGTTGTCAATAAATGCTTTCGGCGCCTTCGCCAGAATCCTCATTTCATACAAAATTTTTTTTTTTTTTAAAACAGACTAAGTCTATTCTACAATTTTGAAATGTCAATGATAGAAATATGAAACTTATAATTTATTTTAAAACAACCTCAAAGATAACTATAAATGAGACTTTGTTCTTTCATGGAAATGTTTCAAGACTTTCAGATCAGATGATACAGAATCTTTATAAAAGCCAAATCAAAGCCAAAAATAGAGTATTGCTGCTTTACAACCACTTTCCCCACAGATGAAACTTTGCAAGCCTGTCATTATTCTATAATTATTTCTAAGCTACAGACAAACTGCATTGCTTAGTTCAACAAGTTCAGACCTTTACAGCAAGAAACACTTGTGCCATATACACCAAATCGAACCTTCCCTTCATATTCCACTGGTAAGTTCCACACGTATTCTTCCTGAGAACTACTATTTTGTGGAATAGAAACCCGAAAGGATGCTTGTTCAATCGCTACAATCTTAACCTCTTGAAGTGTAGGATCAACCTCACTCAGTAAACCTCTAACTTGATCGGCTCTTGAGCCTTCTATTAGGTAAATATTTAGTGAAAAGACAAAGAAAAAGCGTTTTTGAAATGAAAAGATATTTTTTGGATTCAAGCCAAAAAAAAAAAAAAATACAGAACAGCAAAGACAATGCAGTTTGAAAAATACAAATTTTTTTTTTTTTTTTTATAAAAATCTAAGAAGACTCTTCTCAGGAGAATCTGCCATCAGTTTTTGTGTGGTTTTCTTCTTTTCGTGATGGATTTAAGCAGATAGGAATTAGTCTTGAAAATCTGGATATTCTACTGTCGCAGCTAAGTTTTCAAATGGTAACTTCATTACAGACATTTTAACTACCTCATATATATCAAACCTCTATTTTCTTTTTCAAGCAAGAAAAGCACTTTTAAGAAAAGTGTGCCTTACTGATCAGGTCATGAGAAGCTAGGATGACCAAGAAAGATTCAATTACTCTATTTAAGAAATGTAAATCTTAGTAGATACAAATTTTGAAAGGCCCCAGAGAGACATATGCATTCCTTTTATATATATATATATATATATATATATATATATATATATATATATATATATATACACACACACACACACACACATACACTTGTGCAAATTAATTGAAACAAAATGAATAATTCCATTATTATTTACATTTTTCATTTTTTTTCCCAATGAAACATGACCCAGTGCTCATGTTAGTACTTCATCTGTCTGCCTTTATTTTTTAGAAGCTCTCTGATGTGATTTGGCATGGAATCCGTTAATTTGGAGCAGTCCTCATTGATTTTGGGTCGGGGTACCACATAATGGCCATCACAAGCATCTCTTTCGTTGTACAGTCTGCAATCTCTCTGTAAGTCTTGCCAGTGTGTGCAGTGTTACAATTTTCATATGCTTCCTTGGAGTAATGTCCATCCTAGACAATGGCCGCAGGACAACTAATCGACAGTCAAAACAATAGTGTCTGGGTATGATAAAAATCTGATGCAATCATGGATGACAGAATATTTTTCAAGGCCAAACAAATTTCATCATACACCCTCAAAATAGATTCATATGACTGTACACCACTGAAAATGACCTAATCTTAGGAAAAATTAGAAATCAATTACATCCTGTCACTCCAGTGGGTCTAAAACTGACATTACAGTGAAAGAAAGGAAACTAAAGCAGTTGTTTAAATTAATTTGCACAAGGGTGTATGTTTTGGGCATGCAGATCTCTCAAAGCCATATAAGGCATCTGAGGTTTTACAGTCACCTTGATCATCCCAAATTACTAAGCTATCAAGGAAGACCATCAATCTCTAAAGAAAGGACATGCTGTTTGCAACTCCTAGTTTGGTTTGTTTTATGGCATATCAACCTCAATGGGTTATTTAATGTCAAATAGAATTCCTGTCTCCAGCCGATGAAAAATGGATTATTTACAACAATGTAGAGTGAAAGAATATTCTGGAGAAAATAAAATGAGCGATATTTAAGCACTCCAAAACCGGGTCAGCACTCAAAGAAACTCATGCTGTGGGTCTGGTGGAATTGGAAAGTTCTTTCCACAAAATTAGATGTTGAATTCAGACAAGTATTTTTCCGAACTGAACTAACTGAAGTATCTGGATTTGGTCAAACAAAAGCACCACATGTTCCATTAGAAAAAAACATCAGGCTTCATGTCTTTTTATATATTTGGCAAAATAGTTACAGCTTGGCTACACTTGCCTAACCTTGTGCCTTTGGATTTTACTAATTATTTTTATCCCTAAAAAATTATATGGAAGTCTGTAAAAACCACTTACACCAGTTTATCACCCAGAATGATGCCAAGTTCTTGAAGGATAGTATCAAAAAGGTTCCTGCAAGATGGTGAAATAATGTGAAAGTAAAAGACATCTGTAATTGAATTCTTGGAAATTCACTTAAAAATGCTACAAATTTCTGTTCTGAGTCATCAACTCTATAACAGAAATAAAAGGAAAAAAAGATGAATTTATTCTGGCATATTTTAGCTCTTATAATTTCTGTAGATATTTATAGAAAAACTAACTGTATCAGAAAATTTGGGTTTAAAGATATGTGATTCATCTAAATATTAGCATAGATAAGCAAACTTTGAGAAAACTGACTGAATAATAATACTTTTATTTCAATTTTGAAAACAATAAATTTGACAAGAATTTCATTCATCTTACTTGGTTGCCTTTTTAAATTCCATCATAAGTTTTTTCATGTGAATTTTTAGATGAAGTACTGTTATTATCACTATTTTTCATAAGCCTTTCTTTCATCTTAGATATCAGAGAGCAATATGAAAGAAAAGTTAAAATATTGACAAGATGAAAACTCACACACACAAAAAAATGGCTTTAAGGATAGCCAAAATAAAGTTTTTCAAGAAAAGGGAACAAAAGGGACACTTGTACTAGGGATAGTAGAAATTTCTTGGATACATGAAGAGGAAGGAAGTCTTGGAGAATTTCACATGCATAGGGCATACTGAAACCAAGAGGGGCACAATGAATATACATAATGAGCTTGAAGAAATGGATGACAGAACATAGACTGGGAGAGATAGCAAGGAGAAAGATATTTCAAGGGAGCTATAAAAAGTTTTGGAGATCACTGAAGGGATATGGCATACAAAAAAAGTTAATAGATCTCACATATATTCATTTCATTTTATTGCTTGTATAACAAAGTCTTAAGTTGTCTGAATTTCTTACATGAAGCATTGTCATTATTATTAATTTTGACTCGTATTTCTTTCATCTTATTTTGTTGCTTGTTTACAACTAGTAGTAGTAGATGTAATAGTCTTAAATTGTCTGAATTTCTTAGATGAAGCATTGTCATTATTATTAATTTTTGACTCATATTTCTTTCACCTTATTTTGTTGCTTGTTTACACCTAGTAGTAGTAGTAGATATAATAGTCTTAAGTTGTCTGAATTTCTTAGATGAAGCATTGTCATTATTATTAATTTTTCACTCGTATTTCTTTCATATTATTTTGTTGCTTGTTTACACCTAGTAGTAGTAGTAGATGTAATAGTCCTAAGTTTCACACATTTAAGATAGATTTGCTGGTATATACAAACATAATGATCCCATTAAGATATTGTTCATTATATAATTACAATAAATTAATGACTGATAAAAATGTGTACTTGTATGAGATTATGTACACAGTTGGGAATTGTTCTTTTCTCAAAACAATTTTGGCAAAAATATTTGTTGTCAGATTTTTGTTGATCTTTTTGTGGTGGTATTCACTGATGTCATAACTACTTTGGTAAAACTGTGTCATGTTCTTAATGTGGCTGATCATGGTACTCTTCAACTTTCTGTCTTTGTTCTGCCAAGTAACTTTTAGTCTGTTAGCATCCCTACTTATCTTTGTTCTCTCCATTCACACAAATTCATCAAGTAGTTTATTTGCTGCTGCTTCTTGCTTCTCTGCCTTCCATATGTCCTCTGAGTGTTCGATTCTCCAAGCTCTCTTTCCTCATTATATGCCACAGAAATTTCAGCCGTCCCTTTCTGATTGTAAGTTTCCTTCTAGTTTCTGGTTTCCTTAAGATGTTCTCTCAGCTCTATGTCCTGTCCATGGTATTCTTATCATTTGTCGGTACAATGAATCTGATAAAAGTGCGTCCAGCATTCACTAGTTAAAATTATGGAAGATAATACTGTTAATAATTATGAATGCAGTTATTAAATATCAAGAAATGATGTGATTGTATTCGAGAAGGTATTGTTCAAGGAACAAATCTCCTGTGAAAATATGGATGTTGTTTTGCAATTTGATGGTAAGATTTTAGAATTTCGACCCTGTTGTAATTTGAATACTAAACAATGATATGCCAATCTTTTGTGTACAGTGTTACATTAGGTCATGAGTGATCATGACACTCTACAGCTTCATTTATTTTTTTTTAAGGAGCAAGAAAAAAGATGAGTAATCAGGAGGAGAGTAGATAGCTATTGACATTGCATTTTTATTTTTGCCGATTAAAGTTGGCTGGACAGCATGGAGCCAGAAGGGAGTTAGTTCCACAAATGAAAAGTGTGAGAAAACAAAACTATTAGCATAGTAGGTTACATTTAACCAACTCAAAACTTTGTATCTTTTGTCTTTTTCACTATCCTTCCCACTCCCTGTCCTCCAATCAATTTATACAAGATCCTTGGGGATGTTACTCACTGTTTCCATCTTGTCTTCAATATGTCCTGTGAGTGTCAAATTCTCAAAGCCCTCCCTCCTCACTATGTCTTAAAAATTTCAACTTTCTCTTTTCTGATCCTATGTATAAGAGTCCTTTTAGCTTCCTTGTTCCCCCTCATTGCTTACATATTCTATCCATGGTATTCTCAACATCCTTCTGCAGAACCACATCTGTTACTTCAAGTCTTTCCTTTATCTGTGAGAAAATTGTCTCGCATTCAGTCATATAGGAGGATTGATATGATGTAGTAATTCAGCACTCTTTTCTTTGTTTCTTGGAAGATTTTCCTGTTTGTTAATGTTTTGCTTAGATTTTGCAAAGCATCTTTGCTATTCCAATGCACCTTCTAGATTTCAGTGTTACACTTTTTATTGTCCGTTAAAACACATCACAAACATAACTGGTAATGGCAATATGAGCTGTTTTCTTGTGTTGTCAGGAAACATTCGGCATTCATTGACTGAGTTTCAGGAAAATAATTTTTCAAGTGTAACTTTTAACAATCTTTCTAGTATCAATGGCGTTTTCCTTTCTAAACTTTTGTGTAGTGTGGAATCAATAGCCTATTTCTAAAGAAAAAAAGAAAAAAGGAAAAAAGAAAAAAGAAAAAAAGGAAAAAGAAAAAGAAAAAAAGAAAAAGAAAAAAAGAAAAAAGGAAAAAAGGAAAAAGGAAAAAGAAAAAAGAAAAAGGAAAAAGAAAAAAAGAAAAAAGGAAAAAAGAAAAAAGGAAAAAGAAAAAAAGAAAAAAAGAAAAAAGGAAAAAAGGAAAAAAGAAAAAAGGGAAAAAGAAAAAAGGGAAAAAGAAAAAAGGGAAAAAGAAAAAAGGGAAAGGGAAAAAGGGAAAAAGGAAAAGGGAAAAAGGGAAAAAGGAAAAAAGGAAAAAGGGAAAAAGGGAAAAGAGAAAAAGGAAAAAAAGGAAAAAGGAAAAAAAAAAGGAAAAAAAAAAGGAAAAAAAAAGGAAAAAAGAAAAAAGGTAAAAAAAAGGAAAAAAGGAAAAAAGAAAAAAGAAAAAGGAAAGAAAGAAAGAAATGCCCTACCAATACCTCATAAATAATGGACTATTTTGTTTTGATCACATGGAAAGACAGAAAAGACATCAGAGACACTACTTGGAGAAAATGAAAAGAAAGGAAGGAATGAAAAAATGGAAAGAAAGGAAGGAATGAAAAAATGGAAAGAAAGGAAGGAATGAAAAAATGGAAAGAAAGGAAGGAATGAAAAAATGGAAAGAAAGGAAGGAATGAAAAAATGGAAAGAAAGGAAACAATGAAGGAAGGAAAGAAGGTAGGAAGGAAAGACCCTGCTAATACCTCAAAAATAACGTCTGTTTTGTTTTGATTGTGAGGAAAGACAGAAAAGACATATCAGAGATGCTGTTTTTTCAGCAAAGAAAAAATAATGAGAATTAAAGAAAACAAAATATTAACAAAAAAGCTGCCATTAAATTTTCATGGCTACTATTAGTATATATAAGAATGACTGAAGTAAATTCATTTTTTCCACACCCTGTCATTAGCAGACATGTTCATCAAGTAATAATAGAAACAGAAGAGAGAGTGTTAAACCAATGAAGAAATAGAAAAATACAAAAAAAAGAAAGTCAAAAAATATAAATCCTCAAATTTCTCATCTTTGCTTTTTTTTCTTTTTTAACATAAAAAGTATTGATGTATGTTTATTTCTCTTACAGACTTTCCAGTTTAATTAGGCTGATGAGGAGGTCATTTGGACATTGGACAGTTGCTCAGAAAAGAAAAAAATATCAGGAAGAATTACTAAGACAGACTTTTTATTGTTTCCACATCAAACTTACGATTATAAATATTTAAAAAAATCATTACAAAAGTCAAAGGAGTAATTAAATAAAATGAAAATTCATACCATCTTATTACATGTATTAATTACTAAATCTCTAATTATGAGTCTGATTAATTTTTCATTTAAATTTAATCTTATTATGCACGCACACACACACACACATTATATATATATATATATATATATATATATATATATATATATATATATATATATATATATATATATATATATATATACCTACATTCAAAGTGCAACTTAACTTTCACTGTTCTACCAACTTATCAGGCACAGTGAGAATCACTTTTATTTATTTGTTGGGAAATAAAAGTGATTCTCACCGTTATGGTGCATTTCTTGCCACATTTGATTGTAATATCAGGAAAAATATTTGTGAATATGAAAGGATTATGATAAAAATAAGTAGACATAATCTTTGTAATTTATTCAATCAGACATGCCTAAAAAAGAATTTGCTGCCTAAATACACATATACATATATATATATATATATAGTTTACGAAAAACTACGTAATCCATATGGGTAGACCCAAGGAGGATAAAATCCAGAGAGCTCAATGTAAATCAGAGCTAATAATTTAAATAAAAATAAAAGCCTAAAACACATGCCTAAAACATTAGATTACATTGCCATCTCTTTTTTAATCCATTCTTAGAGACTAACTTATATCTAATACAAAGAATACATGCTTGAAGAGGTCAACTACAAATTAAAGCTATGTGACATCCCACTGCACGAACTGACAGCATAAAGGTGAAGACATCATAACTCCTCCTAGACAGGCACATATACACAATTATCAATACACATTACCATCAGTTGCCCACTTTGACATACAAGAATCTTCACAACAGACATACACATTGAATCATCTATGGTTTTAATACATTTAACACATCTGACCAATGAGGACTGACCCAATCATAATTGAAAATACTAGTGTTTGTCTTTTTTCTGTGTTTTAATAAAAATGAAACCTGTTAGATTAATATATGTTTCCTATTTGTTCTTTATCATAGGGTGACCCCAAAAATGGGAATTTTTGAAGTGCGTATTGCCAGACATGAGCAAGAGGCAACACTGCGAGACAGTGACCATGAGCAAGTAAACATTTTGCCATTTCAGTAACGAGAATGAAATTCACAGTATCCCAGCTGAGATGTTGCAGCAGTCAATGAGGAATCTCAACAGCAGATTTCAAGAATGCATTCGTACAGGAGGATGCCATCTACAGGACGTAATTTAAAAAAAAATGAAAATTCCATCATTGTTTCTTAAATGGCATGTTTTAAGGTTTCAATTACTATGAATTAAATATGTTTCTTCCATCACTCTAGGTTTTATTTGATTGTTAAAAAGTTCCCATTTTTTGTGGGTCACCCTGTATAGAAGGCCTTGAATAACACTGATGAAAACATCTTAATACTAAAAAAGGCAAATATCGAAGTAACCTTTTGGTCAACCCTTCATCAGAGTTGGTAAAAACATATTTCTTTTTTATTAATCCTTAGAAAAAAAAAAACAGAAAACACTTTTAGGGTACTAATAGGAAAGCAAATAAGTAAACAATCAAAAGATAAAACTCACCTTCTAATAAATCTAAAAATCAATTTAATTTATACAAATAAAACAAATAAAACTCATCACAAACCTGAAGGCGTACCAGAAATGGACAGGAAAATAATGATCAATGTTCTCCTAAAAGAAGATACAAACAGCTGAAGCTCTCCTTTTACTTGAACAGGGTGGGGTACTTCTAAATTTGATTGTAACTGCATCAAGACTTCTCAGCATATGTACCCTGTGTAAAATACCAAACTAATTTTTCAGATATTCACCTGAACACGAGATTGTCAACCAAATGCTGGCCAATAGCAGAATCTAAAGCCAACTGTGTCAACCATATTATTCCCCACATGTTATATAAGCAGGAATATGCTGGTGAATCTCATAACCAAGTATAGACAGGTTTTATTCACATAGTATTGCCCTGACATAGTACACAACAGACCTATTAGAAAACGAGCAAATCTTGTCTTTCTGAAAGGAAGGAAGAACACTTTTGGCAAAAAAAATTCAACCACATTTTAGTGGCCAAATAGCACTCAGAGATACAGGAAATAGTCTAGACCATTTTTACATATCCAAGGCAGTTTTAAATAAATGGGACATTTGTCAGGTTCATGCATAGGAAGAGAATTAAATTTAGAAATTTTACATGCAAAGATCTGCACAAGGACATCTTCCAGATAGCCATTGTCCAGAATACTCTTGTACAACTCCTCCTGCAACTTTTCTGGGGATGGAAGCATAAGAGTATGATATACCAATGTATATACCAAGTTTTTCTACTTTTTGGTACAAGTAATTTCCAGTCCATGTGAAGAGCTGAAAACAAGTTTACAATACACAGTGGTAAAAAAAGATCTTTCAACAAGAATTTCCTGAAAGGATAAAGAGCAATCAATCTCCTTCTCCATAGCAAACCTAAAGGGCAGGTGCAATGGCTTGAGTTAATCAAAAAACTTAACAGCCTCCTATTCGTCACCAAATAACACAAAAATATCATCCACATGTTGATAATACAGTGTTGGTTTTTGAACATTTTCAAATAACTGATCTTCATGAAAACCTGCAAAGAAATTTGTCAAAACTGGGCCTAAAGAG
Organism: Acanthosepion esculentum; assembly: GCA_964036315.1. NCBI lineage: Eukaryota > Metazoa > Mollusca > Cephalopoda > Sepiida > Sepiidae > Acanthosepion > Acanthosepion esculentum. The sequence goes on from OZ038483.1 coordinate 124,890,282, forward strand.
CTGCCCATTACATCACCATAACTTTGTTGAAAATAAATTCAATGCCCTCAGGAGCAACAAGCATCAATTCCGTAAAAATATTTTTTTAGGAAACTGAGGGGGACCTAGAAGGTCAGGATATAGGACACTGGCACAAATGTCAATTGTTTCCTAAAGGTGTGCATTAGTAAATAAACTGACAATATCAAATTAAACTATAAACCCAGAAGAATCGGCACTCATTTCCTTAATGAAAGGAGTCAGGAATTCAGTTGCTTGAATTGTAAAACCGTTTCCAAAATCTCAGCCAAACATGCAGCCAATTTATGCTGTACAGAGCCAGTCACAGACAAAATTCATCTCAGAGGTATGTCATCCTTATGCATTGAAACTCAGCAGGACAGGAATCAAACACTGGATCATGACGAGCAGGGTACGGACAAGACTTCCACATGGGAACACAACACAGCAAAGACACTGGAAACACAAACTAGGATAGACAAACTAGGATAGACAAATTTGAATCAACATGAAACAAAAATCCATAGTAACATGCAGAAATCTTATTGTGTGGTCAATGTGGTGTACTGACAAGCCTCTTCCAAAAAAATATGTCTGTTTTTATGGAGCTGAAAACTTTAGCTGTTGGCTAGCGAAGGAATCATTTGCATAGCTAACCAACTATCTCATGGCGAACCTGATAAACACTTTATTTCTTCATGAAAACCTGATGTTATGAGATTTACACTGGTTCTGTTCTGGTATAGCAATCATGTGTTGTCTTTCTGTAGAGACAGCACACTAAGTGTTGTCTCTTTGATCAAGAGGGGCAGGTACCGTTATCCATTATGATTGGCTGATCTCTCTGCATTTCATTTATGCTACATGGATTACAGGTAAACCAAACATATGAGGTCACTGTGCACCCACAGAAGGAATCCTATCATAAATATATTTGGATAATCAATTCTTTTTAACCAAATCCATAAGACACTACTGTATCCTTAATACAGTTTTATCCCGAAGGACATGAGAATCAAAATGGCCAAACCTATGAAATTTAGTGCTGTCTTGCAAAATAGCCTTCATCTTGCTGATGTAGTTTTGCTTATCTAAGATAACCACTCCAGATATCTTTGTCCGGCTTAGTGACATACATATATATATATATATATATATATATATATATATATCTCACTGTTGCTGCTAATATATTAAACAGCTTGATAATGAGCAGATTGCCACAAACAATCTTCTTAGTTGACTAGAAAGCTAGCATATCTATACAAAACATCTAGTAACCTGGTGTTTATTTGCAAAACATCAACATTATTTATAGGAATGTGATGTTTCAGTTGTGATGCAAGCAACTCAAACACAGACAGAACACTCTCCCTATCAACTATGGAGCGGGGAATGCAAAAATCCAATCCCTTCAATAATGCCAGTTTCTCAGTGCCAGTGAGAGACATGCTAGACAAATTTATAATGTGCCTACTCGGGTCACCAGCAACAGAACCATATCTCTTGTATATAAGGGTTGTTAGATACTTTTGTTGTTTTGCAAGATCATTCCTCTCCACATACCAATGAAAAATAACTGGAGAAACGGAAATAGTCAAAGAAGAATAATGACTTAATAACTAACTTCCATAATGAAAAGGTAAGTCAGTCAATTTGCTGGTCAATTTGGAAATCTCATTCTGTATGAAAGCCTTCTCCAAAACTAAACTAAGCTTAATTTTAGACTATATATATATATATATATATATATATATATATATATATGTGTTTGTGTGTGGACACTGAGATCAAGACCATATATATATATATATATATATATATGAAATGCCTTTAAATTCTTTGTGAAACATAGGGCCACAAGATGTTGTGGTTTCTGTAACAAGACAGTTTTTGAGTGAGTAGGTGGTCAGCCTACTACACAACCCCCAACCTGGAGGATCAGGTTTGGTTTGGTTTGTTTTACAGCATATCAACCTCAATGGGTTGTTTAATGCCAAAAATTTTTTATTTCTGGTAATATTTTTCTTCAAGAATGTATAGCTGGTAACATCTTTTTCCCTCAAAAATGTATAGCTGGTAATATTATTTTTTTCAAAAACGTATAGTCGGTAATACTATTTTTCCAAACCATACAGCTGGTAATATTTTTCCAAAATGTATAGCGGGTAATATTTTTTTTTTAAAAATGTATAGCTGGTAATATAATTTTTTATCAAAAATGTATAGCTGGTAATATTATTTTTCCCAAAACATATTCGCTGGTAATATTATTTTTTCAAAAAACGTATAACTGGTAATATTTTTAAAAAACGTATAGCCTGCAACACTATTCTTTCAAAAAAGAAAAAATATACCCGGTAATATTTTTCCAAAACTGTACAACTGGCAACATTATTTTTTCAAAAACATTATCAGAGGCCTTGCTGTTGGATGTAGTTTATCGTCATACCCAGGATAACTGGAGGATCAGGCTTTGAATTCAGAATTGTAGTCCTCCTAGACCAGTTGCCACCCAAGGCTATAGAACCCAGTCTTTTCTGCTTTTTACCTATAGGTGGGGTGAGAAGAAGAGGATTCATACCTTTCCCGGGTTTGAATTCCAGTTGAATCCATTACATTCACTTACTTGCTAATACACCCTTGCGAAAGGTATGAATCCTCTTCTCTCCCAAGTTATGAGTAAATAGCAGGACAATTGCATCAGGTCCCTGTATTCAGCCCTTCAAAAAGTGTGGTTGGTTCTACACAAAACCTTCACCACTATAATCAAATGATATGTGCAGGTTGTTTGGCTGTCAGTCCCTAGGAACTGAGTGGCCTGACCCTCATTCATTGTAGAAGGGTCCCCAGTAGGCATGGGTCAACAGCCCACATCAATCAACAATGGGAGAATCCACTATATATATATATATATATATATATATATATATATATATATATAGTGCATTTCAAGGTGGAATTTTACAAAGTATTCATTATTGGTTTTGATTTTTATGTAGTAAAAATTTGTTTTTTTATGTCTGTATTTTGTCATCAGTTCTGATCATTTAGTTAATAATTTGTGTTGGTCTGGGAAAGTCATTATAGGTATTTTCTCCCTCAGACAGAATTTACAGTTTTTCAAATTAGTGTTGCAGGCTGATGCTATTTTCCATGATGTTTTGGTGTAATTTGTTTTTTGCTTTCAATTTCCCATATAGATTTAGAAATATTGCATATTTACTATTTGTAAAGGATGTTTTGTGAGCAATTTCTGTTTCCAGAGTACTTCAGTTACTCTGATATGTATTTTTTATTCATTATCTGCTGCTTTTACAGTGGCTTGGTATATTTTATTGTTTTGTAAATAATAGCCATTTAAGGGACATCCATTGATGATCATTGACAGATACCAGATCCATATCTATCTATATGAATATATATAGATATAGAAAGATATTTATATAGAACCTGCACAACTGTCTTGATAAATGCACATATATATACGGAATCAAAATGAAAAAGATAGATAAAACACATCCACACACAGACTACGAATATGAATAAATATATATTTATATAAACACATCTCTGGCTTGACACAGACATTTATATATGAAGATATATTTCTATGTATATAAGTGTGTATTATATCCAAAAGCATACATATGTACTGGTGAGCATTCACACATAGACTTATGCATATAAAATGAAACATACATACATATAAACAGGCATGCACACCCACCCAGACGTGTGTGATGGTGTTGACTCTGCCAAAGGCCAGGATATGTTCAAAACTGAGTAGAAATATACTGGCATTAATGAATAGAAAGATGCAATTATCGAGAGGAAAAATTTGCTAAAAAAGACAGAAAAAAAAGAAGAAAAAAATGGAAAAAGCCACAGAGCAGAACTGTAAAAATACAATATTGTACAGTTTCTGGCAAGAGGCCACTAGGCCAAAGGTACAGATTTCTGTCTGGCCCAGTCTGGGGAAGACAAGAATGGGAAGCGGAATCAAGGAGAAGGATGAGGAATTTGTGGACGGTTGGAATAATGGTAATGGGAGTGAGGTTCTCACAGGTAAGTGGGAAAGAGAAGGGAGGACTCGGAGAGAGAGAGAGGGGGAGAAAAATTGCTGTCATAAAAGCAGCAACTAAAGTGCACAAGGAGGAGCAAAAAAAGACAAAAGAATGCATGGATAATTAAAGATGATTATAATTTATAATAAAGATAATTGATAATAATAGGGATTATATATATATATATATATATATATATATATATATATATATATATATACAAACCTAAGCATAAACATAAGACGCAACATATGCACACACACATAAATAAATATATATATATATATATATCACTATACACCTTGTCTGAAGTAATTAAGCAAATCATATAAACTTCCCTAATTCAAATTTTGTTGGAAAAAAAATTGTCAAATTTTAAGCAATCACATTAGATGTCAAAAGAAAGCCTGAGTTAAAATTTTAGATAGTATCAATATGTTTTATGGAAGTTATTTGATGTATTCTAAAGAACTTCCATCTGATGTTATTAGGCAAAATCAAATAATCACATTTTACTTCAATAAAAAGCTAATAAAATCATCAAAAATTGATCAACACTTATAATAGAACAATTAACAAATACATAAATTTTTAAATCCTTTACATTTTAATATAGTGACCCTTTTTCTCAATAACAGCCAGTAATCCATTATCCATTGATTTTGTAATTTTTTTTTTTTTTTTTTTTACTTCAGCCGGTTCAATTTCCGACATGGCAGTTTTAATTGCTTCCCATAGGTCTGCTTTACTGTTATATTGTTTGCCACGTTCATATAATTTCATCTTCACAACTGACCATAGATTTTCAATCGGATTCAGATCAGGACTTGATGGTGGCCATTGTATTATTTTCTCTTTTATAACTCTTTTATGCTCACAGAATTCATGAGTAAGCTTAGATACTTGAGAAGGAATGTTGTTGCGCATAAATACACACTTCACTTTGAAGCTGCAAAACTGGAACTTAAACCATGCAAAGAAATTCTTGTTTATAAAAATGAAATAGCACTATTCAGTTTAACTGCTTCCTCGAATGGTCAAATAATGCTTTGTCTGACAATTACAGCCCATATCATAACACTACCACCTCTTTGTTGCTTTCTTTTAGCCATAGGCATGACTGAAATAGATAAAATCCATCCTTTGGCCCATCCATCACGTCCATCAAATGTTACTCAAGTTTCATCCATGAAAATTACAATAGATAATTAACACACACACATATATAAATATATATATATATATATATATATATATAAAAATGTCAATTGTAGGTAATATGTATAGTTAATTTTATATATATATATGTGTGTGTGTGTGTGTGTCTATTGCTGATCAGGGATTTGCTAGATACTGATGACTGCGATCTTGTGGCTCACTTGGAAGGAGATATGCAGCATCTCGTGAATGCTTATTCTAATGCGTGCACTGCATTGGGATTGACTATTAATTTGAAAAAGACAGTAGTCATGTACCAAACAGCTCCAAGGAAGCCATATTGTGAACCAAGCATCTTTGACTATCGTAAAAAGTTGAAGGCTGTTTGTGCATTTGTGTATCTTTTGAGCATGTTGTGATCTTGATGTGGAAATTTCAAACCACATACAAAACGCATTTGGAAAACTGAATAAACATCTGTGGTCTCAACACAAAATTTCAGTGAGTACAAAGCTAAAGTTCTATCATGCATGTGTGCATACAGCACTCCTTTATGCTTGCAAGATGTGGGTGGTCTACTGCTGACAAATGAAAAGGCTTGAGAGATTCCACCAGTACTGCTTATGTCGTATCCTTGACATTACCTGGCAAATGTTTATTAGTGATGGGGAGGTGTTAGAAAAAAGTGGCTGTGATAGTGTCGAGTCCTTGGTACTGAAACATCAACTTTGATGAGCATATCACATCATCAGAATGGATGACAGCCATATTCCAAAGCAATTGTTTTATAGTGAGCTGCGAACAGGGAAAAGAAATGCCACCAAACCTAAGATGCACTTTAAGGACTGCATCAAGGATGCGCTGAAGAAATGCAGCATTCCTTGTGAGCACCGGGAAGAATGTGCATCTGACTGCCATAATTGGAATGAGGCTGCTCAGAGTGGAAGGCGTCACTTTGAGGAGGAGGCATGCAAAGCTTAAAAGAGATGTGTGTAAAGGTGTCCTTGTGGAACTTCCTGGAGACACCTGCAGTCAGCTCTATCTGACATGTACAGATTGTGGTAGAGTGTGTTTGGCAATGGCTGGTCTAAGGAGTCACTTCAGAGTGCACTAGCACAAGGTGGCAAGTGACTATAAAGCTGTAGACATCCAGCAATATTTGTGGTATGATATGCGGGTCCAAAAGCAGTTTCAGGGAACATTTTAAATTGCATGATAATGTACCACCCAATGCTGGACCACTTAAATGCCCTGTTTTTGCCAGAGTATGTAGTTTGGTTTGGTTGTTTTGTTTAACGGAATTCCAACCTTAGTGGTCATTTTATGCTGAAAATGATTTTGAATGACTTTCATTTGGTTTTCAAAAATGTATTGCTGGAAAACATGTATTGCTGGAAACATTTGGTTTTCAAAAATGTATTGCTGGAAACATTTGGTTTTCAAAAATGTATTGCTGGAAATATTTGGTGTTCAAAAATGTATAGCTGGTCATACTATTTTTCCAAAAACGTATAGCTGACAACCCAGTATGCATATGCAGTTTACCGTCATACCCATAGACACGGATGCAGTTTACTGTCATACCCATGGACGCAGATGCAGTTTACTGTCATACCCAGGACGACAGAGTATGTAGGTCCCTAAAGAGCCACATTCATTCAGCACATCAATAAATATGCTCCAAAAAGATATGTAGTGATGGCTGTATTCAGACACGAGTTGACAACCACCATACATGAATTTTATTTTACTTTTAACTGAATATATGGATTGTTTTATGCCTGCATCTAGAGTTATATGAATATTTTGCAAACAAGGTCAGCACATTGTGGCCATGTTCATAGTTGATATTCTTGAGTGTTGTCCTTTTCTTTTTTATTAATAATGCTCCCATTATTTTTAGAATTTTTGTACATGTGGATGATGCTATTATATTTTTATTATCAATGAGTATGTTGCAGATTGAGTTTGGTAGGTTTCCATGTGTATTTAAATGAGACCTAATTGGGCTATGGTCAGAGAGATGTAACGCAAGTCTTCTTGTTAAACTTGTATATACCCAACATAATTATTTACAAATTTGGACTCCTCAAGAACACAGTTCCTTCAGGGACATGTAAATTCATAAATATTATTGTTTCTTTGTAATTTGGATCTTGAAAGTGAATTATTATTTTTGACAATGGGCCTAGCATCATTAAAAATGGTGGATACACCTTTTTCTGGATTGGTAGGCTTGGAACAGCTAAGAGAGAAGCAGGAAAAGAGTTTGCTATTCAAAAACACCTGGAATATCTACCTGTTGGCATCAATGAGAGACTTATGTCCATGTGTATTTGCATTAGCAGAAATAAGTATACAACCATGAAGTCTATTGAATTACACAACCAGTTGAGAAGCATTTCCATCCATAACAAACTTATCCTGGGTAATTTCAATGCATGCGTTGGTTGCAATATATCAGTATGGAGTAATGTAATTTGTAGCTTTGTAATCTCTTTTCTTTAATTTGGGGTTCAGGATATGTTCCTCAGGAGTTTAAAGACGCTTCTATTGTCCATCTCTAAAACAAAGTCAATCAATGTGAATGTGACAAACTTATATGTATTGCTGAGAAAATTCTTGGCAAGATCATCTTGGATTTAACTCTTCTCTGGCCGATTTTCAGTTTGAGAAAACTACTGGAGAATGTACCACATACTGTGGAAGAGAAGATGACTTACCTTGTGTGGCAAAGCCAGCACGTATATGCCTGGCATACAAAATGAGTGAAGGAAAGGAAAAAGAAATGTGGCCACTATGTGAGAGAGAATAGTCAGTTTGCTTGTGAACATGGTGCTGCTTGTAGAGAGAGATCATTTTGGAAGAGATTACTTGGGTCAGTTTCACACAGTTACTGTCATTGATTTCACTAAGGCCTTTTGATACCATTTGAAGGAATGATCTTTGGGTCTTCCTCAGGAAACTAGGTGTTCCTGAAAGAATGATTAGTGTCATCATGTCTTTCCATCAGGAGATGATGGCCTCTTTTAGATCCACCGGAGAAGTGTCTAACCCATTCATTGTCTCTAATGGAACAAAATAAGGTTGCACCTCTCTTATTTGCTTTGTATTTTTCTGTCAAGATGGAAACAGTATTTGAGAATGTGTGAGATTAGGACAAGTGGTGGGTAGTAAAACCAACAATGCTTTAAAGCAAGAACTAAGATGATTGTGCAGACTGTTCTTGACCTGCTCTTTGTAGATGATGGTGCACTGATAATCCACACCCTTGAGGATATATAATGGATCATTAACAAATTTTCTCCTTCATCTAAAGATTTCACTCTGATATCCGCATAAAAAAAGGAACTTGTCAATCAGCCTATCTGTAAAAATCCCAGAGCCATTGCTCCAGTTGTTTATGTTGAGGGAAAACGTATTGAAAATCATTTCATCTATCTTGGCTCAATTGTATCCAACAATGCAAAAAAAAAAATTGATGCTAAAATATGATGGATATATTTTTATTTAATTTAATTTTTTTATCATTATTTTTTAAACCTACACTGTAAATAATATACATTGATCCACTATCATTATAGTCCAGTATATATATTAAATTTATGTAATTGTCAACTATCAAACAGTATATATATATATATATATATAATAATCAAGAAGAAAACTCTAAAAGATTCATCTCAGTTATAATTTACATTGTGAATATCTGTATATTCATCTCTTCAGATTGAAATCTCTTAGTAAATTTATTATTATTATAATGCTCTGTAGTTTACATTGAGCTCTCCCTGGATTAATATCCTCCTTGGAATTATCCCTATTAGTCACAAATTGGTTATATATATATATATATATATTTAGGTAGTATATGTTCATTCAAACAGGTTTCATTGAATAGTATATTATGTCTATTTATTTTCATAATAATCCTTTCTATGTCTCTAATCAGTTTCTTCATGTTAAGATGAAATTCATCAAAGAAAGCACTATAGTTTTTTCCTACTCAAGTACTTTTGATCTCCTCTGAAATACACATCTATAATGGATATATTAAAAGGCTCCCTTTTCAAGTTAACTACGAAAATGTTATCAGATAATTGACAGTCTCTCAGAACACATGTCTTCATCTAGTATTAGTTCTACTCCTCTCTCAGGTGAAACCAGTCACTTATATTTTTCCTTATCAAGCAAGGGATCAATTCCAATGTGTTTGATGCCTTTCAAACTGTTGTTCTTTGTAGTTTTGCTAACAGTATCTAGATAATGATCAGGTGACACCTGTTGCACATATGCCTTGCTTCATGCCATTATTTCCAGTTTTAATGTTGTTGATAAACATGAACAATTTTAAGATTGCCTTCTGCATAGTGACCTTACTGAAATAGCACCTCTAGTTAGTGGGCCGTTGACTCCTCAAGACTTTTTTCTGATATTTTATAGGTCTTAGCAGTGTTGCTAACCACCCACTACACTTTCATTTCTTCTCCATATTTCATTTTCTGTTGAAGCTTACATATAAACAAAACACAAGAAATTTATAATCATTTCCTATTTGTTCTTTACCTTACATGAGGTATGCTTTTATATATATATATATCTCCTAATGAGTGGACGGAACGATTGTTGGAGGATCCGTTTACGAAACTCTGGAGTTAAGATGCTGAGTATAACATCAAACAGCAGCTCAGTGACAAATTTTATAAATGTATTAATCATATATATATATATATTAGGAGCTATCAAAAAGTTCCTGGACTAGTAATATTTTTTAAAAAAATATATATTTACCTAAGCTGTAACGTCATCTCCTTCAAAATAGTTACCTTGCGCAACAATACACCAGTCACAGTGTTCCTGCCACTTTTGGAATCTGGCCTCTAAGTTGATTTCTGTAAATGAATCAAGGATTGATTCACTCTGAATCTTGGCAACTGCGTTAAAATGGCAACCACTGTGCTGCATTTTCAGCAGAGATGGAAGTCCACAGGTGCTAAATCTGGTGAATAGAACTGGTGCAGAAGTGATACAATTTTGCTTTTAGCTAGAAAAGTGAGGAGAGCTTGGTGACAGGCTACATTGTTGTCATGAAGAATCCAGTTCTTTGTGCTCCATATATCCAGTCACTTTTGCTTGACGTCCTCCCACAAATGCCTCCAAACATTGCAATAGAACTTCCAGTTGATGGTCTGGGTTTGGGGGACAGATTCTTGATGCACAATACTGTGCATGTCAAAAGCACAATGAGCATGCTCTTCCATGATGAAATCACAGGCTACAGCATACACATGATGTCACTCAGAACACTAGCACATGAAAGTCACTGCTAGCTCTCACTGGAAGCACAACCATGTGTTGCTATCTTTTGATGTGCTACAGAACAAATCTGGAAAATTTTTTATACCTTTTTGTAAGCCTTCCAGTAAGCTTAGTAGAATCATATACAAATAGTTCCTAAATATTAACCAATAAGTGACCAGGTACAAGGCTGCCTAACTTTGGTGAAGTAGCGATTTCAAATTGAATCTATCATTAGTGTATCCATGTAATAGTAGTTAAATTGAGTGATTGTATATTTACAATCTCTACACTATAGGGTAATGGTAAAAAAAACAAGTCTTCTTAATCATTACTAATGAGTAAGGAGTTTGATTCTCACTGTGTACCATACAAAATTCAAAATCACTGCAGCCTTCCTCATCTTGCTACTATTATATACTGATTCATTCAGACCAGTTTCTTCATCTTTCTTGTTTTTATCACAATGTTTGTAATCTCGATTTCCAACCTTCTTCCTTTTCTTTACTATTATACATTGATTTAATGGGCCCTTCCGTCCTATACCTTTTTCTGAACTAATGTTTCATAAGGCTAGGTTAATTATTACAACTTATTAGTTAGATCCGTAATGTGTGCCCCTTACAATATTCAACATTTAATACCCCAAGTGTTAACATGTCATAAAATCAATAAACAAACTTACCTCTTTCTCTTTTCTATAAGTTCTGCATGTGGTGAAAGTTGTCTGAGAATCAGATGTTTGCCTGAAAGAATTTGGTACACCCGTATAGAAACAGCAGCATTGTCTCAACTGGAACTCATATTGAAAATTGAAGAGCAATGGCATACACCATTCCTGGTGTCGGCTGAAGAGTTGCTAAAATTGTTTTGTTTTGTACCAGTCTTAATAAAAAGTAAGCCTATTTAAATAAAAGAAAGAAAACAGAAGAAAATCAGTGAAAAAAAAAGAAATGATAAAGAGTGGTGGATGAATAAGGCAGGAGGGAGAGAAAAGAGAAAGATTAAAATGTATAAAAGAAAAATATAAACTAAATAAAAGAAAGAAAGAAAGAAGCAAAAGAGAGCCTGAAACATTACCAGAAGAAAAAAGGAAACACATTACAAGAAAGATAAAAAGGAAACACATTACAAGAAAGATAAAAAGGAAACACATTACAAGAAAGATAAAAAGGAAACACATTACAAGAAAGATAAAAAGGAAACACATTACAAGAAAGATAAAAAGGAAACATTACAAGAAAGAAACAAAGGAAACATTACAAGAAAGAAACAAAGGAAACATTACAAGAAAGAAACAAAGAAAAAAGGAAACATTACAAGAAAGAAAAAAAGAAGAAACATTCCAAGAAAAAGAAAAGAAACATTATAGGAAAAAAAGAAAGAAGGAAAATTAAATGAAACATTAATGAAGGAGAGAAAGCAATGTTAAGAAAAGAAAAGAAAAGAAGCTAAAGATTAAGGAAATGAAGAAAGAAAGAAAAATTCAAGGAAGAAAGAAAGAAAACTCCAAGAAAAAAACATTCCAGCAAGGGAGAAAAAAAACAAAATGAAGAAAGATCTAAAGAAATAAGAAAACAGGGAGGGAAAATAAAAGGAATACAAGAAAAAAAAAGAAAACATCAAAAGAAAAAATGGATGACACTGAAAATTAGAAAAAGAAATGAAAAAGAAAGGAACAAAAGACAAAGCTAACAGGATAGATGAAACTATGAAACATTTATTGTGCAGAGAGTAGTAAGATAAATGGAAAGTGTAATACAGCGATGTGAAGACATATTAGAAAAGGAGCAGATGGCTTCAAGAAATTATGTTAACTATCACGATAGAGGAAAATTTTGTTAGATATAAAAAAAGAATGCTGAACTGCTATACAATATCTATCATCCTGTATGACAGTGATAGCTGGACAATTTCTTCACAGATGAAGAAGAGACTTGAAGTAATGAAGTAGTATTTCTCTAGATGGATGCTAGGAATAACATGAACTGACCATGTGATCAGTGAGGAAGTCCTAAAGAAAATGGGAACTAGAATGCCACTTTTACATAAAATCAGAGAAAGATAGCAAAAATTTCCGGGATATGAGAAAGGATGGCTTAAAAAATTTTATACAATGGAGTATTAAGGGAAGAGGCAAGTAGAGGGAATCCTTTGTAATGATTCTGTGTGAATAAATGTCCAAGCAAGGACAAGAAGGCATGGGAAATGCCAAGTCAAACATTGTATAAAGAAACATGCGATAGAAAATTGTGGAGAGCCATTATCGCCTGTGTAATGAAGGGATACAGCATATCAAAAGAGAAGGTAATAATATGAACTACAAGGAAGCTGATACTTATACTCAGAAGGAGACTGTTGAAATTTTAGAGACATTATGAAGAAAGAAGGTTTGGAGAATTTAGCACTCATAGTACATTTAGAAAGAAAAGAGAGAGATGTTAAACAGCAAGGAACCTTATTCATGAAGGGACAAGAAAAAAAAGGGTGTATGTCAAAGTGAGGACAAAGAGGCATGGTAAAAAGTCAAATATAGCTGAGAGATACAAGAAACAGAAAGTTATAGAGAGCCATGATCACTTGTGTTTTGAAGGAACATGACAGATGAAATGGATAGATGGCAGTGAAGGGACAAAGAAGGGGGTTAAAGAGTCTAACATTGCTGTGTATAAGAAGAGACAAGAAACTGTGGAGAGCCATGATCATATACATCATGAAGGGGCATGGCACATAAACTGGATGGATGGTGAATTGTGGATAAAGAGAGATGGTAAAGTGTCAAACATTGCTTAGTTTTGGAGAGACATGAGATATAAAATGGATAGAGGGAAGGTGGGGAGAAAGACGGATGATAAATATGGCTGAGTGCTACAGAAAGTTGTGGAGAGCCATGATTGTCTAGGTCCTGAAGGGAAATCACATATACAATGGATGAAAGAGAAGGTGAGGACAAAGAAGGATGATAAAGAGTTAAACATTGCTGAATGCTACAAGATCCAGGATGATGTGGAGAGCCATTATTTTCCAAGTCCTGAAGTGAAATGACATATAATATAGATGGGGGATAGGTTGGGGAATAAAGAAGGATGGTAAGGAGTCAAACATTGCTTAGAAATACAAGTGGAAGGAAGTTGTGGAGAAACATGATTGTCTATATACTGAAGGGACATGACATATAAATGGATGGATAGATGAATGGGTAGAAAGAAGGATGTTAAAGAAGTCAAACATTGCTTAGAGATACAAGTGGTAGGAAGTTGTGGAGAGCCATGATTGCAAAGGTTCTGAAAGGATATGCAACATAAAATGGATGGATGTCATAATGGCGACAAAGACAGATGGTAAATAGTCAAACATTGGTGAGAAGTACAAAGAAGAGGAAGTTGTGGAGAGCCATGATTGCAAAGGACATGCCACATAAAATGGGCAGATGTCATAATGGAGACAAAGATGGAAGATAAATATTCAAACATTGGTGAGAGGTACAAAGGACAGGAAGTTGTGGAGAGTCATGATGGCAAAGGACATGTCACATAAAATGGGCAGATGTCATAATGGAGACAAAGACAGATGGTAAATAGTCAAAAATTGGTGAGTGGTACAAAGGACAGGAAGTTGTGGAGAGCCATGATTGCAAATGTCCTAAAGGGATATGACATAAATGATGATGATGACAAAAAACATGAGAACGGAAAAAAGAGCAAGAATGCTGAACAAATGGAAAGAAAAAAAAATTGAAGAAAAGCAAGAGAAAAATGATGAGATGGGTTAATCAGAAATCAATCAAGATTTTGGCAACTGACAAAAAGAAAATATATGATGAAAAATATTGGCATGAAAAAGTTTTGCATTCACCTGACAGTTTTCGCTTTCAAATTTGTAGTCAAGTCACAAGCAAAAATCACCCGTGCTTTTCTATATGACTTTATATATCATAAAAATCTATATCCCATCATTTTTCTTTCATATCTGTATCCACATATAAGGCTATTGTACATTGTCTTTTTTTTTTTTTTGGTTCATAAGGATGGGTAAGTGGAAAAGGTTTCAGGGTGAAACAGGGTGAAAAGGTTACTAAATTGTAGACATAAATTGATTTTGAAAAATTACAAGATTTTTTTTCAAAAAACATTTTTATCAAATAGCTTTGTAATTGTGCTCATTTGATTCCATTCTATACGAGAAAATTTCCTTACAAGTGTGTCTCAATTTAGTTGTCGTAAAAGCAGGAGATCTTGGTCAAAAAAAAAAAAAAGAAAATTAGAAAAAAATATAATAGGGCAAAAATATTCTTTAAGGAGAAATACAAAGGGAGAGGAAGTTAAAAATAGAGAGAGAGGAAGAAAACAGAATTAAAAAGAGGAAAAGTTAAATATAAAAATAGAATTAATGAAAAGAGGAGGAAAATAGAGAATGGAATAAAAAGAGAGAAAGAAAAATTATAGAGAGAAAGAAAAATTATAGAGAGAAAGAAAAAGAAATAACAGAAAAATAGAGAATGAAGACTGAGATTGAGAGCAGATGGAAAGAAAATGAGAGCAAAGAGGAAAAAGGGAAAAGCAACAAGATGAGAAAAAAGAAAAAGAAAAGTTAAAAAAGAGAGAATAGAAAAAAAGAGACAAAGAAATAGAATAAAAAAAAAGAATGAAGAAAGACGATATAAAGAAAAAAAGGAACGAGAGACAACAGGTCAAAATAAAGAGAGAGAAAATGGAAGACAAAAGAAAAATCCTGGAAAATAAAAGAAAGAGAGAAAGGAAAAAAAGTTCAAGGAAAGAAAAAGAAAATTCATGGAAAAAGAAAGAGAAAGAGAGAAAAAGACTTAAAGTTAAAAAAAATATATATAGATACAATAAATCAGTCTTTGATGTGTGTGAGTGAGTGACAGTAAGAGAGAAAGAATGTTAAAATATGGTTGGTACAATTTGGAACGACTTGTTTGGTATCTCAATACTGGACATTTTTTTTTTCCCTAAAATCATTTTTTTTTCTAAGATCAGTTTTATATATATCTATATATATAAAGTTTGTTCAGAAAAGATCAAAAACTTTTGCATTTCTTGTTAATATACAGTACCAATCTCTATTTCGTAACAATCCACTTGTTTGGGACACTCAGCATTTTGTAATGGTTAGACAGCTAGTCTGATTGGTTATAACTAGTGTTTACTGAGTTTGAGCCACACTGAGTGCTCCATATTTGTGGCCTTATGCCAAAACTAAGTGAAGCTCAATGATAACAAAATTCCACTTATTGAACATTGTGACAATATGATGAGATAGTGGATTTTAAAAGCTGGCAAAGATTCAGTAAAGTACTGAAAGAAAAATCATTTTATCCCCCCAGAAATTGTCGTAAAGGAAGTCAGGTAAAAAGATGAAAGAAGGACTAAACAATTGAAATGCAACTGGGTGAAAAAAAATGCATTTTGAGTTAATTGGAAAAAAAAAAAAAGAAGAATATAGAACCAGGTTTTGTTTTGATTAATAGATTGGTTTATTTTGTTTTACGGCATATCAACCTCAATTAGTTATTTAATGCCGACAAGATTTTTTTATTGCTGGTAATAATTTTTTTTTCCAAAAATGTGTTGCTGGTATTAAAATGTATTTTTGTAGTTCCATAGTATCTTGACCCCTTTTGGGGGGTTAACTATTTGCCATAGCTGGAATCATGACAAGTGCTACCAACCCAAGTCAGGGTGGACCTGGAAACACCAACAATTAAGAGGTGGTTCCATGTTCCTCAAAACCTCCGAATCATAGGGTTGCTCTTGGATGCAGTTTATCGTCTTACCCAATACAGGATTAAAATATGCTAACTGTTGAAGAATTTGATGTTTGGTCAGACCAGCATGAAAAGTGGAATTATGGAGAATAAATTCTCATATTGAAACCCTGGAATAATTGCATGCTTGCAAATATGAGGTTTCAATGACCTAATGAGAGTAGAGATTCCTCTTCCCTTGTCACATGCTACTTTTAGCTAAAAGCATGTACTGGGGTGAATAATCGAAGAGGAAAATTGTCCCTTATTGGCTCACCTTTATTAGGTGAGCCAATCAGGTAGAATTGCTTCAAGATGGAGTTAATTGTGGAAATCTCCATGTGTACAGTAAGGGTAAAATCAGTTGTAGGAAGTAGTGACCAGATTGCAGGTTTCAAAGCTATGAAAAAAGCATCTTGAAGAAGCCTAAGTCAGATTCTGAAGTACATTCCTGAGAGAAATCACCTAAGTTGGATCCTAACACGTTATACTAACAGAAATCACCAAAGTCAGTTCTGAAGTTAGTGAATGAGAAACAGTGTGTAAAGCGTGACCAGTAATACCTGCTGTGAGCTTGCTTGGTTCAAAGAATCATTATCTGTAAAAATCAACTCTCTCTTTTGCCACTGAAATAGAAATTAAGATTTACAGTACCAGCAAGCTTGCTTTTTCCCCGAGTATCTGTCTATATTTCTGAGATGAGGTATTATGTACACTATTTACATTATTCAGACTATTGTCCTCATCTTGGTCACCATATTTATTACAACGTTTCAGCCGTTGTATGCTTCAGCCTTCTTCAGGTGGTTGGAATGTTGAACTGAACCCTTTAATTTGCTCACTGGGGTAGACTGTTCTAGTTCCATGTGCCATGTTTAATGGATGTCAGTTGTCAGGACTCATGGTACAGTGGATAAAGACGTTGGTTAGATCCAGTGACAGGACCCAAAGAGTGTGAGTTCAATACCCGGTTAAGGCAGTGGAGAACTTGGAGAGGGGAATTAACAGGAGATAACTGGCAACAGACATCCATTAAACATGACATGTGGAACTAGAACAGTCTACCCCAGTGAGCGAAATAAAGGGTTTAGTTTCTTCAAAAATGTATTGCTGGTAATAAAAATATTTTTTTTTACTATGAAAATGCATTCCTTGTATTTTCACTATGAAAATGTCTTTTTATGCTTTCATAGTGTTTGACCCCAGTTTGGAGGTTAACTATTTGCTCATAGCTGGGATCCTAACAGGTGCTACCACCCTGGGTCAGAGTGGACCTGGAAACACCAGCGACCAAGAGGTGGTTCCATGCTCCTCAAAGCCTCCTGATCAGAGGCCTTGCTGCTGGACGTAGTTTATCATCTTACCCAGAACACAACACAAATGCTCTCTATTGTGGGTGTTGCATGAATTCTTTTTTGTCATTTATAGAACATGCAATAGTGAAAGACTCATTCATGTGGCATGCTGGACAATTTTTCTTGCCAGAATCTATGTTACACATTTCTAAGTCTACCATTCATCCATGCATGGAATATTGCTGTCACATCTAGTATGGTGCTTCTACCTATGTATTTAGAGATTCAGGAGAAAAACCAAAGAAGAATGTCATTGGTCTGGCCTGGCATCTCGGCTTGATTCACTTTCCAACCTGTAATGTAGCTTTCCTATGCAATTTCTATAAATATTTTTATGGCAATTGTTCTGATGTGCTTTCCTCTTTGGCATCTTAACTTTATGATTTAAGTGCAGTACTAGATTGGAAACTAGGTCTCATCAATTTACAGTTGAAATGGCTAGATGTAATCATAAGTTTTATGTTAATAAATTCTTCTCTTGCATTTCTCACTTGTGGGACTTTCTTCCAGCTTCTTGCTTTCCAGTCAACTTTGATCTTCAAAAATTTAAATCATTGTCATCTGTCTTCTTAATTCCTGTTCTTTTAGTGTACACTCTGCTTAATGTTTTATTTTTTCTTTTGTTCTTACACTCCCTCAGTAACCACGAGGGTCATTCAATAAATAAGGTGAATCTTTCGCTATAAGGACTTTAGATTCAACAATACGAGTCAAGTCAAAAACATCCGAGTACTCTTTCTACAATGCATGATCAGTTTTGTGTTAACCATATACTGGGGAGGTACTGCATCAAATACTAGTCCTCAAAGATCAAGTACACTTCAGTTTATACTTAACCCTAATTTCTCAGTTGCTGGTTGGTTCTAAGCCAGTATAAGTTAAATGTGGCATAGTGTTCCAGATAACCTCATATTTGTAAAATCTCTAATACCCTAGATAATAAATAGATCATGCAGAGATTCATGTCATGGTTTTCTTTCAATTCCATAATTGTGTAAATATCTGTAATTGAAATACTCTACCTTAGCCAAGTGAGTAAAAGGAATGATTGAATTCTCCTTTTCAGGCATTTCCAAATATGTATATATGCCATTACCACGACGTACACATTTATAGGAGTTACTAAGAGGGACAAAGGTTTTGTTGTTACTCAGCGTTTTTTTATATACAGAGTTATCTTTCACTCTCTTTCTCAATTCCATGCTAGACAGTTTGAAATACTTTATTCAACAGTTAGCTGACATTGTCTGTGAAATTGGATATATGAAGATATTCTTTTTAGCAGTTTAAGAAAACGAAAATACAAGAAAGAAAGAAAAATGCAAAGATAAAAAAAAAAAAAAGTATCCTGTATAAGATATTAATGAATTAAACTTATGTTGCTGAGGTTTTGGACAAAGGACTCGACAATCTTTGCGATAAGTGGTTGAAAGTTTTGAGAAGATTCGTTCATAATCTTCCATAAATAAGTAGCTGAACTCTTCAGTTTTGGTTTTACTGATTTCATGGAAATGGCTCTATACGCGGAAGATCAGCATATACACACAGAGACCTACAGAAGTCTATTTCTGTATGAGAGAAGAGATATGCCTAATTCAGTCTTTCTGTTTGTCTACCTGAGTTTGTGGGTTTGTCAGTAAAAATTTAATTCTATCTCTCTATATATTGGTGTGAGTACATTTCAGCACGTACACAAGTATCTCTGAATTTATATGCATACATTTGTGTAGAAGAGGATACATACACACACAAATACCTCGATATAAAGACATATATATATATATATATATATATATATATATATCAAATGAAGAATTGAAATTAAGTTCAAATATATATATATATATATATATATATTATTCCAGGATCATTTTCCAACTTATTCAAGATGATCTTTGCCCTCTCTAACCTTCTAACATTCTTTCCTGGAGTAACCAGGTGCCTCACAGGTTTCATGTACAATTTCATTTTCAAGTCTTTTTTCACTGCTTCTTAGACTGTCATAGCTGAAACTCCTCTCTCAGGTGCCGAATGTCTTATGAATTGAGTTGGATTTTTTCTAGTTGATCCCTTTAGCTCTAAGTTGAAATGATGACCCCCTCCTCCTGTTGTGACCTCCAGATCTTGTTTTCCTCTTTACTGTTTCCACTTTTTAAAACTTATTCACCTTTCTCTTGAATGTTCTTGAATGGACTATGAAGATGGAAACCAGAGTATGAATGATGGTACGATAACTGAAGGTCTGAAGGATTTTAACCTGTTCTCTTTCTAGCTGAATAACTCAAAGGGTTTTCAGTGATTCCTAAGATAAATGGTGTCAAGAAATGTTGAATGTGAAAAAAAACAAAAAAAAAGAAACTCAATTATTTCAATGGGTTGAAAACATCTTGTGGGATGGATAATTATGCTGTTTTATATATATATATATATATATATATATATATATATATATATATATATATATATATGTATGTATGTATGTATGTGTGCGCTATTGCTTTACAAAGTAAGATATATTCATTACATGAAATATTTGAACCCAAAATTTTAAATGAACATTCATTCATAAATTGGCTTGTCATAATTAGGGAAAGTTTTATAAGTAGATGCCAATTTGTTGAAGGCCAAGTAAAATGCAAATTCCAAACACTTTTCTGTACTATATAAGATGATATTCCTCAACAGGACTATTTTTGATATGAAAATCAAAACAATCCTTGAATAAAAGAACAGTAATGAAGGACAGTTAATTAATGATATAAACTTCTTTAAAATCAGTATGCAAATTAGTTAAACTTGAAGTATGATACTGCCTAGAAGAAGATAATAGTACAGAGTGTCCATAAAGTTTGTGTGCACTTTAAGAAATGTATAACTTTATTTGTATTTGCGATAGAAATAATTTGTAAAAAGGATTAGAAAGAAGTAAATCTATATTTTTTAAGGTTTTATTGAAATTTTATTTAAGTTTCCACATGTCCTCCATCATTAGCAATACAAAGGGTAATACGATTTTGCAGTTCACGGAAAACATTTGCCAACTGATTTACAGTAATGCCTGAAATCACTTTAGTTATTTTAGCTATACTTAAAACTAAGTACATTAAACTTTATAACATTTTTTACAGATTATTTCTATTGCAAATACAAATAAAGTTATAAATTTTTTAAAGTGCACACTGTACTTTATTTATATATATATATCACACTGTATCAGCCAACCAAAATTGAAAAATACTAGCATGTTGACATTAGTTCTAATAGTCTTTATTCATGAGGTAATTTTGGATTTCACTGTTATGTAATATTGACATAGTTGAAAAAATGAAGTTCAACAAGCGATCCGATCACTTCCAAAAAGAACTACACAAGGATATAAAAACAATTAGAAACTCCACGGACATTTGGGTAAGAGCCAATAAATCAAAAATATCTATAAATGTATTCCCTCACACTACCACGAAATCCTCACAGACAAAATAACAGAAACACACAAACTAGATGAATACAATAGTAAGATGTCCGAAATAGAGAGACCACTGAAATAGTCAAAAAGTTAAATATTGCAGATAGAGTGGGAAAGATCCACACTAAGGATGCCTACATTTTATTTAAGGACTATAAACAGAACTTCAACAGTAGACAATCTAGACTGATACCCCCCCCAAAAAAGTTAAATATTGCAGGTAGAGTGGGAAAGATCCACACTGAGGATGCCTACATTTTATTTAAGGACTATAAACAGAACTTCAACAGTAGACAATCTAGACTGATACCCCCCGCCAAAAAGTTAAATATTGCAGGTAGAGTGGGAAAGATCCACACTGAGGATGCCTACATTTTATTTAAGGACTATAAACAGAACTTCAACAGTAGACAATCTAGACTGATACCCCCCCCAAAAAAGTTAAATATTGCAGGTAGAGTGGGAAAGATCCACACTGAGGATGCCTACATTTTATTTAAGGACTATAAACAGAACTTCAACAGTACACAATCTAGACTGATACCCCCCACCCCCACAAAAAAAATGGAACTAGACCTTATCTCACAAAATATAATTAAAAAACTAACTGACAATTTACTGATCACAACCAGTACTAACCTTTGGAAGGATTCATAGGCATTATTAAATGGTTCTCTAATATGAGGAATAAGGATAAAGCGACGTTCACTAAGTCTGATATAATTGACTTTTATTCCTCTATCACTAGGTACCTCCTCGTCAATAGTAACAACTTTGCACAGAACTCTGAATTTGTCTACCAAGCTATTCATAATAACGGTGAAGCTCGTGCCGTGGCCCTAGACATCTCCAAAGCGTTTGATAGAGTTTGGCATGCCGGCCTTCTTCGCAAGCTCCAGGGTTATGGTATTACAGGTGGATTGTTAGACCTAATACAATCATTCCTGTCAAACCGTGAATTGAAGGTCGTTCTCAATGGATTCATCTCCAGCTCCTATCCCACTAACGCAGGTGTTCCTCAAGGCTCCATCCTAGGCCCTACTCTGTTCCTCATATTCATAAACGACCTTCCTGACACCATAGATTCCCAAGTCGGCATCTATGCGGATGACACCACAATTTACTCCTGCCTCAAACACAAATCTAGTGATGCTGACAAAGTTAACCTGGCAGTTCGAATAGAAAAGGACCTCCAATTGGTTGTGAACTGGGGCAAGAAATGGATGGTTAACTTTAACGCCTCTAAAACAAAACTGCTCTCTATTAACCACCACAAGGATCCATCCCTGCATCCCATTAGAATGTCTGAAGACCAACTTCTCGAGGGCTCCTCTCTGCGGCTGCTCGGTCTCACGCTGTCCGCTGATCTGAGATGGAACAAATACATCAAGTCAATTGCATCATCCACCGCAAGGAAAGTTGGCTCCCCGTGCCGAGCCAGGAAATTTTTCTCCCCGGAATCGATCCTCCAAATCTCTAAATCGACCATTCGCCCTTGCATGGATTATTGCTGCCATATATGGTCTGGAGCCCCTGCTGTTTGCCTCAGGGTTCTTGATAAGATCCAGAGACAGATATGCAATGTAATTGGCCCTGATCTGTCATCTCATCTGCAGTCGCTCTCTCACAGACGCGACATTGCCTCGCTCTGTCTTTTTTACAAATACTTTCATGGTAATTGCTCTGATGAGCTGCTTTCACTGGTTCCCAGGCTTCCTGAATTTAAACGTCCTAAGAGGCTGGCATCCCGTTCCCACCCCTTCACCGTTGAAACTGTTAGATGTAGACATCTCTTCTACTCCAATAGCTTCATGTCTCGCACATCTCGCCTGTGGAACTCCCTTCCTTATTCCTGTTTCCCTGATAAATATAATCTCCAACTATTTAAGTGTAATGTCAATCGACATCTCCAGTTGCCTTGATCTATCCACTTCCCTTCTCCACATCCTTTCACCTTTCATTCCTATCTGCTCTCACTCCAAATCTTCTGTAACCCCCTTGCCTTGATCGATCCACTATCTTTCTCCACATCCTCTCCTTTACCACTCCTATTTGCTCTTCCTCCAAACCTTCTGTAACCCCTTGCGTGCTAGTGGCTTCCAGCCTTGCTTGGAGTGATAAGCTTAAAAAAAAAAAAAAAAAAACTATATAGAAGTAACAGATAATGAAAATAATATCATCTTAACAGCGAGAAAGTCACTACTAACACTGAATAATTCCACCTGGACTAAGTTCCACAAGTTGCAGACTTAGTATGTTTTTACATTTTAAATGTGCTTAGTAGAATCGTAAAACTGGAACTAATAGGGCTGTATCAGTATGATGGAGTTTTCTTCATCCCGAATAGTAATGGTCCAGTAACAGAAAAATCACAAAAAGAAAATTATCAGGGCCTTCAAATTCCTAGGGTTTAAGATCGAGATTTCCTCTAACCTTGAAATAGTTGACTACCTAGTCATCACCCTTAACCTTAATGATAAAATCTTTAAACCTTACCATAAAGAGAATGAAACTCCCTACTATATTAATATCGGTTCTAACAATCCTAAGACAAATACCCGCTACAGTTTGCACCAGGATTAGTAAACTATTATCAAATGAAAAAAGCTTTAATAAGAATAAAGAATTATACAAAAAGGCCTTCCAAAAAAGTGGTTTCAAAAATAAACTGTCTTACGCAACCACCATTAGTCATACCAATACACAAAAATGGGAATGTAGGTGGGTTAAAATAGAAAAAGAAAAATCACTTTGCTCTGTTGAAGGACACAAGTGTGCTCAAAAATTCCGAACTTAAAACTTTTTTTTTTCCATGCTTTATTTCTGTCATATTGTTAATAATTAATATTTAATAAATGTTTTTTTTGTACTGTTTGACTAAGCAGTGACCCATATAAATACTGACCAGCTTCAACATTGCTTAATGTTGGTGTTTGTATGAGAACTAGTGTTACCAACTAAGAGGTAAGGGACACAGTTTATGTGGGGAAGATAATGGTTAATCTTAGACTTGAACAGGTTAAGATTATGGTTATTGGAGGAGCATCCTATTGGGAGCTGTCTTACTTGAACATAATTTCTCTGGTTTTCTATAAAACAGTTTCCTTTTTAAAGAGGTTTCTCAAATACAATCAGATATTGGAAATAATATTCATTTTTTAAGAAGTCTAAATCCCATATAAATTTTTCCTTTTGCCCTTAGAGTTCTTTTAAAAACAAAAAAAAGTTCATTTTCTTATGTAAAATATTGTGAATAATATTCCCTATAGCCGACACGGAAAAGAAATTACAAAATCTCCTACAGAAGTTAATGATGGAGAGTGAGAAGGAACTAAGCATGAACTGCAAGAAGACAGAATGAATGGTCATCATTAGAAGGACGAGCCGGAAATGCAATTTGCAGGTTGGGGACACTAAAATCAAGCAGGTGCAGAAGTTTAAATAACTGCAAAGTGTTTTGACAGAGGACAGCAAGTGCGACACTGAGATCCGTAGACGTACTGCAAGGACACATTCCAAAAGCTGGGTAGAGTATTGCGAGACAGGAGGATTTCTTTGGTAACAAAGAAAAAAATACTGAACTGTTATGTGACATCTGTCCTTCTTTACGGCAGCGAATGTTGGACGATTTCCTCAAAGATGAAGAAGATACTGTAGGTGATGGAGATATGGTTCTACAGAAGGATGATAAGGATATCGTGGACCGAGCTTCTGAGCACACATGAGGTCTTAAAGAAGATGCAAATAAGGAGGAGGCTTATACTTAACAAGAGGAAGAGGAAGCTGAAGTTTCTGAGACACATAATGAAGGAAGGAAGGCCTGGAGAATCTGATACTCATGGGTTGAATAGAGGGAAAGAGAGACAAGAGAAAACATTGCATGACATACCTGATGGTATTAAGCAAGTGGATGACAGAAGAGGGAAGGTTTGTTTAATGTTGAACGACCTATCAATCTTTATGAGACCATTTAAGGTCAAGCAATTGTTTTTTTTGGGATAAAGTTGAATTGCTTTCAAAAATTTTTTTTTTTTTTTTTCCGTGTTGTCTTGCTTTTTTAAAAATATCCATTGCTTTCAGAGTTGCATTGTTTTCTAAACTTTTTGCCTGGTAAGTGTCAGAAGTCCCTTTTTTATCATCAGATATTTAATTGGGATTATATTTTTTGTATAGTTTAACTTTAAGAAAGGTTAAGATTGTATTGGGGTTTGTTTTTTCAAAAAGTTCTTTCAAGTTGTTAACATTGTAAAGAGATTGCCAAATATGTGTTAAGTCACTGCAATCGAGTAGGAAGTGTTTTACGGTATAAGTTTCTTGGTATGCTATGCCTTTGGGAGGAGGTGGGGAGATGATTCGTTATAAGAAGGAGTAGATCGTTTATATTTGATTTTAAGCCCCGACAGTTCCATTGTATAATTTTTTGAATCCTGAGATCTTATGAGGATTTACTTGTCTATATTGTATTTTGTAATGGAGATGTCCATCTTTTCTATGCTTTCTGCCTTAGTTGCATTTTGTTATGTTTTGACCCTTGGATTTCTTTTGGTTCTGTTGGTGGATGTTCCTTTGGTTTTTTTCTTTGATTCATTTGTTGATCTTTGTCTGGATGAAGACATGCACATTGAAGATTATATTATATATATATATATATGATAAAAAAAACATTGTAAAGAGATTGCCGAATATGTGTTAAGTCACTGCAATCAAGTAGGAAGTGTTTTACGGTATAAGTTTCTTGGCAGGCTATGCATTCGGGAGGATCTTCATCTTTTAGGAGGAAGTAGTGAGTTATGTGTGTGTCCTATCCGAATACGGGATAAAACCTCTTCTTTGCGTGATTTTCTGGGTTCAGGTAGTTGTTTCTTTAGGGAGGGTTTGATTTTAAATAATTTGTTGTTTTGACAGTTATTCCAGGTGTCTTGGCATTTCTTTAAAATAAAGTCATTGATTAGGGGTTTATAGTCAGTGTATGGAACCTTTATGTTACTTGTGTTGAGTTTCAGGGAGTTTTTTGCAGCCACATCAGCTCTTTCATTTCCATGAAATCCGGAGTGGCTGGGAATCCAACAGAAAATGAGAAGAGGGAAGGAACTTATTGAAAGAATCAAGAGACAGAGGGGGGTGGAGAGCCTGAAAGGAGATGGCACATAAAAAAGAATATCACCAGTAAGATTATACACAGAATATGGTTAGAATTTCTCTAATTTCCTTAGTTTTCTTTTAGAAAAATGCATTTTATTTTTGCAAATAAGTCTAAATGCAAAATAATAGATTTCACCGATTTTGTTTTTGAAATCAACGTTTAGAAAAGTTACATAAATAAACCTCAGATATAAAAAAAGTCTCCTGCGTAAAATAATCTATCAACTGTTAAAACGAATTGTCTTTTTAGCCAATTAACTTTTCGTACTGAAATTCAAACTTTGTCAAAACTAAACAAAAAAATATAGACGTAACCCTCTATTCATTTGAAAATTTCACATTGACTTATTTAATTATCATAAATAAATTTACACCTTCACTTTTAATGACAACACTTCTGGTTTTTGTAATCAGAAGGACAGGGTTTGAGAGTCCGAGTATAACAGTCAATTAACACGGAACCACTTTGTATTGGGATTTGGTGAAAACTTTGAAGGTAAAACTGGTGTGGGCCTTTAATAAAACAAAGAGAATCAAAAATAAAACTCAACAGAGAAACAAACAGGAAAACAAACAGGAAAACAAGAACATTAAAAGACATTGAATGACAGACAAAAATTTTCCAGACACCTTTACTCAATGAACGACCTAGGATGATTTTCTAAAACAATTTTTCCCATCTCTACTGGTAATGGCAATATTAGCAGTTTCCTTATAAGGAAACACTTGACATTCATTGACTGAGCAGCGAGCGTTACTTAAGTGATGCTTTTCATCACTCCCTGGCCATCAGGGCTGACATCAAAGTGTAGTATCTGTTCTCATTTATAATAGTAATATTAGCTGTTTCCTTATAAAGAAACACTTGGTATTCATTGACCAAGCAACCAGTGCTATTAAAGTTAAATTTTTCGGAATACTGATATATGCTAGTATGCCTGACCTTGAAAAACACATTCTAAAGACTGTCAGACATGATCCAAGTAACAGCATATGTCAAGTGGCCCTTGCCTGTTGTACATCTCATAGTACCACATAGAGGGTACTTCAAAAGAAGCTTTTGTATCCCTAAAATTCGCAATGTGTGGAGTGTCTTTTTCCCTCTAACCAGTCAGCATGAGACAACATTTGCCAATGCTTTATTGCCCACACTGCCAATCTGTTGTTTTGTCTCTTTAGTCTCGTTTATGGATAAGGCAACATTTAGAAAAGATGGAATAACAAATTTACACACCCAACATGTGTAAGTGGATTGGAATCTCCATGGTACAATACAGGCTAGACATCAGCATCAGTTTACGATTAACATGTAGGCTGGAATTGTAGGTGACTGGCTGGTAAGTACATATGTTCTCCCAGTACGTCTTACAAGAACTGTCTACAGGGACTTTATTTCAAATACACTTCCAGACCTGCTAGAGGATGTACTCCTGCTAATATGAAGATGCATGTGGTTCATTCATGATGGGGTGCCAGAACATTTTAGTCAACCTATCATGAAGGACTGCGAAACCCTTTGACACCATGTGGAAGTATTTGAAAGGGTCAACCAGTCAATGATCCAATGGGTGTGTGCATGTGTAGAAGCAAGTGGAGGACATTTTGAACATCTGTTATGAGTTGCTGTATTGAGGTTCAATGATGGTCTTTTAGACATATGATTATATAGAGATTTTACCTTGATGGGTGTCAGGAACCAACCACTACCAAAAGTTGTAAAATTATTTTTGGTACACCATACATATATATATATATATATATATATATATATATGTGTGTCTGTGTGTGTGTGTGTGTGTGTGTGTGTGTGTGTGTGTGTGTGTATATATTTCATACTTTTTTCTATTTATAATTGTACATACATATGGCTTCAACTATAGCCTCCACACGATTTTGGAATCTCCTGCAACTCTTCTGGACAGTCACTTTTTTTTAAGTTGGTGAATGTTGCCATAGCCCTTGCCTTCAATTTATCTTTGGTGTTACAAGGAGTTTTGTTGGTCTCTCGCACAACTGCACCCTGCACATAATAATCAAGTTGCAGTCTGAGGAGTTAGGTCACCAGATCTAAAGGGTGATGTGGCTGCAGAAATTGTCTGACATTTATGATGGTTTGGTTTATTTTGTTTTATGGCATATCAACCTCACTGGGTTATTTAATGCCAACAACATTTTTAGGATAGATTCGTATGAATAGAATATGTATTCTTTAGTTTAGATTGGTCTGGTTTATTTTATTTTATGGCATATCAACCTCACTGGGTTATTTAATGCCGACATTTTTAGGATAGATTCGTATGAATAGAATATGTATTCTTTGGTTTAAACTGGTTTGGTTTATTTTGTTTTATGGCATATCAACCTCAATGGGTTATTTAAT
Organism: Acanthosepion esculentum; assembly: GCA_964036315.1. Taxonomy (NCBI): domain Eukaryota; kingdom Metazoa; phylum Mollusca; class Cephalopoda; order Sepiida; family Sepiidae; genus Acanthosepion; species Acanthosepion esculentum. Next base: position 124,918,915 of record OZ038483.1, read on the forward strand.
GCCGACAACATTTTTAGGATAGATTCATATGAATAGAATATGTATTCTTTGGTTTAAATTGGTTTGGTTTATTTTGTTTTACGGCATATCAACCTCAATGGGTTATTTAATGCCGACAACATTTTTAGGATATATTCGTATGAATAGAATATGTATTCTTTGGTTTAGATTGGTTTCGTTTATTTTGTTTTACGGCATATCAACCTCAATGGGTTATTTAATGCCGACAACATTTTTAGGATAGATTCGTATGAATAGAATATGTATACTTTGGTTTAGATTGGTCTGGTTTATTTTGTTTTACGGCATATCAACCTCACTGGGTTATTTAATGCCAACAACATTTTTAGGATAGATTCGTATGAATAGAATATGTATTCTTTGGTTTAGATTGGTTTGGTTTATTTTGTTTTACGGCATATTATGAATGATATTAAAAATATCTTTATTTTTATGACATTAAAAATAACTTTAGTCTGATGAAGTTGTTTTAGAGGACAAAATGGGTGAAACAGAATTTTTCCACTTTGCCATTCAAAATTTTGCAAATAAAAATAAGCAAGGAAAGACAAACAAAACAGTGGACAATAATAAATAAAGAAACAAAACAAAAAAATAGCAAAGTAAATAAAAGTAAACTGAAATAAGTAAACACAAAGTAAATAAAGTAAAAAAAATAAGTAAACAAATTAGTAAACACAAAATAAATGAAAGTAAACAAATAAGTAAAAAAAACTTCAAACAACGATAAAGGAAATTCATAAAAAAAAGGACTAAACAGAACAAGCAATAGAAATAATAAAAACTAAAATGTAAACAAAACTAATGGTAAATAAGTCAACAAAAATTTAACAAAAAATGAGCAAAGAAAAAAAATAAGACAATAAAAGAATGAGTAAACCACAAAGTAAAATAACAATTGCAAAACAATTCCTCAAACCAAAATAACTGAAAAATTAATTAAAATAATTTAGAAACTTTAAAAGACACAAAAGGAAAACTCATATCTATGTAAATATATTTTAACCTGAGACAAATCATATATCAATACCCAAATAGTATGAAATATACAATGAAACTCTTTTATGTAAGATAAAAACAACAGTAACAAACAAGCGAAAAAAATAAAAGCCAACAAAATTAGAATCTTCATATTAAAAGCAACTCCGAAAATGATTTCAACAAAGACAAAAACTTTGAAGAAAAACAAAAAAAAACACAAAGAAGTGCAAAATAGAAACGAAAAAACAAAAAAGTTCAATTGAGAGTCTAGTCACTAAAAGGCAGATGAGAAAGAGTAAAACAAAAAAAACAAAAAAAAAAAAATTTGGTTTGTCTGAAAATTCATAAAAAAATACAAGCAATTTTATTAAAGCGGATATAAAAATAGAAAAAACTTCAGAAGAAACATAAAAAATGCATTAAAACAAAGAAAACAAGAAAGAAAGTACTGGAAAGTGTAGCACTTAAAGCAAGAAAGAAAACATCAATGAAACAAATTCAAATAAAAAACAAGAAATAAAGTCAGCAAAAAAACAATGAAAAGAAAAGAAAAAAAAAAACAAAGAAAAAAAAAAACAAAGAAAAAAACAATTCCGAATAAAAAAAACAAAGAAGATGAAAATGAAATAAAGTACAGTGTCATTAATTTTCTAACCAATCAGAAACCATAAATGGAAATATGAATATTTGTCAGTATGTGTGTCTTGTTCCCTTTGCCAAAAATGGAAGAGATTCCATATTAAACAATGTTTGATTAAAAGGTCTGGAAGATGCACTTCTGACTAATTCACAAATCATTGTATAGGGGCTTGTTTATTTATTTTTTATTTTTTGTTGCAAGTTTGAAAGAGAAAATTGAATAAATGAAACATTGGCTTTGAAAATGACCAAAGACAGAGACAGTGTCACAAGTTTTAGAGAGGATAGCATATTAAATCATAAAAAAACAAAAAACAATTCAAGCCAAATATAAATTAAACAATATTCAAGCAATGAAAATACATAATGTCAGATTTTATTAGATAAGTCAATGTTTTCACAATAAAACTGGTCTTAACCAATTGATGTGTAAATTTTCAGTATATATTTGTATGATACATTTCTGTTAGTTGGTTGATTTTGTTTAGTGGCATATCAACACCACTATGGGTTATTTAATGCTAAAATCAAAATATTTTCAACACAATTTTATTGTTTTCAGATAAATATATTCTTAATGAAATTGTATGACTTCAACTACAGATAAAATTTAAAATTGGTCATTTTATTAAAAAATGTATTGTTGGTAATTCTACTATAAACAGGTATTGCTGGTATTTTTACTATAAAAATGTATTTTTATACTTTCGTTATGTTTGGTTTTAATTTGGGGGTTCACAATTTTCCCATAGCTGGGACCATAACAGGTGCTACCACCCTGGTTCAAATTAAACCTGGGAACAACAGCAATTAAGAGGTGTTTCCATGCTACGCATAATCTCCAATCTCCCGTTCACAGATCTTGCCACCAGGTCTAGTTTATTATCATACCTGTGGCTATGATAAATCTATTATATGAATTTCAGCTTGTAATATCTGTTTTAACAGAGGACGGAAAGTGCAACACTGAAATCTGAAGGCTCATTGGGATAGCAAAAGCTGCCTTCCAAAAGCTAAGCAAAGTATTAAGAAACAGGAAAACTTTGTTAGAAAGAAAGAAAATCGTACTGAACTGTTAGATAATATCAGTCCTCCTGCATAGACGTGAATGCCGAACGGTCTTGTTCAGAAGAAGAAACTTGAACAGAAATGTGGCTCTACAGAAGGATGCTGAAAATACCACGTGTGCAACGACAATGTTTTAGAGAAAATGGAAACAAAAAGAACACTTATACTTAACATCAGAAAGAAACAAATTTCTAGAGCACATAAGGAAAGCAGGTTTGGGGAATTTGATACTCACAGGACATATTGAAGGCAAGAGGGACAGAGAAAAACAGCACATTATTAAGCGCTACAAAGAGCAGGAAGAAATTGTGGAGAGCCATAACTTATTCGGCAGAGTAAGATTTTCTGATATAACTCAAAAGCTGTTTGTTATAAATAAATATAATTTGTTCAAAAGTAAATTTTTCTGTATAAAACAAGAATAGAAAGCTAAATATCTATTTACACTATTTACATATAGACTATTGTGCTCATCTTTGTTGTTACTACATTTCGGCTGTTGTGCCCTCCTGCCTTCATCAGTTGTATATTGATCAGTCTAACCTACAGAGAATTCCAAATTGAACCCTTTTATTTATTCTACAGAGACAGAAAGCTTTTAAGAAAAACATAGAAAAAATGCAAACGATTAAGATTATTGGCTAAAGACTTTAAAAACAATGTAACTCTAAATTAAACATCACAAAGAGAAAAGTGTAAGTAAGGCAAAGATGTAGACGAAAAATGATTCCTCAACAGTAGCATTTAGTAATGAATATAGAGCTACATGAGACTGACATGATGACTAATCAGGAGTTTGAGTCCTTCCTGGAAATAGTCAATCAATATAATTTGGAAACAGTCAGAGGAATGATGTTTTGGGATAGTATTATAGACAGTAAAATTATCAGTTCCTTCAAAGTTAATTACTACATCAAAATAAATGGAGCAAATGATTTCAAGTTCTTGGGAAATACTTTTTAATGGAACAGCTCACAACCAAGAAGCTTTAAGCTAAAGAGTTTCTTTAGCCAAGAAATAAATCTGTCATATTGTACAAAACTATCTTCTTAATATGACACTTAGCTTTTAAAAAGGTCTCTTTCACTATTCCAATGAGCCTTTAGAGTCATATTTTTCATCTTTCTCAGATATTAAAATTTTAATACATGCTTGCATAAGAAATGAAAACTATTACCAGCACAATTACGTACCCATATACATACCCTCTTAAAACTTGCCCAAATCTTTATTTTCTATCCAATAACAGACAATATTACAAACATGCCAAACAATTACACACGCCATTTAAATCAAAGTGTCTATTGGTTAGAAATTAACATAACCATGTGAAATATCTGACCAATGAGAGAAAACTACAACCCTATTTTTCTCGAGCTTACTTTCGGGGGAAATTTCTTACAAAATTTTAGATTTTCAAAAGCAGAGATGCAACTCTCCCCACTTCATTCAAACACAAGAGAAGACATGGATACATAAATTTTTTTGTTTCTCTCCAGCATGTGCTAAAAGAAACGGGTTGACAACTTCAAATGAATTGTCTCAAAAAACAACAGTCTGGGTGGTTAGTGAATCTTTGCTGATGATCAAAAACTTTTTTCAACCACAGCTTGGACCAACTGCTAAAAGTCGTTTCCAAACAAGAGTTTTTTAAGTGAACCAACTACCCAAAGACTAACTCAACTAAAGACAATTTTTATTCTTTTTTGACTCTTGAATTCATGTATATATGTTTGTAAATACAAAGGACTTATTTAACAGGCATTCACATGTTTTCATTATTTTTATTTTATTGTTTGGTCTTCGGACATTCAGATATTTTAATATAAAGAAAACCTGGATGACTGAATTTCCTACACTTGATTTTGGTATCTTCAATTTGTAGTTTACATCTTGGGATTTTCCTCATGTGAGTGCTATCTGGCAATGAATGCTATAAAATCTCAATGATGAAGAAGAGACTTGAAACAAAAGAAATGTGGCTCTACAGAAGGATGCTGAGAATACCATCGATTGAACATGTGAATATTGAATAAGCACTAAGGAAAATGGAAACACTTATACTTAGAATCAGAAAGAGAGAGTTGAAATTTCTCAGGTTCATAATGAGAGTGGAAGGCTTAGAGAATTTGACACTCACAAGACATATTGGAGCCAAGACAAGAGTGATAGAAGGAAACACTGAGTAACCTAACAAGCTTGCATAAATGGATGACAGAACAGGAAATGGGAGGGACAGTGAAAAGTCAAACCTTACAAAAAACCTACAAAGGATAGGAAGTTGTAGAGAGCCCTCATCGCACACATCCTAAAGGGATACAGTACATTGAAGAAGAAAACAATTGCTGACTTTGACAAAAAAGCTTTCAGAGACAAAATATAAATAGAATGACTTGCAGACTCTCCAGATATTAACCTGTGGCTCTTTATTAAAAGAGATGTCTATGAGACTGAAAATTGATACACTATTTCTTTTACAGTAGAATCCCTCAAATTCAGAATCCCTCATACCTAGAGTGCCTCATATCCAGAATCCCGCATATCCCAACATGATTTTCATGTGTATATTTGAACTATTTGGGTGATATGTAACTGATTTGAAATTTCTGGTTTTCAGGAAATTTACTTTGGATAATTGCTTATGCTTATTTCACCATAATGGCTTGTATTGGTGCAAAAGATTATGGGAATAAGAGGAAAAGAACAACCTTGGAGTTATTGCAAAAAGTGGAAATTTTAAACAGACTAGATGCTGGCAAAAGTTCAATGTAACTAATGGCTGAGTTCAACATAGGAAAATCAACATTGTATGATAAAATCTTCCGAAGAAACTATTCTCCAGTGTTCACACTGTGACAATGAACAAGGAAATAAAAAAAACATGACTGTGATTAAACCTGGACTGATATTGAAAAAACTGTCAGTTTTATGGAAAGAAAGCCAGCATTCAGCTATGATGATTGCAATAATGCACACAGAGTTAAAAAGTGTCTTTCATTTTAAAAAATTTCAAGAACAAAAGCAAAAGGAAATGGGGAAAAGGTTGAAAATGACATTAGAAGAGAAAGAATCATCATGCAACAGCGATTAAAAAATCCTCGTTACATTATTTGTTTTGCATACGTGTCATAATTAATTTAATGAATTTCCATTGGCATTACATAATTTATTTCTTTTTCCTTAAAATCAATTCCATTATATTTCACTCACCATTCGCTTATTTTGTTTTCTATAAAACATTGAAAATAAATGTTAAACCTGATTTCAGTTCTTTTATTTTAATCTAAATATAATCCCTCATATCCGGACTTTGTAACCAATTCCTCATATCCAGAAGGCCTTCTTAGTCCGATTGTCAGGGAATCTACTGTATTAGCATACAGATTATTAGTCCAAAAATTAATAATATTTTGACAATGAAGTGAGGATCATTTTGAAATAATTTTGTTTGCAGTAAATACCTGATCTTTGTACTTTTGAAATTTGACTTTGTTCTTACTGCACATAAAAACTACAAATTAATGTTACCTCCTTTCAACTCATGTAAAATAACTGAAATTTCTAACTCTCATTAAGAATGAATTAACATTCAAACATGTGGATTTACTAAATATGACCAGGCTCAGATAAAATTACTTAATGCTAATGAAAAAAATAAAAAAGCTGTTCAAGCAAAGAAAATCTTTGGAAAGCATAAAAACCTACTGCAAGTAATGTTAAAGTTGAAACTGTTGAAAAGTTAACAGAGTCATTGGTTAAAAGACTGTAGAAGGTTACAGAATGTCAAGGAGTCCATATTAGTATGTAAAATAATAAATTAATAATTAATTTAAATCTGTCAGGATATGATATATAAATTTACATATATCAGAATAATATTAAGTAAAAGAATGTCAAAGTAGAAAAAATTCTATGTAACACTTTTTGTCTTCTAAAATGACTTCATCAGACTCAAGTAATGTTCTTATTAATGGAATTGTATATATGTAGAGGGAGGAGATTATAAACATAATCACTGGTTACAATTATGCACTAAGGAGAAATGCTGATGATATAAGAACATTAAATTCTAAAATTCCAATAACCAACAAATACTATTCTTAAAAGAGTGCTCAATACAGAGTAGAGCAAATATAATCATTTATTCAAAAATTATAAAAAATATATTATAAGATCATCACAAAAATAGCCATTTTGTTTCAACACTTCTGGTGTCTTATCAAGTGATGGTGTTGAATGTAGAATAACAACACCATCACTGGATAAGACACCAGAAGTATTGAAATAAAACGGCTATTTTTGTAGTGATTTTATAACATATTTATGTTAAAATTTTCAAATAAATGATTATATATATATATATATATATATATATATATATATATATATTCAAACATATATTGTTAAATATAACAGACAATGAATGTCTATTATGTCTGATCATGAGCCATTCTAAACTCTGCATATTTGCTTTAATTTCGGGAGAAAATAAAGACAAAAATTGTCCAACATTTAGATCATTTTTATTAAGCTTGTCCTTGATCTAAGCTTTCAGCTTATATGAGCCATCTTCAGAGTGGTTATACAGACATTTAAACAAAGATATTCACCATCAAAGATGATATTCTGTTATGTTGACATAGAAGATTGCTATTCATTGATAATGGTCATGGAATAACAGACACAGGTCATAAATTCATGATGCGGTTCTATGACGTCGTACCACGTGAAAGGCTGCAATATGTCTAGATGCAATGTAATGTGCTGTGGCTATTTTGAAATGTAATTTTGTTGAGTGTGAGTTGCTTTGTTTTAATGGCTTATGATCAAACATAAGACAGTGTTATATTTAACAATATGTTTGAATAATGATCTGCTGGCCCAATATACTAAATATATATATCATAAAAGAAATACACTACCCCAGTCAACCTGAGCAAGGAAACTGATTGAATTATCTATTACAAAAAATTTAAAACAGCTCACCTTATCTTCAAAAATAACAACACACCTGCAAAATCAAAACTACAACGAACCATCATTATGAATTCAAATGCCCCTTAAAGAACTATGTTCCTGATCAAAACACACTCATAAATAATTACATTGGTCACACTACTACATGCTTATCTAGACAGCTTACATTACACCTATTCAACCAGAGCTTCATTAGAACTCATTTAAACACACAAAAACTTACCAGACTATCTGAAACATACTATTAGAAAATACACGTATAATTACCATATGCACAGGAAAAAAAAAAAGGATAAAACATAATGGAAGCCCTCAGTCTGGAGCCCCTTCTGTTTGTCTCAAGGTCATTGATAAAATCCAGACATGGATATGCAATGTAATTGGCCCTGATCTGGCATCTCATCTGCAGTCGCTCTCTCACAGACGTGCCACCATATCCCTCTGTCTTTTTTACAAATACTTTCATGGTAACTGCTTCAGTGAGCTGCTTTCGCTGGTTCCCAGACTTCATGAATTTAAGCGTTCAACTTGGCTGGCATCTCGCTCTCACCCTTTCACTGTCAAAACTTTTAAATGCAGCTGTTTCCTCTACTCCAATAGCTTCATGTCTCGCACTTCTCGCAGTGGAACTCCCTCCACATTTCTTGTTTTCCTGATAGGTATAATCTCCAACTATTCAAATGTAATGCCAATCGACATCTCCAGGCACCTTGCTCTATCCCCTATCCTTCTCTTCATCCTTTCCTCTATCACTCCAACTCTCTGTAACCCCTTGCATGTTAACCACCTTGCTTGGGGTGAAATGCTTAAAAAAAAAAAAAAAACATTCCTCTAACTCTAGATACATACAAACATTCAATTCAAAGTAAAATAAAAACATCCTTGATAATGACTAAAAGTATATCTGAAAGTGCTCAGAAATGCAGAACATTTGGACAGTTTACACACTTTGTGTGCAAGGAAAGAAAACATTTGTACAAACATAAGAAAAATTAAATAAAAATCTTAATCACAGTACCTTGCCGGCCGTGTTTCATGAAAGATGTGTATGAAAGAGGGATTCCTGCCTAAATACACAAAATATATATAAAAATGCAACTGCTTTTCATTCATTTTCAATTGGAAAACGAGTGAAAAGCAGTTGCATTTTTCAGTTTTTTGTAATTTGATGAAATTTTCAAAATTGAAAAAGAATCTAAGAAAAGAACGATTGCAGCCTTGCTACTGGGAAATGCTGTGGTCAATTTGAAAAAATTTAAGAGATAATAAAATGTCAAAATATATATCTCAACAAAACAATTAGGTTTGTTCATATAAAATATGTCAAAAGGAAATATAAATATTGATTGATCTGGGTTTTTTTACGGTTTAACCACCTTTTGTAGGTTATTTAAAGCCAGAAAATATTTTTGGATTGTAAGAATTCTTTTTTTTTGTAAGTGAATATTCTCTTGACATTTGTTTTGGAGATAATTTTTTTCAGATACAAATTCTACTATTTAATCCATAGCTGTGGGAGATAAGGTGCAAGGCAAGGCTATTTGAACATAAGTGAATGTAATGAACCTGACTGAAATTCAAACTTGGCTCTCCAATTTCTCATTCCGAGCTGTTATCCATTGCACCACCTAAGCACATAGTATTCCCAAGCACTTATCAATCTAGGTATTACCCAGGCTCAGCATTGCTTAACTTCTGTGATTGAATGAGAACTGGTATTTCAATGAGATATAGCTGTAAGCTATATAGGAAAATTAACTGAAAAAGCGATATTGTGAAAAATAAAGCACATATATGATGCACTTTACATAATAAAACCTGACATCCCGAAACAAAGTTATTATCAATATTTTAAATAAGGTTAGATATTATAAACTGAAACTCAAATAATATAATGACCAGATATTGTGAAAATTTTACCAATGTAATTGTTTCATATCAATTTTATTGTGGAAATTCTATTTGCGTTTATATTAATTTCATTCTGAAAACATTAATTTATATAATAACATATGATATTATTTGGACCAGTATTTTGTTTTGAGCCGTCCGATTTGCTAGATACAATCTGCAGATATTCTGCTCAACATCTTTTTCCTGATAAACTGATGCAATCATTTCTGCAGAAGATGGAAGAACTGTTGATATATATCATAATACCAGGAAAACTTTCACTGACACTCAAGATTAATGTTCTTCAAGTGCCCAAACCATTAAGCAATATCAAAATCCACAGATTAAAAAAAAAAAAAAAAAAAAAAAAAAAAGAATCATTTCATAAAAAGTAAAAATAAAAAAAAATAAAAAAAAAATTCTTGAGGCTGAATTTTTCCATTATCATAAATCACGTTTTTTTTTTTCCATTATTGTAAATAATTTCGAGTTTAAATTAATACTAAGTTACTTAATTTTTTTTTGTGAATTCTTAACTTGAGTCAAATTTTCAATTTTGGAAGATTAAGATTCGTAAATTTGCCTAAAACTCTCAAAATAAATATAAAACATAAACGTGTGCTAAAGTTTGCTAACAGCCTTTTTTTTTGTTTTGCAAACTGTAAATTGCATACAGTGAGAAATTTTTTTTTTTTTTTTGGTATAAACATTAGTCCTCACCAGTTTTATGTTAAGTAGTTTGGAATCTGTTTCATGGCTAGGATTAATGAATAACATGTGCCAGTGTTAGTAGCTAATGTTCAAGCACAGATAAAAAAAAATGTTGAATACTGATTTTCAAGGCAAACAAACCCTACGCACTGCTTAACAAAACACAATCTTCCAATAATTTGTTCCATATTAAGTCTATTAAATATTTAAATGTGCAGATATTTTTATTTAAAAAATGACTTTTTTATATGATTTCGTAATTACTTTAATATTTGATTAATGTTATGTCCATTTATTTATTTTTTTTTTTAACACCATCCAGAATGTAGTTGACTTTGACTCACCACAGATTTTTTTCTAAGGAAGAAAACGTTACTATATATGAAATGCAAGCTAGAAGTCCATTACAAAAGCCTTTAGGCTAGAGCAGAAAACATTACTGTATATAAAAAGTAAGCTATCAGTACATTACGAAAGTATTTTAGCTATAGCAGAAAAACACGACTCTACATAAAAAGCAATTTAGCAGTCCATTATAAAAGCATTTATTTATAGCAGAAAGCATCACTGTATATCAAAAGAAAGGTGACAGTACAGTTTGATATAAAGCAAAAAAATTACAATATTGAAAATATCCAACATGATTAGAATCATAAAACAATGTAAGAGAAAATAAAACCGAAATTATTTTTTATAAAGAGTAACCTATCATTACAGTTGAACTGAAAATGAAAAGAGTTTTACCAATACTAGTACTTCTTTTCAGGTACATTTTTTTCAGTGTTTTCCAGCTTGTCAGAATCCATCTTGCCCATTTACAAATCTACTATTTATTTGTGAATTGAATGTTGCTGTCTATTGCTGCTGTTATATATCTTGAGATTTTTGACAAAATCCAAAGGGTCTGTAATATAATCAATCCTGACCTGGCATCTCAACTTCAGTCCCTTTTCCCACTGACATGATGTGGTTTCCTTCTGTCATTTTCAACAAATATTTTCATGGAAATTCTTCTGATAAGCTTTCCTCCTTGGTGCCTTGACTACATGAATTTAAGTGTAGTACTAGATTGGCAACTAGGTCTCACTGTTTTACTACCTAGATGTAATCGTATGTACTAATCTAATAGTTTCTTTTTCTTTTCTTTTCTTATTGCCTGTAGAACTCTTCTGGTATCTTGCCTCACTGCCACCTATGATCTTCATCTCCTGTTTTCTTGAAAATTGTTCTTTTATTTTCCTTTCTCCTCACTATAGTCTTTTCATTCTAATTCACTCCAAGTAACCCCTTGTGTTTTAGTGGCATTATTACCCTCATTAGAATAAAAGGTTTAAAAACAAAGAAAGGTTAATGCCAAGAGTATGTTGTGAACTCTCTAGGTACTGAGGAATGTTGCTATTACTTTGTTAGGAAAATTCCTTTTTACAGTTCTAGTAATCCTAATAATTCAACTGAAGTAGGTTGACTTGACTGTCTTGTGATAGACAAGGAAAATAACAAGGGTCAAATTATTGATTTTGATATTTGATAAAAGACTGAACTTGAAAGAAACAAAACATTTGAAAATACCAGGATCTGGCTAGAGAGACAAAGAAACTATGTAATACGACTGTTGATGTAAGTCCTGTAGTAATGGGTGTACTTTGAACATCATTTGAAAGTAACTTGAAAGAGTGCTTCGAGAAAATCAGAATTGAGATCAATATCATTAAAAAAAATTTTATCGAATTTACCCTAAGCAAGGCAGCAAAGCCACTAAGACACAAGGAGTTACTCGGTGTGAAAGAATTAGAAAATAGAAACATTACTAAGAAGCAAGAAGAAAAGAAGAGTAATCAGGAGGACAGTAAATAATGATTGACATTGCATTTAAATTTTTGAAGATTAAAGTTAATGAGAAAGCATGAAGCTAGAAGTGATTTCCACAGAAGAAAAGAAACTGAGCACAGAATTTACATCTTAGCCAATTCAACTGTAAATTGATGAAATCTTCTTGCCAATTTAATACTGCACTTAAATTCATAAAGTCTAGGTACCATAGCAGAGAGCACATTAGAACAATTACCATGAAAATGTTTATAGAAAAGGCAAAGGAAAGCAACTTTATGGCAGTGGGTAAGTGACTGAAACCGAGATGTAAGGTCAGGACCAATAATATTACTGATTCTTCTTTGGATTTTATCAATATAGTTGGAGCACCAGAGCATATGTGGCAGCAAAAAGGATGAAATGTATGGTAAACTTATAGGGAGCTTCTACAGAGAAAAATCTTCAGGAAAAATGACATTTTTTTATTCTGCAAGGATTCTCTAAAAAGTTCTCGACATCAAGCATCAAGAACAGAATTTCCATTGATCACATCAATGTATAACACCAACATAATAATATCATTTGATATTTTTATGTTTATACATTCTTTTTATAGATACAAATATTTAAGTAAATGCTCTGTTTATAATAAACAGTATTAATAACATTTACCAGCCTGAATGTCCGAGAAATTTTCATAGAAAATATTCGTCCTCTGACAGGAATCGAACCTGTATCCTATACGGAACCGTCATATAGTCTGACGTACCTTAACCAATTGAGCCACAGAGGAGCGTTCGATTGCCATGGATCGATTTTACTGCTTTTAAACTACAATCTTCCATGAACTCTCATGTACATTCATATCTGCTCAATGCGTATCCAAATGTAAACAAATGACGTCACACATTATGAAATGGACAAAGTCCGACAATTATTTTAAGACATTTTTATGTTTATACATTCTTTTTATAGATACATTCAAACCGGTAAATGTTGTTAATACTGTTTATTATGAACAGAGCATTTACTTAAATATTTGTATCTATAAAAAGAATGTATAAATATAAAAAAATGTCTTAAAATAATTGTCAGACTTTGTCCATTTCATAACGCGTGATGTCATGTGAGTAAATAATATTATAGAATCAAGCTAGGTAGAAGTAATGGTCTATGTATAAAATCACAACCTATGGTTAGAAGTGTTGGAGTTAGAATTATCCTAATGGTAATAAGAGCCATTTCCTTACAAGGAAACATTTGGTATTCATTGACTGAGCAGCTAGTACTATTTGTGGTTGAAATTTATAAAATCTTTCAGAAAAATAGGTTTTTCAAGTCCAGTAGCTGTTATAGCTCTTTCCAGTATTGATGAGAGGAGGTTCTTCACTAACCTTTTATCTGATGTGGAATGTTAACATCTTCGTTATATCTTTATTTTCTCTTTGAATTACATGTGATATCCATTTTAGACATTATGCTGATAGTCATCAAGTAATGTGGTTTCTGTTATTTGGTACAGTTCTTTTATGATTCTGTAGCACAAATACACAAGACACAAAAACAAATGGCCTTCACTGACATTCACTGAAGTTTCTGTTATTTGGTACAATTCCTTGATGATTAAAGGAAATCTCAATATTATCTATTAGCAATAATGGCATCACAAATTTCCAGGAACTGGTTCTATAAAGGCAGGTAATCTTTAGGAACCTATTCTGCTTATTTTCTTTTCAGTCTGAGAATGGAAACAAATCACTTCATTACATCAAAAATTATCAAATCATTTTCATAATAGAAAATATTTATTTATTAAGATACTTCACAACTGAAATTCTGTTCTCATCATATTTCTGTTCAGAAGTACAATGTTTTGTGATTCTAGTGTCATCAGCTGTGTTATGTTTTCTTACCTATATTTGAACTGAATTGCTGCAGTCCCAAAGATCCAGTGGAAGGCCAATCAAATTTAGGACTAGAAAATTTGCCAGATTTTTATCTTCAAGACGATTTCTTTTGTCAGAATAAATTATATTCATCACAGAAAACCCTCTTTCAGCATCTGCAGAAGTTCATCAGTGGTATTAATTATATAATTAGCTATTATATATTGGCTATTAATATATGAGATTATTTTCAGAAAATCCAACAACCGGTTCACCATGCTTTTATAATTTTAAGAAACAATTCATGTAAACCAGTAGGATACTACCACTGCCTATAATCTGCCTATACAACTTTCGGTGATTTTTCCAAGCCATTCTTTAGAGGAAAAAGCGTGTCTTATATGCCATTAAATGAAGTAGGTATAAGAATATTGTATTGCTCTACCTGAAAATTCAGCTTTCAAAATCCTAGCTCTTATGCATAATTAAACACTCACCAACAATAATCAGCCGGAGATATGTACCTCACTTTCAGAACCCAAAATTCTTGCCTTTGATGTTAAATGGCATTAGGAAGGTATAATTCTAACAAAGTTTATTTAAAATGATAACTTTTGATTGGACTGTTATATCAGACTGCATTTCTTCTTAATTATCAAAGCTAATATCATTTTTTTTTTTACTGATTCTAACATTAAAGTTGGAAGAAAATAACATTAACAGTGTATCATACTTTTTATTTTAATAAACGTAAAAATGCAACTCAAATATAGAAAAAGAGGCTTGAATACCATTTACTGAACACATGTTCCTGGATGCGTACAACAACTTCAATAAAACGGTTGACCAAATCAAATAAGCCAAATTGACAAAAATAGTGATGTGATCTCATCACAATATTTTGACAAGTACATCGCAAAACTTATTGAACAATCAGATTATCATAATTGAACAATTCTTACCAATTTATCTACCGTTAATTGTAATTATGTTAAATATAATTGCTTAATAAAGGCAGATCTAGCCCAATAATTGGTGAGATTATCTTAAATTATTAGTTGTTATTCTCAGGATTCATTCTTCGTCTCTGTAATTGTCAGCGTTGAATGTGTGTTTATCAATTTCGTTTAATCAATTGTTTTTCTCAAGTCATTGCCTTCTTCCACAATTGTGTTCCCAATAAATGGGGGTCAAGCTGAAAAAGATTTGAACAGTTAATGGAGAAGGTTCTGTGTGTGACTGAACATGTCAAAAGTGGCTTGCAAATTTTTGTGCTAGAAATTTATTGCCGAATGATAGTTTATAGAATTTATTGCCGAATGATAGTTTATAGGCAGAATTTTCGTTTGGGTATTAAGGGGTTAGAGGAAAGGATTAAATTTTAAAGCATCCCATACACCAAAACAGAAGCAGATGCTGAAAGAAAAGAAAAAGTTTGTCTTTGCAGTTCATTTTATCCAAATATTTCAGCTGCTTACAGACAAATTCTATTGAGAACTTTCATGGGCCATTTTCCAAATTTACCGATGATAAAATTACAAGTAAAAGAAGCTCATTAATTTTTTAAATGTTAATAACCTGTTCTATAGCAGTCATGTCTGTGCAAATACAATTGTCAGAAAACTTGTTTTTTGGGGGTTTGTTTTTTTTAAAAAAAAGTCTTTTATTTTAAAGAGAATCTTTTCCTTTTTTTTTTTCTTTTAGAAAGAAAAAAATAGTAAAAATAATGAAAAAGACCAACGGTTTCAACAACAGCCAAGACTTCTGAATATTCATCATAAAAACCGAGTCATAGAAGAAAATAAAAAGGAATTTGCAGATAATAAGAATTTTAAATTCTTCAAAAGGTTGCAGATTCAGGAATATGCAAGACCAGAGGCTGGGAGTGGGTGCTGACAATGAAAAAAACGATAGGACATCAAAGATGATTTTTTTTTTCATTATTCACCAACTGTAAACAAAAGAAAACATCATCAGAATTGGTAAATCACTAAGTCTTTGTAGTTACTAAGATATTACTGAACACGCCCCAAAACCATTATTATTAGATTTAATATGATGTTTATTATTCCACTTAATATGATGTTTATTATTACTTTTAGTATTGTCCCAACTGCTGTTATGAGTAACACTGCCATCATAATCTTTGTTATTGCTATTTTCAATAGATTTGGTTCTATGCACATCAACTGTTATCTTTTTATCAACTGTTAATATCAGTAGTAATTAAGGTTAGAGATTAAGTGACAGAAAGCTTCCTTGGTACGCCAGCATTGTTCCCAGTACTCCAGTAACAACTGGCTCCATTTCTGTCTGAATTTCTGGAAGGAGACGAGTTATTATCTACATTATTTATACTGGTATGATAGTCCTCATCTTTGTTGCTTATCAACACAATGTTTTGACCATTATATCTTCTGGAACAATTATGGAGCACTGAGGAGACTTTGTCTCTGAACACTAAATAAAAAGATAATTGAAATTATGAAACGTTTATATTAAGTGTTATGCTCAAAATTCCATTATTTACATTATTCAGACTATTGTCCTCATCTACGTCGGCATATTTATTACAACGTTTCGGCCATTGTATGCTTTGGCCTTCTTCAGGTGGTTGGAATGTCGAACTGAACCCATTATTTCACTTGCTGGGGTAGACTGTTCTAGTTCCACACGCCATGTCTAATGGATGTCAGTTATCAGTTATCTCTTGTTAATTCATCTCTCCAAGTTCTTCACCGCCTTAACCAGGTATTGAACTCACATTTGGAGAGGTGAATTAACAGGAGATAACTAATAACTGACATTCATTAGACATGGCATATAGAACTAGAACAGTCTACCCCAGTGAGTGAAATAAAGGGTTCTGTTCAACATTCCAACCACCTGAAGAAGGCTGGAGCATACAACGGCCGAAACGTTGTAATAAATATGGCGGCAAAGATGAGGACAATAGTCCGAATAATGTAAATAGTGTACATAATACCTCATCTCAGAAATATAGACAGATACTGATGAGCCGAAATGTTGCAATAAATATGCCGACAAAGATGAGGGTAATAGTCCGAATAATGTAACTAGTGTACATAATACCTCATCTCAGAAATATAGACAGATACTGAAAGGCTGAAACGTAATAAATATGGCAACAAAGATGAGGACAATAGTCCAAATAATGTAAATAGTGTACATAATACCTCATCTCAGAAATATAGACAGATACTGAAAGGCCGAAACGTTGTAATAAATATGGCGACAAAGATGAGGACAATAGTCTGAATAATGTAAATATTGTACATAATACCTCATCTCAGAAATATAGACAGATACTCAAATTTCCATGTGCAGGGAATTTTATTCATGTCTATGCTTGGCCAGCTTAAGGGATTTTTGTAGCCTAGCATATGTGCTGATAGCTTAATTTTTTGTATTTTCCAGTGATGCTATTATTTCAACCTCATCCCACAGAAGGCGATTATTTCCCTTTTCCCTCCATATATGGTCAGCTATGCCTGAATTTTCTATTTTCCCTTGAGGGCTTCTTCAACAGAATTATTGACAAAGATAGATAGATAGATAGATAGTTTGTTTAACCAGCAAATCGACCTTCATTGGGCCATTTAATGCTGAAAAGGTTTTTTGTTTTTTTTTTCAAAAAGTATAGCTGGTAATATTGTTTTTTCAAAAAAGTATAGCTGGTAATATTGTTTTTTCAAAAAATGTATAGCTGGTAATAATATTTTTTTCAAAAACGCATAGCTGGTAATATTTTTTCAAAAAGAAATGTGCTGGAAATTGGAAAAGACCCGGAAGTTCACTATTTTCCCATAGCTGAGACCCCAACAGGTGCTACCACTCTGGGTCAGGGTGGACCTGGGAACACCAGCAATTAAGAGGTGGTTCCACGCTTCCTCAAAACCTCCTGCAGTTTAACGTCGTACCCAGGTTGACTGACAAAGGAAACTAAAACAGAATCCAACATGATCTGGATAAATCTTACAGAC
Source organism: Acanthosepion esculentum (assembly GCA_964036315.1). Lineage (NCBI taxonomy): Eukaryota > Metazoa > Mollusca > Cephalopoda > Sepiida > Sepiidae > Acanthosepion > Acanthosepion esculentum. The sequence continues at coordinate 124,936,904 of OZ038483.1, forward strand.
ATGAATTCAAATGCACAAAGACGCTACATTATGTTGATGGGGAAAATGATTGAAGCCAAGATGCCAGGCCCAAACTGATAATATTGCAGATTCTTCTTTGGATTTTGTCAATAAAATCAAGATACATAGCAGAAACTCCAGACCAGATGTGGCAGCAATATTCAGTGGATAGATAAATTGGGTCGACTTATAAAGATATAAATCGGCTTTGTTTTTATTTTTGCCTTTAATTATCTCACACTGTATCAAGTGTATTTGTGGGAGCTGATTATTGAGGAAGCGTTCTGTCATTTAATCTCTTGTTTTAATTACAACTGATGTGAATACATGCTAAAAAGATTACAATTGAAATTATGAAAAGATTATAAAAAGTGTTATGGAATTTTGAGCAGAACATTTTATATAATCTATAAAGGCAGATTGTTCTTGGGCCACTATTCATGTTCAGCAATATTTTGTTTCTTTTTCAGCAGCAGGCAGATTAGGTTTAAGCCTCCAAATTCTACACTCGGGATTGTCCCACTGGACAACAGCCTAGTGGATTCAAATGCAAGTTCATGAATTAGACTCAGTGGAAACAGGGCAAAAATAACTGAATAGTACTAAATAAGAACTTGACAAAACAGCCTGAGGCATGTTTAATGGGACAAGAACAAGGTAGATTAAATAAAGGGTTCAGTTTAAAATTCCTGGAAGGTTACTTGGATTGATAAGCAACTGATGAAAGCCAGAGGCTGAAACGCTATGACATAACAACAAAGATGAAGACAATAGTTCACAAATAATAAAATAATATAAATAATGATTGGCACCATGTTTATCATAATGTTCTATAATTTCCTGAATTCCCTGATAAGATTAACGCAATCATCCATCTTTTTACATTCTTTCTGAATGACTTTGTGTAATCCATGATCTGGCATGTTCTTTGCTCTTTGTTTCTGATGACCAGATCTGGTCTTTTAACCTAAATTGGGCAATCCATTTGAATCTCCAAATCCCAGGGGATTTTATTAGTTTCATTTTCTAGAACTGTTTCTGCTCTGCACATATACCATTGGTCTTTATGTTCAAAATAATCATTTGCACAGTTCCCAGCAGATCACCTTTTCCACCCACTAAAATATCTATTTTCGGATTCTTTCTGGATTAATAAAAAACATTTGCTGATTATATGGCTTAGTATCTGTTGTAATTTTGGCTAATCCTTATTGCCAAAATGTTGTAACCTAGGGAAGGTTACTGAATAGAATAATCCCATGAAGGTTGGTAATGAACAATAATACTTAGAACAAGAACAACACATATAAGATTTGCCAGTGGCGTGTAGAAGAAGTCAACTGCTAGAAGTGAGTCAAGTGAATTCCACAACGAATCTCCAACTGCAGACCAACATACGGTATTTACTACTGTATTTATGTGAATGAAGACATACCTATTATCGTCCGTAGGTATGCTACTGTTGTGTCGGAAACCTACCACCCCTCTTGAAGATGAACTTGTCTGCGTCTGTGAACAAAAACTTTAAATAGTGACATGTCAGTTGACATGAGGGAGACAGGGAGACAGAGAAGTTCTTGGCTGAGCTAGTTATTGACTAATCAGGCGATTTCTGTACCTTTTTACCAACCTATTAAAACCCTTTTTATTGTTACGTGTTATTTGGCGTTTGCCTCTACAAACCCCAAATCAACATCATATCAGCTACAACAATATCTTATTTTTATTTCCATACAGTCTATAATTGGTAGTTCTTGTGTTTCTTTATCATAACTTTATTATTAGTACTCTAGTGATGTACAGGTAATGTAATGGTTCTTGATATGAAAAGTGAAGCTGGTGAATTGAGTACAAATTTCAATCTTATCTGTTGCATTCACTTTCACACAAATTTAATTGGGAAAAGCACAAATCCATCTCTTCTTCCATCAGATATGTGCTCAATTGCAGGGTAGTAAATTCTGTAGACTTTGTCAATCCATGAGTCTTGTCTTGTTGGCACCATGGCTGAACAAAGAATTCAAAATCATTGAGATTAGCAGCAGAAGAACCCTCTTCACTATCATGAAGAAAAAGAATCTGTGGAGAGCCACGACTGCCTATGTCCAGATGAGACATAACATTAAAAGAAAATATTATATTTCATGAATTTGCATGTTTACTTGATGATTACTGTTAGACACGGAATGATAGTCTTCTGTGTGCCATATACCTTCAGGATGTCACTGATCATGGCTCTCCACAATTTCCTATTCCTTATAGCCCTTAGCAATGTTTATCCCTTTGCCAAGAAGAGTAGACATTTTTCCTGTCCTTTTAGCCTTCAATATGTCCTGTGAGTGTCAAATTCTTCAAGCCCTCCTTCCTCATTATGTCCAGGAAATATCAGTTCTCTCTCTTCTTGGCTTTGAGCATAAATGTCCTTTTTGTTGCCATTTCATGTTTTTGTCATGTTCCGTCTGTGTGTGCCCTGCAGTTGTGATATCAATATAAGTGAATGCAACAAGTAGGTTTTCTTTATTATTCTTTCAATAGTTCTCTGAAACAAGGCAGCTCCGTTTTTGAACCACAAACGGAATCCTACAGAACTGAAACAAATAGTCATTTACCTCAAAAGTAGTATCTGATTCTTTAAGTGGCACCTGGTGGTAGGCACTTTTGAGGTCAAATTGAGAAAAAAATCATTTTATCAATTCTTGGTCAGGGATAAGTTTCCAGTGCTGCGTATAAGTTTATTGCCTGTGTGTAATCTATGCGCATTCATTAGGACTATGGTTAGGGTCCTTCACCACTACTAGTTGGTCTCATCATGGCGAAATGCTTTTTTCAATTACATCTTCAGAAAGCAATTTCTAAATTTCTTTAGTGATGAAGATGTAACAAGGTATTTTGTTGAGTTGTTAATGTAAATTACCCTGTATTACATGTATTAGTAGTTGATAGAGGATTCGTTTTTCTCTTTTTTTATACTGAAAATGAAATGAATAAAACAGACAACAATAATACCTTGAGACACATGTTGAAATTAATGACAAGAATGTGTATTTTTCTTTTCCTGATTTACAATATTAGTTTTGTGTGTGTTAAATGTCCTCAGAGTTATTGTCGCTTTTTGTTTCTTTGAAATTTTGGGCTTACTTCTTTATAATTGTTCCAAGAAGTTTGTGGTTAAGGAAAATATTTGTAACGGTCAACACTGGATTTTCACAGATCAACAAAGATACGTCTTGTTCAGTCTGTTGTTCTTTTTGCTACTGCTACCTTTGCTTGTGGTGGAAAGGTTGTTTTTATAATGATGAAATTTTAGAGATTTATTTCTAGAATGATGATATATCAGCATCATAAATCTTCCTTGTTAAAGTGTCTTGACTTGGCGCCAATGGGCTTACAGTTTGGTGATTAATTAGGAAATAGAGAAGGTTCTTCTATCTCTGCTGTGTTTAATGCACAGAATTGACGAGCACTGTCCACAGTTAATTTGGGCAGGAACCCACCATATTTCATTGTTGCCCTCTGATGCTGATACAGAAAATCCTGGTTGAGTATCACGTCAGAACACAAATCCTTCAAAACAGCTGAACAGGGAACAACTTACAACTGGTTGTTAAGGCAAAGGCTTAGATTTACAATTACATAGCCCCTTGAATTACTGTTTTAAGTTTTCTGGGTCATGGTTATACATTTACTAGACGATTGAACTTTCAAGTTTAGTTCCTACATGACTCCTCCACCAAGATAACTCTCAGTACAACAAGAATTGAGTAGAGCACTTAATTTTTTTCCATTAACAATTACACACATTTTGATATGTTAGTAAGCGTATAGGAGTACCAGGTACTGTTGCCAATGAATTTGATGAAGGTTTGGACTGAAATCCATGAGCATAATATTCTTGCTTTGAGCCTTTTTTACAAGTAGTTACACGAGCAGGACCGGTCCCGTTAAGGATAGGGAAATCAACAAAAAAAGGATTTACGTATTGCTTGATAGGTCACGGCTACTGCAGGCTCATTTAGTACAACTCAAGTTTTATAACAATTCTCACATAACTGTGGTGTTCCGGGTTAACTATTGCTGCCATTTGAGCTTCTGGAGCAATGTACAAAGAGTTATTCCATTAAGCTAAGTCCAATGCAGAAGCTTGCATATAAGCTGTTTGTAGGTCCAGAGTCTTATTTTCCAGGAGATGCTGTCATATTGGATATGAACCTATACCTGTAATCAAGGTGTCTTGCATACCTTCATTGCCACATTCTTCAGCAGCATGGTCTCCGAAGTTGCAGTTCTTTCTCAGCTTTTCCAACTTGTTGAAAAAATCATCCAGCAACTCCCCCAGCTTCTGTCATAGTCAACAAAAACCTTGCAAAAACCTCATTAGGCATTTTAACAAATAAGTAATCCTATTTTTGTATAGTCATGTCAGAATCTATACATTCTTCCATATATTCAAACATGCTGGAACTCATGCAGCTCAAGTTGGTGTGTTACATGGTACCAGTGAAACCCAAATTCCCGTACCTACCCCTCTGATTAGACAATGCCATTGAAATTCACTCTCACTTTTACATTCAGTCATGGATCTACCAAAACTTTGCTGGTCTTAATGTACACTATATTTCAAAAGTTTGGGGTCACACCTTGTATTTTTTTAAATTGGCCCAAAAAGTAGTTATTTTGTACTTTAATAAGAGAAAATTATTATATATATAATTAAAAAAAAAGTGAGACGATATTTTTTTTATTAGAAATTTTTTTATAATAAAAAGAAAATAACCATTTTATGATTAAATTTTGCTCTCATCAAAATATCCTCCTTTATCTTTGATTAATGCAGCACAAATTTTCAGCATTCATTGCAAAATTTTCTCAAAGTTTGATAATTGATTCCATTCTTTTTTCACTAACTCCAAGAGCTCTTTTTCATTTTTTTTTTTTTTCACTCACCTGTCAAGTTCTTTGCAAGCAAATTCTGGGGTTGACTTAATTTTTTTTCTTTAAATCTTTAGAAGGGTTAAAATTGTTCAGTAATGCAGACCTCAAAGGGTTAATAGGCAGCTAGCAATTTTATAGTATTCGTCACTTGTTCATTGATTTTACTAGATTTTCTGTTTTCATTTAGACATAAATTGCAATAGAGTTTATTTATTCCCAGAATCTTTTCTTGAATAATGTTTTCCATTCCCATTCTCTATTTTAATGAAAGGTTTTAATATTTCTAAAGCATTACTCTGAAAAGACTGGATCCATTCAATTAATTTGATGTCTTTGAAAAGTTATTATTTGGTAGTGGGATGGGCAGGGTATGCAATCTATATATCTAATATTTTACATCATCTTCAGTTTAACCTGTATCTGTAAAGAATGTGCATATATCATGAACAATGATCAAATTTGAAGGAACCTCTAATTTTATTGCCACCAATATAATCTGATAGCAGAAAATTTCATATTTCAACATTTTTGTTCTAAGCTCTGTTGACTATTTCGACCAGAATTTTTTCCTGGCCTTCATAACTCTCATGTAGCCCAGTATTCATTATCAAACATGACTGTTAAGGAATCAGTTTTCAGGGATTCCATCGCTTATGGTAGACGTTACTGTTCCAATGTAGTAGCTGGATCACATGTGTAATTTCAACAGAGGTAGACCAACTCAAGTTGAAAAATGAACATTTGAAATATTGGATTTTACCTGGGCTTGAACACTGATGCTTTGCACTGATAATACCGTGTTACGATGGGCCCTGTTTGTCTCCAGTTTCTGGTTTGGTTTATTTTACAGCATATCAACCTCAATGGGTCATTTAATACTGACAAGATTTTCATTGCTGGAAACATTTTTACCAAAAATTTATTGCTGGTAATGAAATCTATTTTTACACTTTCATAGTGCTTTGACCTCAGTTCAGGGGTTAACTATTTACTCATAACTGGGACCCTAACAGGTGCTACCACCCCAGATCATGGTGGAGATGGGAACACCTGCAATCAAGAGGTGGTTCCATGCTCCTCAAAACCTCCTGATCAGAAGCCTTGTTGTCACATATAGTTTATCGTCTTACCCAGGACGCGGACGTAGTTTATCGTCTTACCCAGGACGCGGACGTAGTTTATCGTCTTACCCAGGACGCGGACGTAGTTTATCGTCTTACCCAGGACGCGGACGTAGTTTATCGTCTTACCCAGGACGCGGACGTAGTTTATCGTCTTACCCAGGACGCGGACGTAGTTTATCGTCTTACCCAGGACGCGGACGTAGTTTATCATCTTACCCAGGACGCGGACGTAGTTTATCGTCTTACCCAGGACGCGGACGTAGTTTATCGTCTTACCCAGTATGCTCTGTTTCTGGTTAGTAAAATATATGTAGATCATAACAACAAAGTATTTATTATCAGAAGTGTTTAGTTGGACTAGTTCGGTAAATATATTAAAGTTCTTTTTAATGTGGTTGTTAAATGTTTCTGTTTTTTATGTTTGTCTTGGTGAATGAATAAACTGTTTGCAAGTAATAAGTCTATCGTTTCATCTCAAGTAAGGCAGGAGAGCCACTAGTACATAGGGGGGGTTGCAGAGAGTGAAAGTGAGAGGATAGACAAGATATGGGCGTGGAGGATTGAGTTAAATCTAAAAGATGAACGGGATTCAAGGAGAAAAAAGATGGCAATTAACATTGCATTTAAAGTTTTGAAGATTGTATTTATCAGGGAAGCAAGTAAATGGAAGGGTGCTCCACAGGTGGGAAGTGTGAGAAAAGAAACTGTAGAAGTTGTGGTTGCATTTTGCTGTTTCAACAATCAAAGAATGGGACCTAGATGCCAATCGATTAGCATGCTTAAACTCATGTATTCAAGGCACCAGGGAAAAAAACTCGTCAGAGCAGTTGCTATGAAAATATTTGTAAAAAAGGCAGAGGGAAGCCAGGCCATGTCAGTGAGAAAGTAACTGGAGTCAAGATGCCAAGTCAAGATTGATTACATTACAAATCCTTCTTTGGATTTTGTCAAGAATCTCAATTATAACAATTTTAATCTCTTCAGTGTCACAAGGCTAGAAGAATACACTTTCACTACTCTTTTGTGCAATGAGTAGGTGCTGCTCCAGAGTCGGAATCTCCAGAACCAAGATCCCCTTGTTTTCTAGCTGAAGATGAGAACAGAACTGAAGGAAAACAGATCCTGCATGCATATCACAACTCAAAGGCCAGGAAACTATGTTCTGCTCTGAGACAAGCAAGGCAGGAATGCCTCTAGTATGCAGGGGGGTTACAGGGAGTGGAATTGAAATAGCAGACTGCGTATATGGAGGATTGCGGAAACAACAAAAGATGAATTGGATTAAAGAAGACAGGAGATGCCGATCGACATAGCATTTAAAGTTTTGAAGATTGTAATTATCAGGGAAGCAAATAAATGAAAGAGTTCCACAGGCGAGAAGTGTGAGAAAAACTGTTGGAGTAGAAGTGGTGGTTACATTTAACTATTTCAACAGTAAAAGGGTGGGACCTAGATGCCAACTGAGCAGCATGCTTAAATTCACAGTCAGGGGACCAGCGAAAAAAAGCCTGTTAGAGCAGTTGCCATTAAAATTGCTAGTAGGGTAGTTTTCTTTTTACTAGGGAATCTTGGGAAATTAGTTTTTTTTTCTTTATTAATTCTTGTGATCACTACAATTCAACCAGCCATTATTTCTGTATAAGGATATGCTTATATTCTATAAGAGAAAGTATTCAATAATTTTTCGAAGACTCTCTTACACATTGATAGTATCTAGGAAATTTTGAAATACAGGGTGTCACCAAAAATTTGACATCATTTTCGCAGGCCAAACATTTTGACAGTTCTTGTTGAAATAACCTCAAATTTTCACAGAATGTATAGAAACAGATCAAGATTTTATATTTAATGAAAGACAACAGTATGTGCTTATTTCAATGAGAATCTGGCAGAGAGATGGATCGGGTGTGGTGGAGATGAAGACAGTTTTCTGATAAAATGGCCACCGCGGTCAACAGACATGTCCCCATGTGATTTCTTTTTATGTGAAGGGACTGGTTTATGTCCCCACCTCTTCCTGCTAGCATTGATGAACTCAAGCAGAGAATCACTTTCACACTGGATAATGTTGCCGAAGACATGCTACAGCGTGTTTAGAAAGAGTTTAACTACCGACTTGATGTGTGGGGCGTGTCACAGGGGGGCGGGGCAAATATTGAACACTTATGAAATCAGCCCCATAATAAACTTATGATAATAAATTTATAATTTCTCTCACAGACGTGTCGTCGCCTCCCTTTGACTTTTTTACAAATACTTTCATGGTAACTGCTTTCGCTGGTTCCCAAACTTCATGAATTTAAGCGTTCAACTTGGCTGGCATCTCGCTCACACCCTTTCACTGTCAAAACTGTTAAATGTAGCCATCTCAACTACTCCAATAGCTTCATGTCTCGCACTTCTCGCCTGTGGAACTCCCTCCCGTCTTCATGTTTCCCTGATAGATATAATCTCCAACTATTCAAACATAATGTCAATCAATGTCTCCCTGATCTATCCCCTATCCTTCTCTTCATCCTTTCTTCTATCACTCATATTTTCTCTAGCTCCAACTCTCTGTAACCCCTTCTGTGCTAGCAGCTTCCGACCTTGCTTGGGGTGAAATGCTTAAAAAATAAATAAAAATAAATAAATAAATAAATAAATAAAAATAAATAAATAAAAAAAATAAATAAATAAAAAAAAAAAAAAATAAATAAAAAAAAATAAAAAAATAAAAAAAAATAAAAAAATAAAAAAAAATGCAAAATAAAAAAATAAATTAAAAAAATAAATAAATAAATTTAAAAAATAAATAAATAAATTTAAAAAATAAATAAATAAATTAAAAAATAAATAAATAAATTAAAAAAGAAATAAATAAAAAAATAAATAGATAAATAACACCTAAACTGTTCAATTTCATTGAGCTAGACTTAGTAGTTTTCAAGATAATTGCTTTTAAAATGATGTCAAATTATTGGGGACACCCTGTACATTGAATATATAATTAATAATTTTATCAGTATAAAATTAAGCAAAAAAGGTAGGGCTAATTTGGTTCATAATTTTATGACTTGAATAAACTAGTAAAACTTTTTTTGTTGATTAAACATTGATTGTTTCATCTTTCAAGTATGAAAATTGTTAGGAGGGCCCAACTTGCCCACCCACACCCATCACCCACACTCCTCTGTGACTCCTGGTTATGACTCTTCAGTAGTAGGCTGGACCTTCACAGACATCCCTGTCACTGCCACCAGCGGGGAGAAAGGGAATAAGAAGAGAAGATCATAATCCTGATGCTCAGATTCAAGCGGGTGACAATGATAAAAATTGTCCGATTCATAACATTTTACTATAGGTCTTTTCTTCTTCTATGTGATGTGTCCCTCAAAGACATGGGCAATCATGTCTCTCCACAATTTCCTGTTCCTTAGTAAATTTTGTCTTTTTGCTATCCTTCCCACTCCCTGTTCTGCCCACCACTTCCATAAACAAGTGCGCCATTCACTACTTTCTTGTATCTCTTGCCTTCTATATATCCTGTGGGTGTCAAGTTCTCCAAGCCCTCTTTCCTCATTTCTGATTGTATAAGTATGATTTTTGTTTCCAGTTTACCTAAAACTTTCTTGTCTCTCTCAAATTCAGTTCATGGTATTCTCCATGGCCTTCTGTAGAAGTAAATTTCTGTTGTTTCAAGTCTCTTCTTCAGGAGATTGTCCAGCATTCACTTAGCTTTTTGAAGTTTTCTTTTGTTATTCCGATGTGCCTTTGGATTTCAGCATCACATTTTTCATTCTCTGTTAAAATAGTTATGTGCTATGCGTGATACACACTTCAATGATCATGTATCGTTCGATATATGAGCGAGGAAGCAGATTTTTTTCCCCACAGTAGGTTGCTATTTCTTTCTGCAGAAGACCAGTTGCCATTCAAGGCTATAGAACCTGGTCTGTTCTGCTATTTACCCATAGTTGGGGGGGAGAAGAGGCGGATTCATAACTTTCCCAAGGGAATTAGGACATAATTGAATGTAATGGATTCGACTGGAATTCAAACTCGGCTCTACGGTTCCTCAATCTGAGCCGTTATCCAGTACTCCATGCCTTCTCAGTCTGTTAAAACACTTCCTTGAGATTTCAATTTTTGCACTTGCTTAATTTTGGTATCTTCACTTTGTAATTTGCATCTTGGCCTGTCCCTTTTGATGACATATAGCTTGTTTTATACTTTTTCTATATGCCATGTTCCTTCAGGAGATAGTTGATTATGGCTCTCCACAATTTCCTGTTCTTTTTAGTTCTTAATAAATTTTACCTTTTGTTTAATCTCCTAAACCTTGCTCCAATATCCATTTGCTCAAGCTTGGTAGATAGATTATGCGTTTTCTCCCCTGTCTTGCCTTCAGTATGTATTGTGAGCATCAAATTTTCTAAGCCTTTAATTATGTGCCCTAGAAATTTCAATTCTTGCTTTCTGATGTTAAGTCTACATTTTGTTTCCATTTACTCTAAAACTTTGTCATTGCTTACATGCTCGGTTTATATTCTCAGCATCCTTCTGTAGAACCACATTTCTATTGCTTGAAGTCTCTTCTTCATCTACTTATTTATAAAACGAGTTGAAAATCATAACAATGATGACAATGAAAAATATTTTTAAAATATCTTCCCAGCTTATTTATTCGAAATCAGATTTTTTTTTTTTTGCAAAGCAAATTTGGAATCGGTCCAAAGAGTCTCTGATATATGGCATTTCTGCTTTGTCTCTTAATAAAATGAGCCAAGAGTCTGCTTGATTTAGAAATTGACAAGAGGAAGTCATTTGACTCTTTGCCAGTATCAAACTGCTGACTTGGAATAAGCTTGGCCATTTTTTTTTTTTTTTTTCATTTTTTTTACCTCTTGACAATCTCACCAAGTATTGCTTTGTCCCATTACTCAAAGAAAAAAGATACTTTTAAGTCACTAGTGTATTCCAGAGAAAACAATAGCTGATAAAAGCACTAATATAAATGGTGGCAGGAACTACTTCTCCATTACGCATTCCTTTATGTATGCATGATACAAATATACATATTTGTATACTGAAAGCTGTTAACCCATACATACACACACAGTTGTATATTTATATCTACCAACATACTCACAATTGTATAACAAATATATATCACATACAGAAATATAAAATCACACATTATACATAAATATATATATATATATATACTAGCCAAATTACCTCACCCTTGCCGTGTTTCACACAATTTTTATAAGAAAATAATTGATTTTAAACCATTGTTATAATTTGTGGAAACAATGAAAAATTATGCATTTCAATATTACTCAATGATCTTGCCGATGTGACCTCCATCTCCAGGCTTTCTCCTTCTATATTTGGGATAGAAGTCATTCTCTTGTTCAAATTTAATTTAAATCAAGGGGAAAAAATTTCAGTAAAGGGTTTGTGCAAAAACAGTTTGATCTAAACCCTTTGATATGTATTTGATGCAATACTTGATTGAATGAATTGATGAGCAGATTTCAACAGTTGAATTGTTGTAACAAATATGTATTATAAGGCATCACCCACAGAACGGTGTCTTTTTGCTCAACATGTTGTTCATATTGTCTCATTTTGATCTTGCCAATGTAACGTCCATCTTCTGCCTTTCTCCTTCAATATTTGGGATAGGAGTCATTCCCTTGTTCAAATTTAAGTTAAATCAAAGGGAAAAAATTTTTCTAGGGGGGTGCCTACCACGGCCCCCTTTTAATCAAAATAAAATATACATGTACCCTGGGTAATGTAGTTTCAAAATATATGTGGTTATGGGGTTCCATCTCCAAAACTCTAGGAGTTCAATCACAAACAAATAGACAGAGTTTTTATTTATATATATATATATATATATATATATAGTCTCCTGAAAAATTAATTTCGGTTGAGCTCTGTGGGAATGAAGCGTTTGTAAACAGTGACTATTAAAGCTAATATAGCAAGACTCTTCGGCAGAATTGAGTCACTGTCAGTCATTGTGTGTTTATCTAAATCTAAACAAATGCGCTAAAATTCACCTTCATCCCTGCCGTGCTTAGTGGTAGAATTTCCGACTGACGCCAATTTAGTCGGGTTTTGATCCTAGCTAGCGGCAACCGGACGTCTAGCTACACTGATGAGCTTTGATACAGTGAAACAGTCTGTGGAGGCCAAAATATTTATATATATATATATATATATATATATATATATATATATATAATTAAAATATGAGGACACATGGGCTAATGTGTAAAATTATTCACAGTTGGTTTACCCATGACAAAAATATTATTGAAGGATAATGAGGATGAGGAAACACAGGTAATTTTAAAATAAGGTAAGGAATTTATTTATGCATTTACCTGTTTGAGCTCGTGTTAGTAGCTTGTTTCAGGAAATTAAATCCGAAAATTTTTTAAAATCTGTAGTTTTAATGAATTGTCCTGAAGAGGAAAAAATCATACAACAGATTAAATGATCTGACACAAATAATGTTCAAAAATGCTTAAAACAAAAAGGGATGTGAGTTTGTTGCTCACTGAAAAGTTATATGGTTCACATAGGTTCAAAAGTAGATGCACAGAGATAATTTGGAATACTTAGCTTTCTTGGATTGTTAAGAGAAAATACTTTGAAAAGCCGTGAGTTTGGTTAAAGGCCGATAATATAATAGGTAAATAATTTTACATTGGCATGAACTTAAATGCTGCTCACAAGGAACAGAAACAAAACCTTTCACTTGACTTTAGACATTCTTTTCTTTTATATCATAATAAATTTTGCATAGGCTCATACTTTATTTCGAGTTAGTTTCTGTAACAACAGGGTTTTAATTGGTCTCAAAACAATTTCACTTTTCCATGTTTTTCTCAGCTTGCCAGTTAATCTTTGTGAAGGCAAGGTTTTCATTAGTTCAAAGATCATTTCACATAGGCTCGTGAATCCCTTTCCTCTGAATTTGAAGGGAGTGGGTGAAGAGAGTTATTATTTTGCACTCTCTACAAATCTCACTATGATCAATTTATCAGGGAAGGCGACATTGATACTTTGGGCTGGGGAGGTGTGCAGAACTTTTGGAAAGTTGCTGGAAAACAAAGTAGAGGTTAAGCAAAGCCTCATGAACACAATTGGGTAGCTGGAACCATTCAGAAATCAGTTATGGTTGTGCTAGCACCAAGTCATCTTATCTTAGAGTCTGAGAATGCTAGCCTTGTTCAAAACAACTGATCATGCCAGAAAATAGACAAAAACTTACTTGCTATGGAAACAGCAGTAGCAACACATAGCATGCTAAAGCTGTGGCCATATAATGCACAAGAGAAACTACAAAGTTAAAGTATATATCATGCATTGAAAAGCATAAATATTTTTTCATACATTTCTTTGTATCTCTGTTCATATTTTCTGTTATCCTAAAGCAAATCTTGTATGTGACCAATCTTGTCTTTTCACAATTTTCTGACCTTTGTAGCTTTTCGTAAAGTTTGCATTTTTACTGTTTCTCCTAATCCCTGTTCTGCCAAGCATTTACACAAGCTTGTTCTTTAGGTTATGTGCAGGAGGCATGGCAGAGTTAGGAGGCTTGGTGGAGTAATGAATAGAGGCTCGGATTGAGGAATCGGAGAACCGAGTCTGAATTCCATTTGAATCCATTACATTCACTTACATACTAATACTCTTGAGAAAGGTATGATGCTTCTTCTCCCCTCAGCTATGGGTAAATAGCAGAATCTGTAGTTTACCAATGCACTATCTCATTTATTGAGAATCCTAATATTGTGAAATTTTATATTGGCTGTACTAAAAATGAATTTAAATTAAGATGGAGCCAACAATAATATTAAGTATCACAATCAAACATCCCGATCAAAATATTTTTGGATTTAAAAGAAACAAATAAAAAACCCACAGTAAAATAAAATAAAACAAGAACATTAGATCTTTAAATGACCCATGTCCTTTGTGCCTACATGAAAAGTTATATTTTATTAAGTTTCTGAAAAACATAAATTTATTAAATCAAAGATATGAAATAGCATTTTTTGTAAACATTGTATCATATTTTCCTTAAAAAATAATTATAAAAATAATTTGCATAATTATATATCTATTATTTGATCATAAATAGTGTGAAAATTCATATTGCTATTTTAATTTTGTAATACTATATATAGTTCATTAATAAATATAATATACTACGTTAGTTCTTTATAAAGAAGAATATAAATATGACTTAATCATATTTGAAAGAAAATCTCAATGTATTTTACAAAATAAGAAAATAAATAAAAAATTAAATATAAGTGCCAAAAAAAAAACTTAAAAAAAAACAAACTGTGATAACACTTTTGCAAAAAAGGAAGTCAATATCAACAGACAGAAATTTCAAAGCCACATCTAGCCCTAACTGATTTTACTTCGCCACCTAAAATTATACTTGCATCTTGATTTGTCAACCCCCCACCCAAAATAAAACCCCAAAACACCACTTAATAAAAAAAAGTTTGCATCCTCATTAACCTGCCAACTTAAGCATTATAATACTATTTAGCTTACAGAGTAAATCAATTTTTTTCAAAAGTTATTCAGGTTTTTGTTTTGAAACATGGTAATTCCTGTGTTGCGATGAATACATATTTTTAAATAATATGATTATATATATATATATATATATATATATATATATATATATATATATATATAATCATAATTATTATATTTTCTATATATAAATATAGTTAGTAAATATGCACATGTTTTTTATAGTGTATTAAAAGATCAGGACCAAGTTATTCTTTGTATATTATTTTATGTTCTTCATCTTATTAGTATTTGCCTCTTGCTCTGCTCAGATGATGCTGACTATAATTGGTTAAGTATCTGGCTGAGATACTTTTGCATTTTGTTAATGTCTTCTTAGTTATGTGAGTATATGTGATGAATAGTATTAAATGATAATAACTACTATAAAAGACATTATAAAACTCAGAACACACAAGTAAGAGAGAAATTATCTATGACTGTTGGGTGATCAGAATGAGTAAAACTGTTAGTAATGACTATAAAAATACAAGTAATATTAATGAGAAAGAGAAAAGTAGGAAAGAAAATGACTTTAAATAATTGTCGGACTTTGTCCATTTTATAATGTGTGACGTCATTTGTTTACATTAGATATGCCATGAGCAGTTATGAATGTACGTGAGAGATTCATGGAAGATTGAAGTTTATAAGCAGTAAATTCGACCTTGCAAACCAACTGTGGCCGAATAGGTAAAGACACGTCAGGCTATATGATGGTTCCGTATAGGATACAGGTTCGAATCCTGTCGGAGGACAAATATTTTCTATGAAAATTTCTCGGATATTCAGGACGGTAAATGTTATTTAAAAACTGTTTATTATCAACAGAGCATTTACTTAAATACATATATCTATAAAAAGAACGTTAAACATAAAAATGTCTTTAAATATATATAAATACACAAACACACATATATATATATATATATATATAAACACAAACACACACATATATATATATGCGCATACACAAACACATTATATATATATATACACACACAGATATACATATATATGTATATATAGACACACACAGATATATATATATATACATATATATATATATATGGATATACA
>OZ038483.1:124962640-124967640 GCA_964036315.1 Acanthosepion esculentum
TCAGTGGTGCATTATGGGTAGTCTATTTTGGTTGTTACTTTTACAGGAAGTCGCTTATTTGTTTATTTATTTATGTCAAATTATTTTGCTTATTTTTTTTATTTTTTTTTTATCTTATATATTTATTTATTTATTCTTTTATTTTGATCGGTGTTTTTGGTTAACGTAGTAAAAAGTTGTTTATATAGCTTATTGTTGGTAGTCTATAATGGCCGTCATGTACCGGAAGTCGCTTGTTCGCTTATTTATTTGGGTCAAATTGTTTTGCTCGTTTTTATTTATTCTCATTTTTATTTTTTATCTTATATATTTGTTTATTTGTCATTGATTAAATCTGTTTGTTGAATTTTGGGGTGTGATGTTGTGGTTTTTTCTGACTATTATTTAGGTGGGAACAGTTTTTAATTTATCTATTTAGGTTGGTTATCTTTATTTGTTTTTTTTTGTTTTTTTTAAACGGCTACTTTATCGTAATCGGTTGTTAGTTTATTTATATATTTGGATGTATTTAGATCGATTTATTATACTTGTTTTATTTATTTGTTACACTATATATTTTTGGCTTTCGGTTTTTAAGTAACGTAGTATATTATCTTTTATTAATGTTTTTTTTTTTTATTATTATTATTTTTATTTGTATAACAGTTATAACTTTCGTCTGTTCTTTTGTTTTGATTTTATTTCGCATATTCTAACAGGTGCGGTTTTGTGATTTGTTTGGAGTAATTTATTTTGCTTATTTTATTGTTGTTTGTTTATATATTTATTTATTTTTCTATTTTAAGTTACGTAGTAAAAATTTGTTTTCATGTCTACATTTTGAGATTAGCTCGGATCTTTTATTTAATAATTTATTTTGATCTGGGAAGGTAATGATAGCTATTTTTTCCTCCAAGCAAAGTTTGCAAGTTTTTGATAGGTTGTTGTAGGCTGATGATTTTTTCCTTATTTTCCAAGATATTTTTGGTGTGGTGTGTGTTTTGTTTTTTATTTCCCAGATATACTTAGAAAGCATTGTGCTGTTCGCATATTTACTATTTGTGAAAGACATTTTGTGTACATAATTTCTTTGTTTCCATGGTCCTTCAGTTACTCCTATGTATACTTTTTCTTCATTATCTGCTGATTTTGTCGTGGCTTGGTAGATTACGTTGTTTTGTAAACAATTACCGTTTAAGGGACATTCGTTTTTTATTCTGCAGTTGCACGTGGGTTTAATTTGTTCGTGTGGTTTGTTAATAATTTTTCTGTTGTGCTTTTTTATTATTTGTGCCATGTTTTCGGTGCAACTGTAGCTGATTTTTACTGTGTTTTTGTTGAATATTTTGTGTAGGGTGCTTGATTCCGGGAAGTGTTTGTGTAAAAGCTTGAAGAATATTTTTCCTATGTTTGTTTTTACGTTTTTGCTGTACGGTGGGTTGAACCATATGATATTTCTTTTTCTCTTGGTCTTTTTTGTGTTCTGTGGTGAGTATGTGAGTGTTGCTGGGAATCCGCTATCTTTTAGGGCTGTTTTGTAGTCTTTCTTGGCTTTGTTAAATATAGATTCAACGGAACAATTGTCGGAAAGCCTGCGGTTAATCGATTTAGGTATCTGTTTGATTATAGAAGGCGGGTGGTTGGAGTATATATGTATGTACTGTGGTTTATCATTCGGTTTTCTGTATGGTTTGTGTGTGCCTTTTCTTAGGTTGAAGGTGACATCTAGAAAATCTACTTCATTTAGGTTAGTTTTTATATCTATCTCGAATCCGTTATTTTTGAAAATTTTAATTATTGCTTTTCTAGTTTTATCTGTCTTTTGTTTGTTGCAGTTTCTTAAGATTATGAGACCGTCATCTCTGTAGAGCCCTGTGTCATTTCTATCTATTATTTTGCTTAGTTCGTGTAGTAAATAAATACCTACGATTTCGCATGTCTCTGCACCGTCAAAGCTTTCTTATGTATTTACCATTCTACAGAATTTCATATAACTTTTTATATATATATATATATATATATATATATATATATATATATATATATATATATTCACCTTCATCCCTGCTGTGCGCCAAGGACTTAGTGGGAGAAGTTCCGACTGACGCAAATTCAGTCGGGTTTCGATCCTAGCTAGAGGCAACCGGACGTCTAGCCACACTGATGAGCAGTGAAACAGTGTCTGTGGATGACAATAATATATATATATATATATTTATATATATATGCTTCAGATGAAAAAATATTTTGGTTGAGCTCTCTGGGGAGAAAGTGTGACTTTGCAAATAGTGACTATTACTGCTACTAATGCAATACTCTTAGATAAAACAAATCAAGCTCTCTCAATCACTGACATATTTATCTAAAAATAAATACGCTTAAAATTCACCTTCATCCCTGCTGTGCGTTACCAGCTTAGAGGGTAGATTCTCCGACTGACACCAATTCAGTCAGGTTTCTATCCTAGCTAGTGGCAACCAGATGTCTGGCCACACTGATGAGCTGTGATACAGCAAAAGAGTCTGTCTGTGGATGACTATATATATATATATATATATATATATATATATATATATATATATATATATATATATATATAGTCATTTACTTATATGAGGAACATACACATTCCTAAATGTGTTTGAATATATTTTCGTCTCTGTATGTATAAGCATCAGTGTCGACAAATGCATATGCACATGATGATATGAATGCTAACACGAAAAAAGACGTACATTAATGCACACTGCACAAATTGGTGCTCATACAGCTATCGACACTTAATTAAACATGCGTACACGCACATACAAATATAGACATAAAAAAGTCAAAAACTACTTTGTCTTTTTCACTGAAACTGATTGACTACTTCTACAGACTCACCAAAATCAACCGCAAAAAAAAAAAAATTCATAAAACATTAGCCTTGCAGGTTGATTAAAAAAATTCTAGGATTAATTTTTCCTTTCTTTTTCTCGGTCTTTTATTTGGAGGTGAGAAACAAACATAATATAAGTAAATGATTTGTTTTTCTTTCCTTTTTTTTTTGTACTTTTTCATTTAGCCAGCAAGAAAATTTGCGACATTTATTTCCATAAAATTCTCAAAAAACATTAAAAATGAGAACAACAATAAAAATGTTGATAGATTTCTTTTCTTTACTTTTTTTTTTATAAAATCATAAATAAAAAAAAATTTCTTAGCCATCAACTTTGGCAAGAATAAAAGAAATTATGTTCATTCACTTCTGTGCATCCCATGTTGACAACAATAAGGAATGGTATTTCAGTGGCATATTCGGCATCAGCAAATATAAAGACTAATTTTTACTTAAAATTTCTATTCATGCAATGTTGATAACAAGAAATCTATGAGATAACTTGGACCTTCATAGCTGCAAAAAATAGATAGTTAAAAGGATGTTTTTTTTTCCTTGACATCACTATTACTTTAACTACCTTTCACTCTCTTGCCAATGTTTGTTTTAAATAGTTATTCAAATTTTAATAAAACTTAAATATATGAAAGTGAATTCGTACATTTTCTTTGTTCTTGAGATTCGGCAACAAAAATAAAACACTATTTATTTATTAGATTGTTTATTGGAATGGTTGGCAAAACATTTTCTAATTGCCAATTGATTTGAATTCTATAGTATGCTGCAAATGTAGCCTCCTCTTCAAGGTTAAATTTAAATTCACCAATTATATTTACTTCTGAATCCTGTGAGAAAAAAGTAAACATTTTTGTTACTTTTACTTTTCATAAAAAGTTCTATTTTTTGGTTTTTCTTATCTCAACAATGTTTCTTGAAATTGTTGTTGCTGTTCTTCTTGTTTTCATTGGTCTTGTTTTATTAATTCCAACATTACTGCTTTCAAGTCCACTATTTACATTATTCAGACTATTGTCCTCATCTTTGCCACCATATTTATTACAACATTTCGTCTGTTGTATACTCCGGCCTTCTTCAGGTGGTTGGAATGTCAAACTGAACCCTTTATTTCGCTCACAGTGGTTGACTGTTCTAGTTCCACGTGCCATGTTTAATGGATG
The DNA here is from genome assembly GCA_964036315.1 of Acanthosepion esculentum. Taxonomy (NCBI): domain Eukaryota; kingdom Metazoa; phylum Mollusca; class Cephalopoda; order Sepiida; family Sepiidae; genus Acanthosepion; species Acanthosepion esculentum. The sequence goes on from OZ038483.1 coordinate 124,966,676, forward strand.
TCAGTTATCAGTTATCTCCTGTTAATTCCCCTCTCCAAGTTCTCCACTGCCTTAACCAGGTATTGAACTCACACTATTTGGGTTTTGTCAATGGATCTAACTAACACCTTTAACCACTGAGCTATGTGTCCTTGAGGATAATAGTCCGAATAATGTAAATAATGTACATAATACCTCATCTCAGAAATATAGACAGATGCTTTCAAGTCCTCCATTTCTAATTGTTTGACTTGAAAACTCACTTCCAATGCATATTTCAGATTTTTTAATGTTCCATTATTACCAGCATATTTTTTTTGACATAGTGATTTCACAAGTTAAAAAATATGAATCTTTGTCCATGACTATTATAACAAGTCGTGAATCATCCTTGTCACCAAATATTGTGATGTGGAGTCTGGCAAGACATAACACTTAACTCGACAAAATCCGTCATGACAGTAGTATTCAATACTCAGCTAGACAAGTCACTGCAATAGTATTATCTTCTTTTGCTCTTGAGACAATTACCCTGGACTACTTATCATGAATGGATCATGCCATTCATCATAGTAAGGAGGGTAATTAGCTCTTACCATATCAATATAAAATTTATTTTATATGGTATGCTATATTTATGGGTTAAAGTTCTCAATATCAGGGATAGAGCATATCTAAATATAAAATTGGACATTGAAGTCAGCACGTAAAAAGTGACAGTCTGTTTCTGATGGTTATTTTGGTTGGCAGTAATGGTTATGTTTCAAATTATTCCAGGGGCTATTAGGTGGAAATAATTGTTGATCCTGATGCAGTTTTTGGCTATTTATAGAGTTGCTTGTTAACTTTATTTATTATCAATTATTTTATTGTTGGTTGTTAGAACAATACAAGAGACTACCCACAATGCACCAATGACCTGTATATATAAACAGTCAAGCAAAAAAACCCACATATGGCTTGACATTTGTGTATAAACATGAAAC
>OZ038483.1:124972640-125105140 GCA_964036315.1 Acanthosepion esculentum
TTTATTCATTTACTATGAAAACGTATTGCTGGTAATTTTTTTTATTCATTTACTATGAAAACGTATTGCTGGTAATTTTTTTATTCATTTACTATGAAAACGTATTGCTGGTAATTTTTTTATTCATTTACTATGAAAACGTATTTCTGGTAATTTTTTTATTCATTTACTATGAAAACGTATTTCTGGTAATTTTTTTATTCATTTACTATGAAAACGTATTTCTGGTAATTTTTTTATTCATTTACTATGAAAACGTATTTCTGGTAATTTTTTTATTCATTTACTATGAAAACGTATTTCTGGTAATTTTTTTATTCATTTACTATGAAAACGTATTTCTGGTAATTTTTTTATTCATTTACTATGAAAACGTATTTCTGGTAATTTTTTTATTCATTTACTATGAAAACGTATTTCTGGTAATTTTTTTATTCATTTACTATGAAAACGTATTTCTGGTAATTTTTTTATTCATTTACTATGAAAACGTATTTCTGGTAATTTTTTTATTCATTTACTATGAAAACGTATTGCTGGTCATTTTTTTATTCATTTACTATGAAAACGTATTGCTGGTAATTTTTTTATTCATTTACTATGAAAACGTATTGCTGGTAATTTTTTTATTCATTTACTATGAAAACGTATTGCTGGTAATTTTTTTATTCATTTACTATGAAAACGTATTGCTGGTAATTTTTTTATTCATTTACTATGAAAATATACTGCTGCTAATTTTTTTATTCATTTACTATGAAAACGTATTGCTGGTAATTTTTTTATTCATTTACTATGAAAATATACTGCTGGTAATTTTTTTATTCATTTACTATGAAAACGTATTGCTGGTAATTTTTTTATTCATTTACTATGAAAACGTATTTCTGGTAATTTTTTTATTCATTTACTATGAAAACGTATTGCTGGTAATTTTTTTATTCATTTACTATGAAAACGTATTGCTGGTAATTTTTTTATTCATTTACTATGAAAACGTATTGCTGGTAATTTTTTTATTCATTTACTATGAAAACGTATTTCTGGTAATTTTTTTATTCATTTACTATGAAAACGTATTGCTGGTAATTTTTTTATTCATTTACTATGAAAACGTATTGCTGGTAATTTTTTTATTCATTTACTATGAAAACGTATTGCTGGTAATTTTTTTATTCATTTACTATGAAAACGTATTGCTGGTAATTTTTTTATTCATTTACTATGAAAACGTATTGCTGGTAATTTTTTTATTCATTTACTATGAAAACGTATTTCTGGTAATTTTTTTATTCATTTACTATGAAAACGTATTTCTGGTAATTTTTTTTATTTATTTACTATGAAAACGTATTTCTGGTAATTTTTTTTATTTATTTACTATGAAAACGTATTTCTGGTAATTTTTTCTAATGTATTTTTATATTTTTATGTTATGATCCCAGCTTTGGGGGTTCCCTATTTCTCCATACTCGGGATGCTAACAGCCACTATTATTGGAGGGGCATAAAATACATACTAAGTAACAAGAAGAATTAGAATAGAGGATGTTTTGTATTTTTTTCTTGTTTGTTACAATCTGAGAAGAATGTACTTGTTCAGCATTTTTTAATATATATCAGATCTGACTTACTCAGAACAAACGGCCAACATATGAATTGAAAATGAATTGAGCAGCTACAAAAAAAATAAAAAGGGATTTTAGATAAAGATGCATTTTCTTATTGGATTCATTTAACCTTTACAAGGAGGGTGAACCTTAGAGAACTAGAATGACATATGCATATGATATTACGTTGATGGCAGAAACAGAAAGAGAACTACAGCAACACCCAAACAAGGAAGTAAAGAAAAGCATGAAGAAAAGACTAATTACCAAGTGGAAGATGACTGGTGGTCAGGAAACAAAAAAACAGCCCAAAATGTGAGCTATGAATTTAGGGTGTCATAATCAAGCAAGAGCAAAAATGTTAATAACAGATGATAAAATATGTGATACCAAAATCCAAAAGCATATTGGAATAGTAAAAGATGTTGTCACAGTTAGCTCCCCTTCATTTCCTTAACCCGTCACCAGGGGTCTCTCTCTCCCGCGAGTATAAATACGGGCTGACCTTTCGCCTCTTTCTCTTTCCACGGCTCTTTTCCACGGCTTCATCCCACGTGTGGCCAAACTGCCTCTCCTGGGGCTGTCAACCTCGCACGTGGGGCGAGGTACAAAAACTTTCTCTTAACATCTCCAGTATGTGAACTCTAATACACCACCAGCGTTTCCCATGTTCAGGGAACACGCTAAAAACAAAATTCACCCGTACGGACATTTCAATTCAACACACACAGAATAACTTTCCATACAGACACTAACGTTTTATTCATGTTTTAAATGATGTATTTGTAACTAGTGTTTTAACCTGTTTGTTAATAATATATATTTGTTCGCATACATATATATCGGTCTTGTTGTTTCTTTGGACTCCATTAAAGTCCAACATTTTTATGTGGCTGGACTGGCCATCGAAGTCTTAACCCAGAGATAATTCATCTTCTCTTCTTCCATTCACACACCACCGGTCCACCACAATGTCCTCCAAAAGCTAAACAAAGTATTTAGAAACAAGATAATTTCATTAGAAACAAATAAAAAAGAACTGATCTGCTACATAATATCAATGTTTCTCGATGGCAGTGAACACTGAACAATTTCCTGATAGAAGACACGGAGACAATAGAAACATTGTTCTACAGAAGGATGCTGAGAATACCATGCATGGTGCATGTAAAAATGAAGATTTGAAAGAAAATGGGTACTTACTAAAATGACGAGCTTGTGCAAATGGGTGGTAGTAAAAGGAGTGGGAGGAATATGGGAAAAGACTAACATTGTTAAGATCAAAAAATGATAGGAAGTTGTGGAGAAGGATGATCACCTAAATACTGATGGGTCACAGCACATACAAAAAAAGGGATAGTATGAATGAGACTGTGTTGAGAAGATTAAACACCAAGCCTTAGAAACAATACAAATTCAAGTCAGGTTAGAAGTAACTGCAAAATAACTTACTTATGAAGTCATTTGGAATATCAATAATTAATTCTTAACAAGGTAAACGTATTATCTAATGGTTAATTTGAGGTGGACCCTACCTTAAATACATACAGGGTGCGATGGATAAATTGTCATCTAAATTACATAAAAATGAAAATAACATTGACATCGCATACATTTACCAAAATTACGCAAAAATATCTTCAAATACTAAATAGTAAATTTATTCAATAAAAATCACCATTGGCCTCCAGATGACTTTGGAATCTCCTGCAACTCTTCTGGAGAGTTTTATTTAAGTTGGTGAATGCTGCCATAACTTTGCTTTCAGTTTATCTTTGGTATTACAAAGAATTCTGTTGTTCTCTTGTTCCACTGTGCCCCACCCATAATAATCAAGTGGTCTGCAGTCTGAGGAGTTAGGCAGCCAGATATAAGGGGTGATGTGGTTGCAGAAATTGTCTGACATCCACGACTGGGTTCTCCTGCTTGTGTGGCATGGTGCAGAGTCCTGTTGCCAGATATAGGTTCTTCCAGCAGCTACCCTCTTGATCCAGGGCAGCACTACCTCTTCAAGACACTTGATGTAGGCCTCTGAGACCCTCACCAACAAATTCAGGAGTTATTTTCTTATCAGAATGATCAGAGTGAGTTTTCCGAGCTGCTGTATATTCATAATCACCATTAGAATCATCCAACTCTTTTCCAAATCCTCTGCACGATTCTCAGATTGACACCCAAACACTCTGAAATGTTTGTACTGGAGCTTCTGGTGCAAATGCCAAGCAGTACAGCATGCTGTTTCTAAACTTCTGTTGAAGTGAATTGTGTCACAATGCTCTTTTTCTTACAGACGGTGCCCAACAGACCCGACTGTACTGTGCAGTTGACAAAATCAAAAGCAAACAACATGCACGCATGAAATTAAAAATATAAAATGGCGATAATTTACCCATCGCACCCTGTAGATATGATGGCAGAGAAATAAAACAAGACAGAAGAAATGAAAAGAAATCATTACCAAATGTAATGACGCCAGATGGTTTGAAAAGTGGCGCCAATCCTTTTAGCCATTCACATCAAAAGTTAAATGAGAGAATCATATAGTGGCTGCTGTTATTCTGCCCAATTGCTCAGTTTTGATGTGAAGCGAGGCATATGGCCACGACCATTAGCAACAGAAGATATGAAAAATCAATTATTTTTACCATTCATATCGCAAGAAAGTCCTATTAAGGCAGCAGTGATACAAGAATGTAACACGCCAATTCGTTCTCATAATAATGATTATTGGCAAGGTTAGAAAATTTAAAACGCTTTTATATTTTCGTCAATGGTCATATTAACCATTTCCTCATAAGGAAACATTTGGCATTCATTAACCAAGCAGCAAGTACTATTCGTGTTACACTTTTCTTCACTTCTTGGCCATTGAGTTGTGATCAAAGTGTAGTACCTGCTGCGGACAAACAAAGTAAGTTTTATCTAAGTTTTTATTGTTTCTCTCTTCAGAGAGAACACAACAAATAAATGAGAGATGACTAATCCCAGGGATTCTAACACTGCAGCAGTACCTCCCACACTGCACTAAAGGAGGAGAGTCAATATGTGTATATATATTTATTTATTAATATAAATGTTATTTTTAGTGGGTATATTTTTTTGTTTTCTTAAACAGCTAATTGAGAAAAAAAAAAAACTCGGAAAGCAACTCAAATGTGTAGTCACTAAAAATAACATTTATAGTAATGAAGAAATAATGATGGATGAAATGTGTTACTGAGAATATGAGAAAAAGAAAAACATTAAGGAGAGAGAAGAATAAAAGAATAGAAATTAAGACAAAAAAAACATTATTAAGGAGAGAGAAGAATAAAAGAATAGAAATTAAGACAACATAATGACTGATATTGCATTTACATTTTGGGAGGTCAAAGTTGATTGGAAAGCAAGAAGGTAGAATAGAAAGCAAGAAATAAAAAGAGAAGAAACTGTTAGCATAGAACTTACAGTTCAACTGTGAAATGATGAAACCTTCTTGCCAATCTTGTACTGCACAAACACACGTGTGTATGTGTTTGTGTACAGACTCCAAACAAGGTTTGTCTGTTTAATTTTTATTGCATTTTTTTTCTAATTTTCAAATAAGTCATTGTGTATTGGGCTGAAAATTGGAAAAATGCAACAAAAATTAAATGGATAAAACTTGTCAGTTGTATTAAATCAAACTTATTTGGATGAATACTTGTGGCCTAAATATATCTTATTTATATCCAAGTGGACATTGAAGCCAACACCCGAAGGTGACCGTTTTATGCTAAATGCAGTCATCAAGCTACGTGTATTGTGTTTTTGCTAGAGTGAAGCAAAAACACAATGCACATGGCCTGATGTTAGCATTTAGCATGAAACGGAATGTTGCTTCTGCATGTTGACTTCAACATCCACTTTTATATTTACATGAGCTCTATCCCTGATATTGAGCACTTTAACCCATAAATATAGCATACCTTAAAACTAATATATATACACATATATATAATATAAAAGTGGACATAGAAGTCAACACTTAGAGGCGACAGTCTGTTTCATGCTAGATGCAATCATCAGGCCACCATATATATATATATATATATATATATATATATATATATATATATATACATACACGGGGTATCCATAAAGTTCATGTGCTCTTTCAAAATTTTATAACTTTATTTGTATTTGCAATAGAAATAATTTGTAAAAAAGGATTAGAAAGAAGTAAATCTATATTTTTGAAGGTTTTATTGAAATTTTATTTAAGTTTCCACATGTCCTCCATCATTAGCAATACAAAGGGTAATACGATTTTGCAGTTCACGGAAAACATTTGCCAACTGATTTACAGTAATGCCTGAAATCACATTAGTTATTTTAGCTATACTTAAAACTAGGTACATTAAACTTTATAACATTTTTTACAGATTATTTCTATCACAAATACAAATCAAGTTATAAATTTTTTAAAGTGTACACAAACTTTATGGACACCCTGTATATATATATATATATATATATATATATATATATATATACACACACACACACACACAGTTGTATGGATATTAGTTTGTTACCCTTGGTTTCATGCTCCTCTTACAATCATCAAACTGGTTTATTTTTTTTAAAATGGATCTATTTATGCTTATTTGTGTTTGATTATGTTTGGTTATAAGTGGGGGGGGATTTTCTTCTGTGCTTCTTTGAGATGACACTCTTACATACATAGACACACATACACACAGGCGCATGCACTCCAGCATACAAAAACACACCCATATAAGCAATTCAAGGCTAGGCACAGTCACATATCCATGCATTTGAGCACACATACGCAATTGTCACTCCACCTTGGTGTCATGACTGCAGTGTTTATGTATGTAGTGATGTTTTCTCAACAAGGAACAGGTGGGGAGTGGTCTTGATATCCATACAAATGAATGGTTGTAATGGTGGTATAATATCCATACAACTGAATACGTTAGCTTTATCACTGATATAAAGCACTTTCCACTAAATACAGCACACACACACACATATATATATATGGAATTATATCGGAGATAAATATCTATACATTATGTAACCAATCAATCATATGATATTAAAGTGAAAATTGGAAGCTGACTTGAGAATGGAATCTTTAGTGAAAGAAATAAAAGAATCCTGAAAGTATTGATAACCGATCAGTGAAATTGTCTCATTGGGATAAAATAAACAAAAACTGAAGAACATCTTCCTCGTCGAAAGAAAAAAAAAAGGGAATCTTATGACTGATTATATAATTTGTTTGTTCTAAATTCCATTCAGGTTTTATCACAGAATTTTCCGCAGGTTTATCTATAAAGGAGTTTGTTTGTTTTTTTTTTTTGCGTAGCAGCAATGATAGATGAATGGCTTATGGGTTTTTTGCTTTTTTTCTGCGAAAAGAAAAAAATGTAAAAAATTGGGAAATCTTTGGAAAAGAAACCAAAGTAAGTGAGCACCAATAATTTATGGAATAAGGAAAGAAAAAAGAGAAACATTTCTCTTCAGTAAAGATGAGAATGATGATTCACATTATAACGTTAAGTCAAAATCAGTTTGATGATCCAACAAGAACAACATAAGCAGAAGCCAATCTTAAATATTTCTGCAGCACCTTGGCCAGATATATTTCAACATGGCAAAGAATGAATCTAATAATTAAGATGGCATACCTGGTGGATAAAGTAGTTGCCTAATTTCATCATCATTATTCTCTAAATGCACACACACATATATATATATGCAACTAGCATGCTTCACCCACTTGAAAGATATATTCAATATTTGAAACAAAAATTTTAACAGAACATTTCATTCATATATTGACTTCTTATAGTTAAGGAAAGTTTTACAAATCGATGCCAACTTGTTGAATGCCAAGTAAAATGCAAATTTCAAATATTTTCTGCACTATATAAGATAAAATTCCTAAACAGAACTATTTTTGATATGAAAATCAAAATAATCCTTGAATAAAGGACAATTAATTAATGAAAGAAACTTTTTTAAAATTAATATTCAAATTAGTTAAACCTGAAGAGAGATATTGCCTAGAAGTAATATATAATACAGACATTGAGTTTTTAGTGTGTAAATTATGATAAAGCAATTTGTAACACATCTATTTATCATGTCTCAGTTGCATCTCTGTCTTTGGGCAGAATGCACTCAGGGGTGGGTGGCTCAGTTGAAGAACAGTTGCACCTGAGGAAAATTATACTGAGAGGTATCCAGTCCTGAGGGACAGCTGCCTGAGGCTGTACCCTATCAATGAGACAGAGGCCCAGGGAATTTTTGTTCCTAGCCCAGGTGTACATGCTCGTGTGACTTCTTGGGTGGGTGGTGGTGTTTTAAATAAATACTAATTTTCTATAAAGTAGAGATGAGGCTTTTTAATCACATAATTTGTGGGAGAATTTGAGCTCCATAATATAAGTTTTACTTTATTAGTAATTATGTTTCTCTAACTCTTCAAATGTTGAATGCATAACTAATTCTATTTTCCCTTCTTTACACTATATTAATTTTATCTTATAAATTGTCTCCTGTTCTGTCACCCATGAAATAAAAATAATTGTTTGTACGGAAAATAAGGATCTATGTACATCAAATCATCTTTAAATTAAGTGGCAGCAGAAGAATTATCGTTGAACTTTCAAAAGGTAATACTTAAATGCAGTGATCAATTTTGAGTTCTTCTGTAGTTTATTGATGCCTATCGCCTCTACTCCTCCCTAGATATTGTGATGATGGCCACACCAATTCCTCCACAGGAGCTAGCTTAAATGCCACCTGATAGGGAGAGAGAGGGGTGAAGGGGAGATAACCGTGGATTAGAGCATTATCCTTGAAAACTCTCTCCTCCAATTTGCAGACCCTAGTTATTCTTGATACTTGATATAATGCAAAAATATCCCAATGATAAAATTGGCCAATAATTTTTTAATAAGTATTTCTACTGGGACTCGTGCATGCAATTGCAAGTAATCCATAATAATATTTCAAATTTTGAAATCATATTTATTTTTGGCATATGAATTTTTTCGAAACCGTTTCTAAATCTTTGTCTTTCAATCATTCTGCCTCACCTGCTATCCTCTTCTGCTGCACTATTTCAGCAGCACTGCGCAGAGTAAAAAAAATCAGAGGGCAAGAAGGTGACTACTGATTATGTGTCATAAAACAAAACTATACAACACTTTCTTTCCTCATGATGCATCTGAGAAATTTCAACTATTTCTGCTTCTAAGTTGTTTTTGTTCACTCACCCCCCCTCTCTCTCTCTATATATATATATATACACACACACATCTATTTTCCCTTTCTAATGTATACAATTTTGAGTACTTTTAAAATACATTTTTAATACAAATACCCATTTTAAAAATTGTACTGAAATAAGAGAAAGTTTTTTAATGAATAGTAAAAACGTTATGCACACATGCATAAATATAAACTAAATAACAAGATACTAGCAACTGCATATACGTGCGATAGCATGCGTATGCAGATAAGCAAATAAATGTTCATTTATGGTGCAAACAAAACTGCTCAATGTAGTCAAACAGAGCTGTAACATATATATTAATATACATATACCTACGTTTGTAGTACATCTCAAAGTATCATGGTTTACCAAGTTATCAGCTGTTTATAAAGCAAATGGGTCGTTTATTATATATATATATATATATATATATGTGTGTATGAGAGAGAGAGAAATAAATAGATACATCCACAGAAATTTTACAAAATTTCACTGACAAAGTGTCTATTCAACTTTAAAATTACCTCTTGCCAATTTGCTTACCATGCTAATAACACCCAGTTCTTGACAATGACTGTGATAGTTTCAGGTATTTCAATATATCCTTAAATGCAATCCCAATGTATCTCATTCAGAAATTGGAAAAATATAAAACGTTGAATAGACAGACTTTAGAATTTAATACAACTTGTTCAGCAAATACACCACTTATATATATATATATATATATATATATATATATATATATATATATATGAGAGAGACAAAGACAGAGACAGAAAGAGAGATAGAGAATGAGAGAGGGAGACGAAGAGGGAGAGAGAGGGAGGGAGTGATTTGATTTTTTTTTTTTTAATGGTTTTTCAACCCTTTGTAGATTGTTTCAATGTGAAACATATTTTGGACTGTAAGACTAACTTTTTTTCCTAACTGAATCATTCATTAACAGTTTTTTAAAACAATGATTTTTCAAGATACAAGCCCAGTTATTTAATCCAAAGCTGGGGGCCAGAGAGGATCCATACCATTACCAAGAGTATTTGCACCTAAGTGAATAATAAAAACCTGTGTGAGAGATAAAATCAGCACTGCATGGTGACTCGCAGTTTTACACCTTAAGCAATAATCATACCATTTATATATATATATGTATGTATGTATGTATATGTTAGGGTGCGATGGGTAAATTGTCGCCATTTCATCTTTTTAATTTTGAGCTTGTGTATTGTTTGCTTTAGTCAACTGCACAGTATAGGAGAGTTAGTTGGGCACTGTCTCTGAGAAAAAGACCACCATGATGCAATTTACAACACCAGAAATTTGAAAACAGCATGCCATACTGCTTGGCATTCATGCCAGAAGCTCCAACATGAACATCTTAGAGTGTTTTGGGTGTCAATCTGGGAACAGTGCAGAGGATTCGGAAAGAGTTCGATGAGTCTAATGATGATTACGAAGGTACAGCAGCTCAGAAAACTCACACTGATCATTTGGAAAAAAAACTCCCAAATTTGTCGGTGAGGGCCTCAGACTCAACATAGAGGCCTACATCGTGCCTTGAGTAGATAATGCTGCCCTGGGTCAAGAAGGTGACTGCTGGAAGACAACAGGATGCTGCACCATGCTACACAAGCAAGAAAACCCAATCATGGCTATCAGACTAATTCTGCAACTACATCATCCCTTACATCTGACCACCTAACTTCTCAAACTGCAGCCCCCTTAAATATTATTTGTGGGGCTCAGTTTGAGAAAGAGACCAACAAAATTCCTTATAACACCAAAGATGAACTGAAGGCAAAGATTATGGCAGCATTCACCAACTTAAGTAGACCCTCCAGAAGAGTTGCAGGAGATTCCAAAGTCATCTGGAGGTCGTGGTTGAAGACAATGATGATCTTATTGAATAAATTTACTCTTTAATATTTCAAAATATTTTTGTGTAATTTTGGTAAATATATCTGTTAAAATGAAGATGTCAGTATTATCTTTATTTTCCCATAATTCAGACAATTTATCCATTACAGCATATATATATATATATATATATATATATATATATATATATATATATGGTGGACTCTCTCATCATATTCGATGTATGAGGGTCAAGCAGCTCAGTTCCTAGGAACTGACAGCCAGACACCAGCACAGATGATTTGATTATAGTGGTGAAGGTTTTGTGCAGAACCAACCACACTTTTTGAAGGGCCAAATACAGAGACCCGGTGCACTACGTGCCACAATGTCCTCAAACAACCCTCCACAGGTTTTGAATTCAGAGTTGTCCTTCTCCTAGACCAGTTGCAATCCTAGGCTATAGAACCCAGTCTGTCCTGCTATTTCTCCATAGCTGGAGAGAAAAAAAGAGGATTCGTACCTTTCCCATGGGTATTAGCACGTAAGTGAATGTAATGGATTTGACTGGAATTCAAACTCGGCTCTCATATTCCTCAATCCAAGGCACTATCCACTACTTCACCATATATATATATATATATATATATATATATATATATATATATACAGATAGATCTTATTACAATGTTACACTTTATAAATCTTATTAAACTCTAACAGTGATTGGGAAAGCAAATTAATCCAGCATCAATCTTCTATGTGCCATATCCCTTCAGGACGTTTATGATCACAGCTCTCCACAATTTCCTTTCCTTTGTAGCTTTTAATATGTTTTGTCTATTATTTCTCCTAAAATTTATTCTGCCATTCATTTCCTCAAGCTCACTAGGTAGCTTATGTGTTGTTCTCATTTCTCCCTCTTGCCTTCAATCTGTCTTGTGCATATCAAATTTTCCAAGCCCTCTTTCCTCATTATGTGCCTTAGAAATTTCAACTATCTCTCCCTGATGTTTATTATGAACATCCTTTTGTGTCCATTTTCACTAAGACCTCATCATCTTTGGTCCATATTCAGATAAGTGCTACAAAAGTTTTCATTATTTTAATGCAGATAATTTATTCTTTCCTAAAATTCTGAAGCCTTTCGTCTTGACAAAATTTGATCTTATGTCTTTCTTGGAGAAATTAATAATACTGACTGAGACGTTTTTGATTATGAATTTCTCTTCAAAATAAATGCAGTGATTACTTGCATTATTTACATTATTCAGAATATTATTCTCATCTTCATTGCCATATTCACAACATTTCGGCCAGTGTATGCCCTGACCTTCTTCAGGTGATTGGAATTTTGAACTGCACCTGTCAGCTTCTGGTGAGACTTATCTAGTTGTCATCATATTTTTGGTATATCATGTCTGTATCGATTCTTCAATATCTGTCTATATCTCTGAGATGAGGTATTAGGATTACAGTATTCAGATTGTTTCAGCCATTGTTTGCTCCGGCCTTCTTCAGGTGATTGGAATTTCAAACTGAGCCCTTTATTATTTCCATTTTTTACCAGAGCTTATATTGCATTTTTTGTTATTCATTGTTTTTCTCTAGCACTCATTATTACTGGTTCCCCAATTGTATTGTTGTAAGGGGTGCCAGAAAAAAGCAATGAATAACGAAAAAAAAAAAATTGCAATATAAGCTTTGGTAAAAAACAAATTTTTTTTAAATAATAGCAAAAAAATTGCAATATGAGCACTGGTAAAAACGGTTACTGAGACATTAGATTTATAAGTCCCAAAAATTAAAAGACAAATGTCCTCAAGGACACATGGTCCAGAAGATAAAGACGTTGGTTAGATCCAGTGACTAGGCCAAAAGAGTTCTGAGTTCAATACCTTCATGCCAAAACTTGGTGAATTGAGTTAAAGGGAAATAACTGAGACATCTGGAAGAGGTATGGCACATGGAACTAGAACAATATACCCTGGTGGACGAAAGAAAGGGTTTGGTTCAAAATTCCAATCACCCGAAGAAGGCCAGAATACAACAGCTGAAACGTTGTAAATATGGCAATGAAGATGAGGATAAGTCCGAATAATGTAAATAATGCAAGTAATCATAATACCTCATCTCAGAGATATAGACAAAATGCAGATATATTATGAAAAATCGCTTTTTCTATATTATCTGACATATACTTCTCGTTTCTGTGACTATTTGAAACATTGGAAGTTTACCAATATAAACCTATTAGAATTGGCATGACCTACTTTCTGTTGCAACTGTGCTACTTAAAAATGTGAGAAATATTACAGAAAATAATTGTGCAGACATTTTGTGGGCCAAATATGAAATTAGTTCCTCCTTAAGACAGTTGAAAAATAAATAGATTATTATTAGAGGTGTCATGTGGCATGTGATGATTATATTTCGAATTGAAATGTGTCACAGTAAATATCTGCGTTAAACAAAAGCGAAATTATGGCTGTGTAAATTGTTGATAGCAGACACAGAAAGAAAAATAGAGGAACTCCCACTGAAGGTCGCAAAAAAAAGAAAAAAGGAAAAAGAAAGAGAAAGTAAGGTTGTCGGCAAAAAGAAGAGCCCAACAGGAAAATTACAAATTGGATATGGCAAAATCAATCAAGTACGAAATTTAAATCATCGTCATCAGCTTTTATCTTGTATCCAAGAATTTAATTTCTTCTTCATTGATCATTTCTTTTATGATGATGGCGTTGATCACTAAAAATGCAGGTTCAGGATTAGAAGCTTCCAGATTCATCAGAAACCACTCCTGTCATTTATTCCCTATTGCCATTTAGCTTTGCAAGAGTTGGTTGGTGGTGAAAGAAAATCTGAGTAGAAGAAAATGCCATGGGCATGAACTTGTTTAAGGCGGTTCTCAACTTGCCAGGAAGTGAGCCACACATTTATTTTCATGACCTTCCTCTGGGGCACATACGGAATGAGACATTGAGGTTTGTTGTGCTTAGTCTGACACCTCCTCTTCAGTCTTGGCACCAAGGATGGTCCTGCCAGGAGTTTAGAACTCCTGACTACATCACTCTCAGAGTCATTGGATAAAGTCATTCCTGTTTAAAATATAAAATTTAAAACTCTAGGAAGGGTTTTAACAGAAGATGGGCTTACAGCCATAACACATTGAAACACAGGTTCACGTATGATTACCAAAGTTAAGCAATGTTGAGCCTGGTCAGTACCTAGATGGCTAACTGTTGGTAATGGCATGGGCTGTAAGCCTGGATATGCAGGTGGTGTAATGGATAATGGCTCAGAATTGTTAATCAGGGAGCTGAGTTCCAATTCCTGTTGGGTTCATTGTATTCACTTCACCATGTGTTGTAAGCTTGGATGTGCAGGTGGTGTAATGGATAATGGCTTGGAATTGTTAATCAGAGAGCTGAGTTCCAATTCCTGTTGGGTTCATTGTATTCACTTCACCATGTGTTGTAAGCTTGGATGTGCAGGTGGTGTAATGGATAATGGCTCAGAATTGTTAATCGGAGAGCAGAGTTCCAATTCCCGTTGGGTTCATTGTATTCACTTCACCATGTGTTGTAAGCTTGGATGTGCAGGTGGTGTAATGGATAATGGCTTGGAATTGTTAATCAGAGAGCTGAGTTCCAATTCCTGTTGGGTTCATTGTATTCACTTCACCATGTGTTGTAAGCTTGGATGTGCAGGTGGTTTAATGGATAATGGCTCAGAATTGTTAATCGGAGAGCAGAGTTCCAATTTCAATTGGGTTTGTTATATTCACTTACGCACAAATTCCCTTGGGAAAGGTATGAATCCACCTCTTCTCCCCACCTATGGGTTAATTTGTATTACTTGTATCACTAAACCATTATCTAAAAAAAAAAAAATCCAGAAATTCTCACAATATATAAAAAAATTCTTTAAAGCTCCTGCAAAGGGTTGATAAACTGTAAAAAATAAATCAATCTAATCCAATAATAACTGAGGACGGAAAATGTGACACCCAAAACTGAAGGTGCTTTGGGATAGAAAAAGATGCCTTCCAAAAGCTAAGAAAAGTATTGAGAAACAGAAAAATCTCATTAGAAACAAAAAAAAAAAATGAGTACTGAACTATTGTATAATATCGGTCCTCTTACATGGCAGTGAATGCTGGACAACCCCATCACAGATGAAGAAGAGACTTGAACCAACAGATGTGATTAAACAGAAGGATTCTGATAATACGATGGACTGAACATGCGAGCACTGATGAAGTTTTAGGAAAAATGGAAACAAAAAGGACATGTATATTTAACGCCAGGTAGAGAAAATTGTAATGAATACTGAAAGTGTTTCTTGTTTTATGAAGTGCAGTGACCATATGCGGTTCATAAGGTAGTACTTCTGATGGACTTTCACATGTAAGAATTACTTGTAGACTTAATTTTATCTGTGTTTCATTAACATTTCACTTGTTTTTCATGTAACGCTTCACTCTGAAAGTAGCAATAATGAAGTTTTACATGTAGTCCTTACTTTACCTGGATTTCACTTTTTTTTAATGGCCAACTGATTCAGAGAATATTTTTAATCATTTCACCCCAAGAAAGACAATAATGCCACTTAGAATCAAGGGGTTACTGAATTTGAAAGAATATGATGAAAAGAAAAACATTATTAAGGAGAGAAAACAATAAAAGAACAGGAATTAAGAAGGCAGAAGATAATGATTGAGATTGTATTTAAATTTTTAAAAGATCAAAGTTGACTGAAAAGCAAGAAGCCAGAATAATCTTCTACAAGTGAGAAGTGTGTGAGAAGAAATTGTTAGCATAGAACTTGTTACATCCAACCATTTCAACTCTAAAATGATGAGACCTAGCTGCCAATCTAGTACTGCCCTTAAATTCATAAGAAGGTAGAAGGGTAATAGGCTGATAGAAGGATCAGACAGTTTACCTGAGTTCTTAGGCTGGAACTTCAGATGAAGATTTCCAACAAGCAGGAAAGCAAAATGTAGTAAGGCATTTAGTGTAGACCTTAGAAAGAACAGAAGCTAGTGGACGAGTACATTTCTTAAGGACTATTGCAGGGAAAGTCCACATGCTTTGTAGGGATCGAGTTTAGAGATGATAGTAGAAACTATTAACAATGTTATATGCATATCACACAAAAGAGACTCAGTTCTAAGTGGAAAGTCAGTCAAGAGAACTAAACTCGTGGGACCCTCTATTGTGCCTCTTTCTGTCAGCAAACAAAGGCTTAACCACTTTGAGGACATGTCTACAATTATTATGCACAAAGACAAAGAGGCATCTGTTGTGACGGGAACTATCACAATAGTACAGTATCTGTATATTTCTGAGATGAGGTATTATGTACACTATTTACATTATTCAGACTATTGTCCTCATCTTTGTCACCATATTTATTACAACGTTTCAGCCGTTAAGTATCTGTCTATATTTCTGAGATGAGGTATTATGTACACTATTTACATTATTCGGACTATTGTCCTCATCTTTGTCGCCATATTTATTACAACGTTTCGGCATTTCAGTATCTGTCTATATTTCTGAGATGAGGTATTATGTACATTATTTACATTATTCAGAGTATTGTCCTCATCTTTGTTGCCATATTTATTACAACGTTTCAGCCATTGTATGCTCCAGCCTTCTTCAGGTGGTTGGAATGTCAAACTGAACCCTTTATTTCACTCACTAGGGTAGACTGTTCTAGTTCCACGGGCCATGGTTTAATGGATGCCAGTTATCAGTTATCTCCTGTTAATTTCCCTTTGAAAGTTCTTCACTGTCTGGGTATTGAACTCACACTCTTTGGGTCCTGTCACTGGATCTAACTAACACCTTTATCCACTTTGCAATGTGTCCTTGAGGAACTAGAACAGTCTATCCCAGTGAGCGAAATAAAGGGTTCAGTTCAACATTCCAACCACCTGTAAAAGGCTGGAGTGTACAACGGCCGAAACGTTGTAATAAATATGGCGACAAAGATGTGGGACACTATTCTGAATAATGTAAATAATGCACATTAGTACACTCGGAAAAAAGTGAATCCTGTGCCGTATACTGCATGAACAGGCATGTGTGAACCAAGAAGATTGTAGTTTCACCTGGTATTTCCGAGAAGGCATGAAAATATTAATGCTGGCTTTTTTTTTTTAAGCGTATCACCCCAAGCAAGGCTGGTGGCCACTATCACGCATGGGGTTACAGAAGGGTTGGAGGAAGAGCAGATAGGAGTGGTAAAGGAAGGGATGTGGAGAAAGAGAAGGACGGAGGGTCGATCAAGGCAAGGGGGTTACAGAAGATTTAGAGCGAGAGCAGATAGGAATGAAAGATGAAAGGAAGTGGAGAAGGGAAGTGGATAGATCAAGGCAACTGGAGATGATGATTGATGCTACACTTAAACCGTTGGAGATTGTATTTGTCAGGGAAACAGTAATATGGAAGGGAGTTCCATAGGCGAGATGTGCGAGACATGAAGCTATTGGAGTAGAAGAGACGTCTACATCTAACAGTTTCAACGATGAAGGGGTGGGAACGGGATGCCAGCCTCGTAGGACGCTTAAATTCACGAGGCTTAGGGACAAGCGAAAGCAACTCCTACCCAAGAAGAAATCTCATTAGCACAATTTTTAATAGGTGGGTTAAAAATTTTAACCCCGAGGAGCATCATGAAGAAAATCACAAAATGAATCCCAGTTAGTATACTCGTCATAGAAAGAAGTCTTAGGAATAGAAGTTTCATGCCTGATAAACAAGTCATAAGAAATATTAACAGATACCAGTGTGATCCAAATTGCTAAAAGGATAGCGTTGTAATGTTCCCCAACAGCCAGACGGGGAGGTAAGCAACAAATCAAGTAAAGAAACATGTTGATCAGAATTAGTAGGGAGAGTTGTGTTCTATAATGAAGTACTTGTTGGGCAAACTGTTCAAATGTAACCATTAGTGATCCAGCAAAATCCTTCATCTTGATGCTGGATTAGTTTTGGTCAACCTGAATTTGTTTTCTCAGCATTTATCTGGTTTTGAACACTGACACTGGCAAAATTGTGAAATGTGAAACTACTTCTGCCACAAGGTTGGCCAGCTGTTGTTAAAATATCAACATGAAGGTTATTTTATAATCAAGTCCCAAAAAAAAAAAAAAAAAAGTGAGAAACTTGAATTTACCGTGTTGTTGTCAGCCTTTTGGGAGGATCCAATCTTAAAAGTCTTAAACTAATTTGAGCCTGAGTCATAAACAGCAACAAGTTCCCTCTTTGTTGACCTTCTGGAAATGCTAAGATCAATACAAGAGAGAGGAGAACTAAAAAAAAAATAAAACGCATCTGACATTTAATGTGTTAATGATAAACACATACAAATTGCCAAACTTGATTTTTGAATGACAATAAGAATTATTTTAACAAGTTTGATTTCAGAACATCCTTTAAATAAAATGGAAAAAATTTTTTTCAAAGAACGTTTAATGATATCATCTTCCTGAATAATAAACTAAATATTCAATGTTGGTATAGGGTAGGTCATTAAGATAACTTTATAGTGTTTTTTTTTTCTGTTAGTGTCCATATTTCTTTTTGTGGTCTCTAATCTTCCTCTGGTGACCTTTTTATCTGATAATCCTTGGAGAAAAGGCTCCCCTGTGTTTGGAGGCTGATGGCTGTGTAACAATGCAATGAATTTTCATTAATGTAAGAGTTGATCAAAAAATGTCAGAACCAATCACCTCAACCTCACATAGAATATACAGTTGAGCTGAGAGGTGGCATTAAGCCATCAGATACTACTGAAAATACTGAATAATGATGCTATGAATTTATATAAATAAAATAGTTTGTTAAAAATGCTGGAAATGTCTGGATTAAAATATGATAGCATGCACAATTTAACTGAAAGGTGACAAAGTCATAGAAATGAAAATAGTTTGATGACAGAATAATGATGCTATGAATTTATATAAATAAGAGTTTCTATCTGAATTTTGATGATGAGGAGTCTACATTATTTATATATGGCCTATTGTCCTCATCTTTGTTGCTATTATGACACCATTTTGGATGTTGTGCCATTGGGCCTTGATTAGGTGCTTGTTAATCCAGGTAACGTTTAATGAATTTTAATCTGAACCCTTTATTAATCTAGATTTTCTATTTCACTGACCATGATTACAAGTAACTTGTCTCATTCTTATTTGACCTGCTCTGTTATTGACTGCCTGGGTATTGAACTCACAATTATAAATGTCATCTAATTTACATTATTTACATTATTCGAACTATTGTCGCCATATTTATTACAACGTTTCGGCCGTTGTACACTCCGGCCTTCCTCAGGTGGTTGGAATGTCGAACTGAACCCTTTATTTCACTCACTAGGCTAGACTGTTCTAGTTCCATGGGCCATGTTTTAATGTCAGTTATCAGTTATCTCCTGTTAATTTCACTGCCTTAGCCGGGTATCACACTCTTTGGGTCCTGTCACAAGATCTAACCAACAAATATTGCAATTTTTGCTGTTATCATTTCATGTTTTTACCAGAGCTCATATTACAATTTTTGTTGTTGTTATCACTTTTCTCAGGCACTCCTTATTACTGGTTTCCCTCACAACAAAAATTGCAATATGAGCTCTGGTAAAAAATGGTGGCTGAAGACATTAGGTTTATAATACCCAGAAATTCATACACAGATGTCCTCAAGGACACATGGCACAGCAGATAAAGGCATTAGTTAGATCCAGTGACTGGACCCAAAGAGTGTGAGTTCAATACCCAGCTAAGGCAGAGGGAAATTAACAGACGATAACTGATATCCTACAAACATGGCACGTGGAACTAGAACAGTCTACCTCATAGTGAGTGAAATAAAGGGTACAGTTTGACATTGCAACCACCTGAAGAAGGCCAGAGTGTACAACGGCCGAAACGTTGTAATAAGATGAGGACAATAGTCCGAATAATGTAAATAGTGTACATAATACCTCATCTCATATAGACAGTCACCTAATTTATGAACCAACACTTTAATCAATTAGGTTATTCATATAAATAAAAGATTTTGACAAAAATATACTGGAAATTATTCACAATCATGAGACCCATAATCCATCAGGGTTTTAGGGACACAAAATGTACTGCATCTATGGCAGTAGTATGTGCGTCATAGGCAAGACAGCTTGAAGGAGCATAACCCACTCCAGGCTGGTTTTAATTCAGTTTTCCTTCTTGGACGAGTCATCAACCAAGGCTACAGGACCCAGTATAACCATAGGAAACGTTTAGATTATCCTAATATGATGGAATACAAAATTTAGCTTAAAATGTTGTAGTAAGGTTATAGAAAGCTAAGGAAAATATTTTGATTACTGAATATTGATGCTATGAACTTATATAAGATTTTGTTATAAAATACTGGAAAAGTTTTCATCAAGGTAATATTTTCACCTGAGCTTCAATAAACTGTCCAAACTGTAGCCACTTATGTTTCAAGTAACTTCTTATCCAAACAAACCCGCCCCAAAAGGGCATTTCCTTTTGTTTTTCTATAAACAAAGAGAGAGGGGGAGAGAATACATGAGGAACAGTGACAGAAGTTAAAGCACAATGAATAAAGAGAATCCTAAGTAAACAGCCGAGTCAAAATTAAAAATTAAATGAATTAATGTAAAGATTTATATAAACTGAGAAAATATTTTAAGCTTTGTTCAGACAACTATTAAGTTCTTATTTGTTCTTTTTCATCATTTCACCCCAAGCAAGATGAGAATGTTACTAGTATACAGGGGGGCTACTGAGAGTGAAAGTAAGAGAAAAGACTGAGTATAAGGAGGATTAAAGAAAGGACAAAAGATGAACAGGAATCAAAAAGACAAAAGATGGCAGTTGACATTGCATTCAAATTTTTGAAAATTGTAGTTATCAGGGAAGTCCATAAATAGAAGCGAGTTCCACAGGCGGGAAGTACAAGAAAAGAAACTGTTGGAACAGAAGTGGCAGTTGCATTTAAACTGTTCCAACAATAAGTGGGTGGGACCTAGATGCCAATCTAGTAGCAGAACACCAGGGTAAAAAGTTCATCAGAGCAGTTGCCATTAGAATATTTGTAGAAAAGATAGAGAGAAGTCATGCCACATTGGTGAGAAGGTGACTGAAGCCGAGATGCCAGGTCAAGATCGATTACATTACAGATCCTTACAGTATTCAATGCACGGGCAAATGAGAGAATGTAGATTCTCCACTTTAAGATTGTTGGTTTTCTAAGCTTAGCTTAGATGTGGCACATGGCCTGAAAGTATTGGGTACCCAATGAGGATTCAACTCACTACTCAGTCATAACTGAGCTAGCTTGCTGGACATTACACCACATTGTAGTGCCCACATGAGTCCAAAAATGTGTCGTGTGTTGCTCTCAGAATCGAACATCAGCCATGTTGATGGCAAGCAGAAAATTTTCTCTACAGTGGTTTAATGAGAGCAGTTTTGTTTTGGAGGTGTTAAAATTTACAAGATATTTCTTGTCCCAGTTAACCACTGATTAGAGATCCTTTACTCTGTCAAGCTCTGACCGATTTGCTATTCGGACAGTGGTAAATGGTTTTCATATTGTTAAAACAAAATGTCGGCCGTTTTATTCTACGGCCTTCTTCTGGAATCAAATTTGTAAAGAAGGAGAGAGATCACTTTTTTAGAAATTCACATTTTTGGGGCCAGAAATAGATCGGTAATATAGTAAACGTAAGTTC
The DNA here is from genome assembly GCA_964036315.1 of Acanthosepion esculentum. Taxonomy (NCBI): domain Eukaryota; kingdom Metazoa; phylum Mollusca; class Cephalopoda; order Sepiida; family Sepiidae; genus Acanthosepion; species Acanthosepion esculentum. Next base: position 124,994,141 of record OZ038483.1, read on the forward strand.
ATTCTGGAAATTTAAGGAATACACAGACAAAATTCCCAATTGAACAAGAGAAACCACATCATTCCCTAAATCTATACTGTCCTCACTCACAAAACTAGCTAATATAATGCCTTCTTTATTGTTTTCAGTGGTCCTTGTCAGCTGTCTGGATCTCATCTCAAAGTAGATAATTTATACATTGAGGTGCTCTCCAAAATCTTCCTTGTTGAATACTAGCCTGACTTAGCCAACATTAGCCAACAAGCTGATGTATGCCACCTTTTCTAATACTGCAATGATATTTCCTGTCCCAGATTGACCCTCTTATTTCTTGAAAAAAAACAAAAAAACAGAGCAGCTGATGGCAATCCCTGAAGAGGACTTTCAAGACTGCTTCAAAAATAAGTGAAAGAGATGCCAAGCTTATTATGCAATGTCTCAAGAGAAGGACTTTGAATGATACTAAGGCTCCATTGCCCTTGTCCTAAGCAGGTTATTTTTTTTATTTGTATTAAATTTCAGTTCCTCATTTTAAGAATTGAAAAGTTGGTATATTCCAGAATCCCTTGACCTAAAATCTGAGACTGACGGGTTTATTATTGCCGCTCAAGATCAGTGCATAAAATTCAGTTATTACTGAAATAATATCTTGAAAGACAGCATCAAACCAAAGGTCAGATTATGCAACAAACAAGGCACAATATGCTGGATGCTCAGATTGGGCCAAAACAGAATACAAAAAAAAAGGTACAACAAAGGAACAACATATCTCCATTGAGTAATCTGTAAACACTATACTGTGCTGATCTATTATGCACGAACATACATAGATACAAATTACATTTACAATGCCAAGTATTCATTGGTTAATAAATCACCACTACATTTCTACAGGCAATTTACAAATCGCAGTAATGTGACAATTTTGTAATAGCTCTATTTTTAAGTAGTCAATTTTGTGCAATTTTGGGAGAAACGGATCACAGAAGCTTTCTTAAGTCTCCCCAAAGCTTGCTCGCTGATTGATCAATGCCAACCAATCAGAGCTTTTGCAAGTGAATAATAATTCTTCCCGCACAACGATTTGGAGCCTATAGTCACTTATTTAAGCCAAGATATTTTTAATCTCAAACAGTGAGAACTCAATTTCCAAATGAATCAATGACAGTTGAAACCATGTGCCAACCTTCTGACTCACATACACACTCACATGCTGAACATAACTTCTACACACTCACATGCTGAACATAACTTCTACACACTCACAAAAAACTCTTCTTACACAGCAATATCTTTCAAGAACAATCATTACAAGAGACTCATGAATATTTTTCCAGTGAACCTTAAACCAAATAACTATATCTCATCGAACACTAAAATAACAGTTAAACAGAGCCAACTCTTGGTTAATTCAACCTTTGTTACATAAATGCATGTTTTCCTTCACGTCATTGTTTGATATTGTACATCTTGTTAAAGTACATATTTTACGTATAACAATGTCTTTTGGTCATCCTTGCATGAGCCTTGTTTCCTAATCAAAAGTTAAATTAAATGTGGTGAAGTCCACCACAATACTATCAATGTTAAAGACAGTATGAACACGAGTTATCAACTAACAGAAAATGATAAAGTTACCTATTTAAGAAACATACAAATCAAAACCGATAAGAAAATTAAAGCCGATAAAACTTATATTGTAGTGAAGGTCAAACTGGAGACGTCTGAACATCAACATGACGGTCAACAGAAACAAGCACCTCCCTGAAAACTACATAAAGATTCTCCACATTTAAAGACCTAGAAAAAAAATTGAGAGAATGTGATGATCATGCCAACAATACTAGTGGTAATATATAGTCTCGGTCTGTTCAAAAAAGGGATGGAAAAATATACCCACTAAATCCCTGGCAAAGCTACAAGAAGATTATCCCTCTTGGCATTGTCCACATATTCAGAAGGTAAATCCCTCAAATAAATCTATCATACATTAATGGTAGCCCCAAATCCAAAAGATGGTCTACGTTCTATATGTGAATAAAGTAGTATATTAAAGAAAACTCTGAACAATAATAAATAATAGGGATATCTGAAGTCACGTCTTTGTGAGAAAATTATATGAGCAAAATCAAAACTCAGATGTAATATCTGAAAGAATTGTTGAGTGAATGGGAAAAATGAAAATGTTAGTCTGAAACAATCATTGTTTGTTTTTAAGCATATCACCCCAAGCAAGGCGGGAGTGCCACCAGCACGCAAGGGGTTACAGAGAGTGCGAGCAAGAGTAAAGAGGGGTGATAGAGGAAAGGATATAGAGAAGGACGGGGATCAGGATCATGGCATCAGAAGATGTCGATTGACATTACATTTGAAGATTTCCGCTATCAGGGAAGTAAGTTGGAGGAAGGGAGTTGCCATCTCTGTCCCATAATGATTGTTCCATTTATGTACTCATTTCATAGACTAAATGGAACAATCATTATGGGACATAGTTAAAATAATATAGAAGAATGGCTACTTTAATACTCAGATTAAATTGAAAGAGGAGAGGAAACATTTTTGTAAGCATATCACCCCAAGCAAGGTGGGAGTGTCACTAGCACGCAAGGGGTTACAGAGAGTGAGAGCAAGAGTAAATAGATGTGATTGAGGAAAGGATAAAGAGAAGGATGGGGAATTAGATCGAGGCATCAGAATATGTCGATTGACATTTGAATATTTGAAGATTATCGCTATCGGGGAAGCAAGTAGGAGGAAGGAAGTTCCACTGTCGTGAAGTGTGAGATAAGAAGCTGTTGGAGTACAAAAGGCAGTTACATTTAACTGTTTTGACAGTGAAAGGGTGGGACCGTGATGCCAACCTAGTAGCACACTTATATTCATGCAATTTGGGTACCAGTGAAAGTAGCTCGTCAGAGCAGTTGCCATGAAAATATTTGTAGAAAAGACAGAGGGAAGCCACAGCACGTTTGTGAGAAAGTGACTGTAGACGAGATGCCAGATCAGGACCTATCACACTGCACATCCGTCTCTGGATTTTGTTGAGGACCTTGAGTTGAATAGCAGGGGTGCAAGACTATATACGACAACAGTATTCAATGCAAGGGTGAATAGTCATTTTGTAGATTTGAAGGATGGACTCAGGCAAGAATAACCTTCTGGCATGACACAGAGAACCAACTTTCCTTGCAGTAGATGAAGCTATTGATTCAATCTATTTGTTTCACCTCAGGTCAGTGGAAAGCATGAAACCAAGCAGGTACAGAAAGACACTCTCATTGTAGATTTGAAGGATGGACTCAGGCAAGAATAACCTTCTGGCATGACACAGAGAACCAACTTTCCTTGCAGTAGATGAAGCTATTGATTCAATCTATTTGTTTCACCTCAGGTCAGTGGAAAGCATGAAACCAAGCAGGTACAGAAAGACACTCTTATTGGGCATCAGCCATTCTGATAGGAGGCAGGAAGGGTTCTCTATGGTGGGTAAATGAGAGCAGTTTCGTTTTGGAGGCATTAAAGTTTACAAGCCATTTCCTTCCCCAGTCAACCACAGATTTGAGGTCTTTTTCAAGAGCAATGGCTAGGTTAGTTTTGTCAGCAATGCCGGATTGACTATTGAAAAAATTAATAAAATAAATACAAAGAATACAGGGTACTAAAATACAAAATATAAATTTTAATGAAATAGCCATGTTCAAATCGCTAAAGTATTTTATATACAATACACATCTCTGGCCTTATATCTCTTTCTCTCCGTGTATACATAACTCATACTTTTATAAATCTGTCATTCATCCATGCATTAAATATTGCTGCCACATCTGCTCTGGTGTCACTGCTATGCATTTAGAGATTGTTCATAAAATGCAAAAAAGAATCTGCAATATTATTCACTCTGACATAGCATCTCAGCTTCAGTTACTTTCATATCAACCTCACACAGCTTCCATTTTGCCTTTTCTATAAATATAGTCATGGTCATTTTTCTGGTGAGCTTTTTTCTATTATTTTCTTCAGTTTCTTGTAAATATTTTTGTATTCATATACTCATTGGGGTTAGTTTTTAGAATTGTTATTTTATTCCCTTCCCCTCCCCCGACAGACACTGAATTCTAAATATGGGGACTAGTTAGTATTTTCATAGAGACAGTGAGGTATTATGGTGGTTGTAGTAAGAAAGGTACGTATGAATGTGTTGTCTTGGTGTAAGGAATATTGTTTGTACGATTGGGTTAGTGTTTGCAGTTAGCTTAGTTATAGTTAAGACTTTGGTCGCAAAGAAGAGCGAGAAGAAGGGACTAAGCATAACCTACAAGAAGACAGAATGCATGGTCATCAGTAAAAGGATGAGCCCGAAATGCAATTTGCTGGTCAGGGACACTAAAATCAATCATGTGCAGAAGCTTAAATATCTGGGAAGTGTTTTGACAGAAGATGATCCGTAGACATACTGGGATGGTCAAGGTGCATTCCAAAAGCTGGACAGAGTATTGCGAGACAGGAGAATCCTTTTGGTAACAAAGAAAAGAGTACTGAGCTGTTACGGAGACATCTGTCTCCTGTTACATCAGCGAAAGTTGGACAGTCTCCTCAAAGATGAAGAAGAGACTCGAGGTGATGGAGATGTGGTTCTAAAGAAAGATGCTGAGGATATCATGGACCAAGCATGTGAGCAACAATGAGGTCTTGGAGAGGATTCAAACAAGGAGGAGGCTTATACTTAACATCAAGAAGAGGCAGCTGAAGTTTCTGGGACATGTAATGAGAAAGGAGGGCCTGGAGAATCTGATACTCCTCAGGTCGAATAGAGGGAAAAAGAGACAAGGGAAAGCAACACATGACATACCTAATTGGCTTAAGCAAGTGGATGACAGAATGTGGTCTGGAGGAGGTGGCAGAGGGACAAAACTTATTGAGAGCTCCAAGGGATAGGGAGAATTGAAGAGCCATGATCGACTATGTCTTGAAAGGACATGGCATATAAAAACAAAGAAAAGAAAAATTCTAACTTCTCACTGTCAATTTTGATCTTCAAAAAATTAAATTCAATGTCAATCATCATCATCTGTTTTCTTAATTCTTGTTCTTTTATCATTCATTCTGTCCTTGAAAATTTTTTTTTCTCAGATTGTTTCACATGTCAGTAACACCTTGCATCTTTGTGGCTTTATTGCCTTGCTTGTGGTGAAATGATTAATATATAAAGAAAATGGATACTTTTAGTGAATCTTTCAACTATTTTACCATCATTTACTCATCCAGCCCAGAGTAAAAACAAAAAATGATAAATAATACATAAATTTTGATTAGTAGAATTTGAATATCAATAGAAAATGTCTGTCATACTTGTTAATCTATACATTTTTGAAAAAAAAGGAAAAACACCCAAAAACCTCCCTAGAAAAATGAATATATGCTTGGGTATATAAAATGAGAATTCAGACAATTATTCATGAAATTCAAAGTGAATATAATTTTATAATGCAAAGAATGTTTTCCAAGTTATTTTGATAAAAATTGATTATAAAGTTTCTGAATAAATCAACCGAAATGCAACCGTAAAATAAAAGGAACATCACGCTGCATATCAGGAAATATTCCAAGATAAATTTGCATAGAAAGGAACAAATCTTCACTGACACATATATATATATATATATATATATATATATATATATGAGATGGGATCAAATATGGATTGGAATCTTTAATACGTGTGTGTGTGTATATATATATATATATATATATATATAAAATGCACAGACATGTATGCACGCACAAACACACTCACATGTACACACACACTCTCACATGTACACAGACTGACACAAACACATGTACACACACACACATATATATATATACAGACATACATATATACAGACACATATACATACATATATGCACACACACACACATAATTGAAAAGTATCATAGTTCATGAGAGTGAAATAAAATTAATTCCATTTCCCCTTTCTTAATTATATCTGTAAACCTACTGTTGTTTCGACATTTGCAGAGAGACACATACAACTTTCAGCATACATGGATACATAGCCATAAAGTCTAATGAAATTCACATATGTGAATGTACATATGTGCATGTGTAATAAATACAACTGCTGTATGAGAAAAAAATAAACCCAAAAAGTGCTAATCAAATCCTAAATTTAATTTTTTGTAATTATTTTGAAAGGAAACTTAAGCTATCATATGGAATATATTAACTTTGATTAATTTTCCTTTTTTTTTTTTATTGTTCAGTCTTTTCTCCCCTTCAATAAATTTGGCGACTTTTTGGTTGGAATATTTGACATGAAAGGTGGGGCCCGAATATAACTCTTGATAAAGGAGTGCATACATTTACAAATAATTATGTCTTTCAATTGAGGTAGGATTTATAAAATTACATTCTTTTTTTTTACATTTTTTTTCCTAATGTCTAACAGGAATTTTCAATCAAAAATCTTTTTGGACAGAGTTCAGTCTCAAATTCATTCCTTCAGATGAGACCTGCTGATTTAAAAAAAAAAAACAAAAAGCAGAAGGAATGACATTCATGCAATAATTTCATTCAGAATGAAAAGAATTAGCATAATGATTCAGGTTTGCTTTATTTTGTTTTATGACATATCAACACCTCAATGGGTTATTTAATGCTGACAACATTTTTATTGCTGGTAATATTCTTTTTTCTTTCAAAACCTATTTCTGGTAATTTTTTTTTCAATAATGTATTGCTGGTAATAATTTTTTTCTTCAAAACTTAATTGCTGGTAATAATATTTTACAAAATATTTCTGGTATTAAAACCTATTTTTACACTTTCATAGTGTTTTGACCCCAGTTTGGGAGTTAACTATTTTCCCATAGCTGGGACCCTAACAAGAGCTACCACCCCAGGTCAGGGTGGACCTGGCAACAACAGTAATTAAGAGGTGGTTCCACGCTCCTCAAAACCTCCTGATCAGAGGCCTTGCTGCTGGATGTAATTTATCGTCATACCCAGGATGGAATGATTCAGTATAAAAGTTAGGGGAATTTGAACAGGGGGTAAACCAAACATTAGACAGGATTTTAATGGGTCGCTTTGTGAACTTGTGTGTGGATTAATATGATTAGCATTTGGTAGGAATTTTGAAACTGAATTATGCAGATGACACCATGTTGAAATTGCAGAAACTCGTAGTAAAGGAAAGTGAGAAGAAAGGACTAAACATCAATTTTAAGAAGACAATTTATAATTGCCAGTATGCGGAAATGTCTAAGATGCAAATTACAAATCAAGCAACGATCTGGGAAGTGTTCAAACAGAGGATAGAAAATGTGAAAATTTGGAGTCATATTAGAATAGTAGTGTCGGAGTTAGCTCCTCCTCAGTTTCCTTAATCCTTCAACAGGGGTCTCTCTCCCCTGACTATAAATACCGGCTGACCCTTCTCTCTCTCTTTCGACTCAGGCCTTGGGACGCAACCTTGAGGTGAGGTAAAACTTTCTCTTTTTTCACTTAGACCAATATGTGACATCTCACAGATACAGCGTTTCCCATATTCTGGGAACACGCTATGGTCAATACATGTACGTACGGACACTCAACACAACACACACTATGTAACTTTTCATGTCTTCGTGTATTAATATAATTGTTTACCCATGTATATCGGTCTTGTTTGTTTTCTTTGTCTTCTTCGGACTTATTAAAAGTCCGACATTCTCATGTAGCTGGACCGGCCAGCAGGAAAGTTTAACCTTCTGATATCTCTTCACATCTTCACACAACGGTCCACTACATTAGAAATACAAAGTATTAAGAAACAGGAAAATGTATTATCTATATCGCTGAGATGAGGTATTATGATTATTTACATTATTCAGATAGTTATCCTCATCTTCACTGCCACATTCACAACATTTTGGTGGTTGTATGCTTCAGCCTTCTTTAGGTGAGTGAAATTTCAAACCAAACCCTTTATTTCATCCACTAGGGTAGATTGTTCTAGTTCCATGCCTTTTCCAGATGTCTCAGTTATTTCCAATATGAACACTAGTAAAAATTGCTTGATGTGACATTAGGCTTATAAGACCCAGATATTCATATACAGATGTCCTCAAGGACACATAGATCAATGGATAAAAGCGTTGTTTAGATCCGGTAACTAAACTCAAAAAGTTGTGAGTTTGAAAAAAAAAAAAAATAGAACAATCTACCCAGGTGGACGAAATAAAGGGTTTCGTTTGAAATTCCAATCACCTGAAGAAGACCAGAGCATACAAGTGAAACATTCTGAATATGTCAATGAAGAGAAGAATAATATAAACGAATAATTAGAGTCAATATCAATCTTCCCATATGACAGCGAGTGAATGAATAAAAAATGAGGCAATAGAAATGTTCTACAGAAGGATGCTGAGAATTCCATAAACAAAGCAGTTTTAATGGAAATGGAAAAGGAGGTTTGTATTTAGAATCAAAGAGTTGTAGTTGAAATTTCTATGATACATAATGAGGAAATAGACATATTGAAGCCACGGAACAGCAGAGAGCAGTAAGTAAAAGAATATTCAGATCAGGGATTGGCATAGATAACAGAAAGACAAATATTACTAAGACATCCATGATATGAAGGGTCACAGTACATAGAAAAATACAGGTATATTTGGTAGACAATTCAACTGTTAGAGAATGGTAAGGATTTTGCAGTGGACCGTGTAAATATTGAACCTGAATATGAATGGTTGAAACACCGATATAAGAATACTATCTGATTCTTAACAACTAAATTTGCCCCCTTTTTTTATTTTGGGGATACTGTTATTGATTCTTTATTAAATAAATATTTTCTTATAGACATGGCTCCAAACTCATTTAGAAATATCTAAACTATCAACTGTAGACAACTGCTTTCTCAGATCAATGGTTAAAAATGGCTTTGAGCAAATGAAATGTGAGGGTTGTGCTGAAGACCATCCTTCTTTGGACACTGCCCACTGGTACTACAGAACCGCAAAGAACTGTACGAAATAACAGAAGCCACATCATTTGAGGACTAGCAACAATTAAAATGGATAGCACATCTAATTCAAAGAGAAAATAATGACAATCATGATATTCATGTACCACACTACTTCAAACAAAAGGTTAGGAAGGAAACCCCCATCAATATTGGAAAGAGCAATAACAGCTACTGGACTTGAGAAACCTATTTTCCTGAAAAAATTGTTTTAGAAAAAGTTTTTATACATTTCTATCAACAAGAACTAAAATGGATAGCACATCTAACTCAAAGAGAAGATAATAGCATAATCAAGATGTTGACATTCCATACTACTTCAAACAAAAGGTTAGGAAGGAAACACCCATCAATACTGGAAAGAGAAATAACAGCTACTGAACTTGAGAAACCTATTTTCCTGAAAAATTGTTTAAATAGAAAGATTTATAAATTTTAGCCGAGTGTAGTACTGCCTGCTCCGTTAATAAATACCAAATGTTTCCTTATAGGGAAATGGCTAATATTATCATTACCATACATTAAAGAAAAAACAAGTGAAATAAAATAAACAAATTTTTACAGAAAAATTGTACTAAGAATAACCAAATAGTAATAATAACTAATTCACTATTTTTAGAGCAAAGATGAAATTATTTCTGATTTGGTTTGATACAACATTGAGGCCCCAATTTATTCTCTTTTTTTATTTTATTTATTTGGCTTTATTTCAAAAATATCCCAAGATTTGTTCAATTGATTAATGAGACCTGAGAGGTATACATTTATTCTTAACAGCGGAGATTTCTTTTTTTATCTCCCGTTATGAGAACACCGAGATTCATATATCTTTTCAACTACACCCTCTACACTCACACACGCCACCGACATAATATTCTAAAAGATGCTTAACAAGAAAAATCTCAATATTTTACAGCCTCTGGGATGATCTAAAATGCCCGACTCCAACATCAGATGAGTTGAACTTGGAAGAAAAGGCGGAATTAAAAACAATGGAAGGTGTTGAGAATTTCCAGTGATCTCACACTACAGAAATAAAATGAGATAACAAAGACTCATCGGACTAAATATTAATGGCACAGATAAGTAAATAAGTCAGTTAAAAGTAGATTAGGATCATAAAAGGAAACAAGTGATGAAGATTCTTATTATTATTATTTTTATTATAATATATATGAATCTAAGATGCTTTATGAGTTGTGTCGATTACTCTTAAAGTCATGAGACACAAAAGGAAGGAATTATAGTATTAGCAAGTCGGCAAATTAGAGTGAATCTATCATATAAAGAGTTAACGGCTTCATGGCATTAAGGTAGATAGTAAAACCGCTTGTTTTCGCTAACAAGTTTCTGATCAAGAAAGATTATGTCTTCCATCCGATGACCACCATGGCAGAGGACAAACTTTCCATTTACCAAGGAGTGGATCATGTGAATATCTTGGCAATTCCTAAGGAATGAAGAATAGATATGCAAACTGTGTGTGTGTGTGTGTGTGTGTGTGTGTGTGTGTGTGTGTGTGTGTGTGTGTGTGTAAATCTATACTTTCCAAGACACTGTGGATTTTATTAGTATTAAATGTATTGTACTAGCATTTTTATTGAAAAAAAAAAACTGCATGAAGACATAACAAATGACCATACATTTATAATTTTTTTTAATCATTGCACAACAAGTAAGGCAATAAAGCCACTAAGTCACAACAGGTTACTGTGTGTGAAAGATTATTATTAAAGAACATGAACAATAAAAGAGGAATTAACAAGATAGATGATGACTGACATTGCTTTTAAATTTTGGAAGATCAAAGTTATTGAGAATCAGAGAAGCTGAGGTGGCAGAATTTGTGTCTTGCACACTTGCATAATACCTGAAAATTTTCTAACTGAAAAGGTTAATGTAATGCCTGAAAAAATTGGTTCCCAATGTGCGAGATGCAGGTTCAAGTCAAACCAGGAACTGATTTTGCATTGTTCACTCTACTGACTGAGAAGAGGATAAACCCGGAGTGTTGGGATTTTAAAAAGCCACAATAATAAAATGGAATAAAACTAGTGATAAAATAACAGACAAAATTTAAAGAAGGGTCTGTAATGTTATTGGTCCTGACCTGGCATCTCAACTTCAGTCACTTTCTCACTGATGTTATGCGTCTTCTCTCTGTCTTTTCTACAAATATTTTCATGGTAAGTGTTCGGATGAGCTGTTTTCCTTAGTGCCTTGTCTGCATGAATTCAAGCATTCTACTAGACTGGCAATTAGGTCTCACTATTTCACGAGCTAGGTGTAGCCATATGTTCTATTTTTATAATCTCTTTTCTCACGTCAATTAATGTACCGTCTGATTTCTTGCTTCACTACCATCTCCAAGGATTTAAATGCAACGTCAATCACCATCTTCTGTTTTCCTGAATCCTATCCCTTTATTATTCTTTTCCTCATTTCTCCTCTTGCTCTTTCACTCTCTGATACCTTCTGCATCCTAGTGGCATTATTGCCTTGCTTGGGGTGAAATGATTAAAAGAAAAATAGTAATAATGAAGAGTATATTGATTCAGAATGTTGGGCTAAAGAGCTACAAGGATATTCTGTGCGTTGTGTCCCCTTCTGTTTGGTTGGATTTGTTTTACAGCATATCAACCTCAATGGGTTATTTAAGGCTGACAAGATTTTTATTGTTGGTAATATATTTTTTTCTTCCAAAATGTATTGCTAGTAATAATTATTTACAAAAATGTATTGCTAGTAATAATTTTTCCTCAAAAAATGTATTGTTGGTATTAAAACCTATTTTTACACTTCCATGGTGCTTTGACCCCAGTTCGGGGGTTAACTATTTGCCCATAGCTGGGACCCTAACAGGTGCTACCAACCCAGGTCAGGGTGGACCTGGGAACAGCAATTAAGAGGTGGTTCCGCGCACTACAAAACCTCCTGATCAGAGGCCTTGCTGTTGGGTATAGTTTATCGTCTTACCCAGGACACAGATGTAGTTTATCGTCTTAGGATGTCTGTCCCTTCAAGACATGGGCGATCATGGCTATCCACATTTCTCTGTAGCTTTTAATAAATTTCTTTCTCCTAATCTGTTCTGTCAACCATTTACAGAAGCTTTTTAGATCAATTATGCACTGCTTTCCTCTCCCAGGACTTTAATCATTCCTGTTAGTGTCAAATTTTCTAAGTCTTCTTTCCTTACCTGCCCTAGAATTTTTTCATAAAATTTCTCCATTGCTCCCATATTCAATTCAGAGTATCCTCAGCATCCTTCTTCTGCTGCCTGAAGTTTTCTTTATCTGTGAGGAAACTGTTCAGCATTCACTGCCATATAAGAGGACTGACATATATGTTTACAATCTTTTCTTTGTTTCTAATGAAATATCCTGTTTCTTAATACTTTACTGAGCTTTTGGAAGACATCTTTCCCTACCCCAATGTGCTTTCAGCTTTCTGTGTCACATTTTCCCTCCTCCTTTTAAACACGTCCCAGATATTTAAATTGTTTTACTGGTTTGATTTTAGTATCTTCAATTTGTAATTTGCATGTTGGACTCTTCCTTTTGCTGACGACCTTGCACTCTCTCTTCTTAGAATTGATGTTTAGTCTTTTCTTCTTGCTTTCCTTTATAACCTTTTCTAGAAGTTCCTGTAGCTTGTTTTTCTATCTGCTATCAACACTGTTTCATCTGCATATCTAATGTTGCTAACATTGTGGCTGCCAATAATGAATCCTGGTAGGACTTCTAAATGTTGGTAAGTCAAATCAAATGATATTAATCTACTATTATCCTCATCTTGATTGTTTTAATCACAACATTTCTGCCTTTGTACTATGCAGTCTTATTCAGGTGCCTGTCATGTTTGATCACATTCTCAGAATTTCAACCTAAACCCTTTATTCAATTTACGGGAGTTAACTGTTCTCATTCCATTATATTAGAAATAACCTCATATGAGTTCATTTTTCTTTGTTAATTAGTACTTCAGCATGTTCCACTGAACAAGGGCATTGCAGATTTTATGGCCTGACCTGGGTTTGAACTCATGATCATTAGATTAACTATAATATTTAACCAATGCTTATCAGTATCCTTTTATTTAATCACCTATCAAGGCAAATCAGAAAAAAATCTAAGTGTCAATCTATCAATAAGAAAGTTACTTTTCTCTTTATCTATTATAAACACATCTTTCAAAATCGATCGACACAAATAATGTAAATTCACTGCTATATAGGAAGATCAATGTTACAAAATTTCCTTATTTATTAATACTTTGCTTTTGTATCATCTTTTGCTATCACAATATGACTTTGGATTTTAATGTCACATTATCCATCCTCTTTTAGAACAACCCCCCCCCCCCCAGATATTTAAATTGTTTGACTGGTTTGATTTTTGGTATCTCCAATTTATAATTTGCATGTCGGGCTGTTTCTTTCACCGACGACCATACATTCTCTCTTCTTAGAATTGATGTTTAGTCTTTTCTTCTTGCTTTCCTTAACTACCTTCTCTAGGAATTCCTGTAGTTTGCTTTTTCTACCTGCTATCAACACTGTTTCATCTGCATATCTAATGTTGCTAAGATTGTGGCCATGAATACTAATAGGACTTCTAATTCACTCAAGATTGCTTCCTTCTAAAGCTTCCATAGGTTTTGGTGAGAAGACATTTTTATCTCAGGTTCTTTATTATTTTTGTATATTTATAGAATTCATTTCCTATTCATATGTAATCAGTTTGCACCCAGTATAAATTATGGATTAATCTAATATCCTTTCCAAATATATCAAGCCTGAATAAAATGGAGTAACGCTAGTAATAAAATAATGGGAATAATGAAGAGGGTATTTGACCCAAGGTGTTGTGGTAAAAAGGCAACATCAATAAGATGAAATAAAAGTAGAACAAAAATAATAGTGATAATGAAAATTGTCATTACTTTGTCAGCCAGAGAACTTCCCTTAATGTCTGCGGATTTTGCATAAATCCGTATAGACTCAAAGGATCACACTTCTTCCTCTATTCACCTGCAGGATTCCAGTTACAAAACTGGTCTCATTTGCCCTTTGGGATAACTTCTTAGTCCCCATATGAACTATAGATTGCATCCCATGCAACACAATACACTATCATCATGTTTAAAATAAAATTTGGGGATCACAATAATATTATCTCTTCAACCTATCACATAAATATATACATGATTTAACTAAAAAAATATCCCAGTTCAATAAACAAGAGAATGCCACTAGTCGGTTTTACATCTGCACCTGATGATTGCTACATGCATGGCACTCAGAATGATGTGGAACAATATATATATATATATATATATATATATATATATATATATATAATGTCAACCAGGTTATTTCTGGAAGATGCCATTTCTAAGGCAAGTTGTATTGGCAATGACAGTGCTCAATAGGGAGAGAGAATTAATGGTAAAAAATAAAATTAAATGTTTATTTATCATGTCTTTATTCTGAATTTAGTGGTTGTAATGTTTGTGAAAACTCAGAATAGAGGAAAGATATATATGAGATTTAATATTAAGCTCTACTCTGTATTATTGAGCCCTTTTTTAAAAATTAAATGCTACAATGTATTTTACTCCATTTTTTCTTATCCCATACCTGGAGATATATATATATATATGTGTGTGTGTGTGTTATTTATATATTTTTTTTTTATATATATACAAATTCCATTTATTTTAAATGACAAATATATAAAATGAAAATCTGTAATCCCAACATAAAATACAACTGCACCAACATGACGATAACCAGATATTTTTATTAAAATTTAAATTACGTAAAACAGTTTTTTCTCAGCATTTGGAGTTGTGCTATAGGATAAGGGTAATATGTATATATATTAATATTTACTTAATAGCTCTGTTGTATTGCATTGAGCACTGTTTTATTAACATCAGCACAATATATATATATATATATATATATATATATATATATATATATATATATATATATATATTGCCATCACCATCATTATTAATACACACACACACACATGTATATATACACATGCACGCATTACATTGGGTGTATTTTGTGTAGTAATTTTCCATTTATAAATGTTTTGACAAAGACAAAGTTACCAGATTTTCTTTTATTTTACATAATAATATATATATATATATATATATATATATATATATATATCCCAATATATATAATATTTAACTCTACCAGCATTGAGGAAAACAGATATATTTTTGAAATTCAGTCAGTCCAAACTCAGTACCTGAAGATTGCATCAGGCATGAAACTCTGAGACATGCAAAGGAATAATATGTATATTTATTAATATATACTTAATAGCTCTGCTGTATTACATCGAGCACCGTTTTATTAACACCAGCACTATATGTACAATTCATATATATATATATATATATACCTAACCTGAACAAAATAAACTATAAAATCTCCACAAACATTCTTAAAGGCCTATAATCTGTAGGAGAACCCATTGGTTTATACCAATGGCTTCCCATACTTAATACTTCTCGTTTTCAATCTTGCGTGGTCATGTGTGACGTCACGATCTACGACACATTTTTCACTTCCTTGTCTCATAAATAAGAGTTTGCCGTTACTTTGAGCTTATTCAAACAGCAAGGGCGGGCCATTAATGTGGTTTCGTATATGTGTTGTTTGATTTATTAAATTGTCATCTTTGATAATGGCTTATGCAATCCGAAAGCTTAGATTGGATTCAGACATGTGTCAATATGGTGTTTTCCTTTTGTCTTTCAACGATAATGTGATTAAGCTTATCAGACAATACGAAAGGAACTTACTTAAAATAAATAGACAAAACTTGTCTATATTATTTAATGAGACATGCATTAATGAAAAATTGCTGCCGAAACATACACACACATATATATGTGTGTGTGTGTGTGTGTGTGTGTGTGAAGAAATATAGTCTGAGGGTGTGCTATATTTCTGGGATAAAGTGCTCAAATTCTAGCAAAGCTCATAATAAACATTACTACTCTTTAAACACAGCACAAAAAACTACATCTTAAAAAGATAAACCTGAAAACAAATTAATAATACCTACAAATAAACCCCTTCAAAATTACTAAAATAGTGACCGCAAGTTCTTGGGACAATGGATAAAACAGACCATCGTGGCACTGACTGACTCCCATCAAACAGAAAAATGTCAGAATGCAGGAGAAACTAAATAAAAATTCCATCAAATTTTGCTTGTCTCTCATATTCAATGAAACATTATATATATATATATATATATATATATATATATATATATATATATATATATATAAAGAAAAGGTTGTAGCCGACACATTTTGCCTTGATAAAATCCCTCAGAGGACAAAATGTGTCAGCTAAGTTTTAATTTTGCTAGCACATTTACTCTGAAAATTTTTACACACAGACACACACACACATATATATGTGTGTGTGTGTGTGTGTGTGTGATTCTTAATATATTCATTTCAAATCCTTGTTGACTATTTAAAAGTTTTTACAAAAAACAAACCATCTGTAAAGCTTTGCTTTTTTTGGTAACAGATTGTCAGGAAATAAAATTCCATAAAATTACTTTAAAGATGAGCTTCGAGAATGAGACTTTGGCAATACATTATTCATCAAAAGAACTTAAGTAATTAAGACAATTCCTGGTTATTTTTTATGTTTTTCATTTCTTGAGCAATGTTTTTAGACATTTCATCAGACATGAGTCCTATTTTCTCACGAGAGCAACTCAATAATTCAAAGCTGGAATTTTCCCCATCTATTATTTATAAAACCAAAAATATCGCACAGCTTAGTTGATAAAAATAATGAAGTAAAATATTTTAATTCTTTTAGGCATTTCAGTTTATCTATATATATATCTACATATTTGAAGCAGGTATGCCTGGCAAGAACATTCAATCTATTTTATCCATTCAAATATGTTCTATTAACTTTGTTAGTTTTATAATACTTTGACGACACTCTCATTTTGCTACTGGGTGAATTCCCAACAGAAGCCATTGTAACTATTACACATTGATTGCTTTTTACTAGTTTCTTCATCTTTGTTAATTTTATCAAAATGTTTGTGGTAGACCTCAGTAGATCTGTCCTTATAGTGATGTCAAAGAAATCAGTTACAAATGAATGCGAACTCCATCAGACGATCAGCTTAATGAGCCACATAACATTTTCTTTAATCATTTCACCCAAAGCAAGGCAATGAAGCCACTAAGACACAAGGGGTTACAAAGTGTGAAAGAATATGATGAAAAACATTATTAAAGAGAGATGGCAATAAAAGACCATTGTTCAAGAACACAGATGACAACGATTGATATTGCATTTAAATTTTTGAAGATCAAATTTGACTGGAATGAAAGAAGTCATCAGAAAGTTCCACAAACATGAAGTCTGAGAGAAGAAACTGTTAGGACAAAAATTTGGTTGTATTTAGTAATTTCAACTGTAATATGATGACACCTAGTGGCCAATCAAGTATTGCGCTTAAATTCATAAAGTCTAGGTACTAAAGAAATCTCCTCAGAACAATTACCATGAAAATGTTTATAGAAAAGTCAGAGAGAAGCTACATTTCACTGATGAGAAAGTGAGTAAAGTCAAGATGCCAGGTGAGGACTGATAATATGGCAGATTCTCTCTTGGATTTTGTCAAGAATCTCTAAATACATAGCAGAAGTATCAGACTAGATATGAAGGCAATAATTGCTCAGAAGAAAATATTTTTTTCTATACAAATGGTAATGGTCATAGAAACTGTTTCTTTAAAAAGGGAACATACCTTGAGCCCCTTGATAAGACCCAAACAAGAATCAGCAATATTATTGGTCCTGATCTGGTGGCTCAGCTCCAGTCATTTTCCCACCACCATGAGGTTGCCTCATTTTGGCTTTTCTATAAATACTTTCATGGCAATTGTTTAGATGAGCTCTTGACTATGGTACCTAGACTGTATGAATTTATGCACAATAATAGACTGGTGGCAAGATCGCATCAAATTACAGTTGAGCTGGCTAGATATAGCCATAATTCTAGTTTCTGGTGGCTTTCTCACTACCATAAAATTGCCTCTCTCTGCCTTTTCTATAAATACTTTTAACCATTTTATCATTAAAATATATTTCTCGTGTTGACTGTTAATGTTCTTTTCAATATTGATGGGGGTATTTGCTTCCTAACCTTTTGTTTGGAGTAGGTATGGAAATTCAGGGTTTTGATTATACCATTCTTTTCTCTTTGAATTACATGTTCTATCCATTTTAATTGTTGTTCCTTTTAAAAGTCCACAAGTAATCTTCCTGTCAATTGGTACAATTCTTTGTTCGGGATTCTTTAGCACCAGTCTGTGAAGTTCAAATAAGTATGGTCCTCACTAATAGTGACATGCTTCATTTGCTCAAAGTCACCTTTAACAATCAATCTGAAAAAGTAGACTTATACAGTTGCTAGTTCAGATATTTCTGAATGGGTGCTATGCATGACATCCACATGAAAGCTGCCATCTGATGAGGCTTTTTCAATATCTGACTTGAGTTTTTAGGTTCAGGTATATATATGTATATATACATAATGAAATGGACAAAGTCCGACAATTATTTTAAGACATTTTTATGTTTAACATTTTTTTATAAAAATAGTAAATGCTCTGTTTATAATAATTTATAATAGGTTACTGGTTCGAAACCTGTCGGAGGACGAATATTTTCTAAGAAAATTTCTCAGACATTCAGGCCAGTAAATGTCATTTAATACGGTTTATTATAAACAAAGCATTTACTTAAATATTTGTTTCTATAAAAAGAATGTTAAACATAAAAATGTCTTAAAATGTGTGTGTATATATATATATATATATATATATATATATATATATAATGAATAAGGAATACTCAAAATCCATCAGGTGGTTATAATTTATTTCATGTGTTCTTGCCCAACTCTTCAGATCAAAATTATATTAATAAATGGAGTTCAATTTATCCAGATACAAGGAAAAGGAAAAAGAGAAAAAAGGAAATTAATTTATTAAATTACATTTATTAATGCAATTTAGGTCTGAATAGTTGGGCAATAATCCATGAAATATAACCAACTGATGGAGTTTTAAGGATTCCTTATACATTATTATGATATTGCTCTGTTCTTACATTGAACTCTTTTTGGATTTATATCCTCCTTGGAATTATCCCTACTAATCATCATTATATATATATATATATATATATATATATATATATATATATATATATACAGGGTGTTCATAAAGTTTGTGTGCACTTAAAAAAAATTTATAACTTTATTTGTATTTGTGATAGAAATAATCTGTAAAAAATGTTATAAAGTTTAATGTACCTAGTTTTAAGTATAGCTAAAATAACTAATGTGATTTCAGGCATTACTGTAAATCAGTTGGCAAATGTTTTCCGTGAACTGCAAAATCGTATTACTCTTTGTATTGCTAATGATGGAGGACATGTGGAAACTTAAATAAAATTTCAATAAAACCTTAAAAAATATAGATTTACTTCTTTCTAATCCTTTTTACAAATTATTGCACACAAACTTTATGGACACCCTGTGTGTGTGTGCGTGTGTATGTGTGTGTGTGTGTGTGTGTATATATATATAACTTATCCAGACAATAGGTTAGTTGGTTGATTTTGTTCATTTCAACCTCTTTGAGTTAATGCCAAAATCTAAATATTTTGAACGCAATTGTGTCTTCAACTACAGATAAAATATATTGTTAATTTTACTATAAATATATATTGTTGGTCATTTATTATATAAAATATATTTTTTTTACATTCATAGTGTTTTGTTTTTGTTTGAGGTGGGGTCACTATATGCCCATAGCTGGGACCCTAAGAGGTGCTACCACCCTGTCAGGATGTGTCTGGGAATAACAGCAATTAAGAGGTGGCACCAGGCTCTTTAAAACATCTAATCTATGAGAAGAAGCCTTGCTGCCA
Source organism: Acanthosepion esculentum (assembly GCA_964036315.1). Classification (NCBI taxonomy): domain Eukaryota; kingdom Metazoa; phylum Mollusca; class Cephalopoda; order Sepiida; family Sepiidae; genus Acanthosepion; species Acanthosepion esculentum. Next base: position 125,014,153 of record OZ038483.1, read on the forward strand.
GATGTAGTTTATCATCATACCCAGGACTCTATACACAAAGGTATTTGAAGTTTGAGTATTTACTAATTCCTCATCTCAATGTTCTAATGATACAAGGCCCAAGAGACACACAAGGCAGAGGGTTACTGATAAAATGATTATGATGAATGTGGTGTGTGATATGAATGAAAAAGGAGCTGGTCAGAAGTGAAGATTATGACAATAAGGAGGAGAGAGAATGACTGACCTCTGGCTAGAGTAGGTTAAGCATGTAGCATTCAATGCAGCATCCACATGACTGACGGTTCCACAAAGAAGCACTTTTGGTTAAAAGGTTGAGTGGAAATGAGGTTGATTCAACTCTTTGGATGTAGCAGGGAATGCCTGAACAATAAAGGTCAGAACCAGTGGAAATAAAAAATAAAGTTCATCCGAATATTTGCTATCGAAACAGCAATTGGCTTGTGATGTTGTGTCTGTGGGGAAAGAAGCTGCAAGAGTGGGGAATAATTCTACACCCACAAGCCCGAGTAAACAATTTTGAACTCTATTGGAAAATGAAGATTGACTAACTCCAGCACAGATATGTCATCAATAATTTTCAAAGTGGTAAAATGGCCTCATCTTTGTCGCCATATTTATTACATTTCAACCGTTGTACACACTGGCCTTCTTCAATCAGCACATATGCTAGGCCACAAAAATCTCCTGAGCCGACCAATCATAGAAATGAATACAATATGGGAACCAGTAATAAGGAGTGCCAGAGAAAAACGATAATAACAACAAAAATTGCAATATGAGCTCAGGTAAAAACATACAATGATAATAGTAAAAAATTGCAATATGAGCACTGGTAAAAATGGTTGCTGAAGACATTAGGTTTATAATACCCAGAAATTCATACACACATGTCCTCAAGGACACATGACACAGTGGATAAAGGCATTGCCAGTGACAAGATCCAAAGAGTGTGAGTTCAGTACCCGGTTAAGGCAGTGGAGAACTTGGAGAGGGGAATTAACAGGAGATAACTGACATCCATTAGAGATGGAATGTGGAACTAGAACAGTCTATCCCAGTGAGTGAAATAAAGGGTTCAGTTCTTCTTCATGCCGGAGCGTACAATGGCCAAAACATTGTAATAAGATGAGGACAATAGTCTGAATAATGTAAATAGTGTACATAATACCTCATCTCAGAAATATAGACAGATACTGAAAGGCCGAAACGCTGTGATAAATATGGCGACAAAATGAGGACAATAGTCCAAATAGTGTAAATAGTGTACATAATACCTCATCTCAGAAATATAGACAGATACTGAAAGGCCAAAACGTTGTAATAAATATGGTGACAAAAATGAGGACAATAGTCCAAATAATGTAAATAGTGTACATAATACCTTATCTCAGAAATATAGACAGATAGTGGTAAAATGGGCTAAACATTTTTCCAAAATATTTGGTAATGGATCTTATGAACCTGAGAACCAATAGACATGCTGTGTAATCATTCAGGAAACCTCAAGGTTTGATTGAGGATGATGAAACAATACTAGTTTGGTTTTTGAGGTTTTGAAAGTTACATGTTTGTTTTCCTCATTGAGCTGTTAGAGCTTGACCAGGGAAGAGAGCTGCTGCAAGTCTTTGATCATTTTAAAGGGAGATGAAAAACTGAATACACATTTTCTGGGTAGACACTGCAACCAACAAGAGTCTCTACAATCTCTTATCTTTTTGTATACTTGTAAAATCTATGAGAGTCACATTGTAGAACTGTTTTTCTGTTGCAAACATCCCAGACAATCTATACTTGGCAACACAGTCACCTTGTATAGAATCTGAAAGACCTTGTAATTAATTGTGTTATTGGGAGGCATACCTGATAAGTCAAAGGAAGATGTCAATAGTTCTGTTGACTTTGGACAGAAAAATCGGCTTAGTTTAGTCTGCCTCTTTCACCAAAAATAATCCACCAATCAAAGGTGACTAAAGAAGAGCTGCTTTTATTAGTACTTTTAGTAATATTGCAATTACCAAGTAAAAAAAATGTTTGTAATTTTTGTAAAGAGCCTCTCTATCTCTTTTGGTCGTCTGTAAATGTTGGCAGATAGAATCATTTTTAGAAATTTAGTCCTGGAGCCTACCATACTTCTACCATACTCAGGCCGAGGCAAGGAACTACCAGTATCGAGGTGGGGCTTGCTTGCCATTACATTTTTTTCTTTTGACTAATTTGCATGTGAATATGCCTGAAATCTCTTTGAAAAGCCTTGATATAGGCTCATGAGCCACAAAAACTTCCATTTAATATAATGTGATCGACAATTAACATTAATGTGCAGGTAAACGTTTATATATTATATTCGCACAGTTTTTATATAATTTATCATCTGAAAAGATAAAAAAATGATTAGATTGCATGAGAAATTGTATAAAAAAACTAAATAAAAGCACTATGTCTGTCGTATTCAATGAAATGTGCATGAAAGAAGGATTGCTGCCTAAATACACAAATATATATATATGCAGAAATGTAGTTTTAAGGTGTGCTATATTTATGGGATAAAGTGCTCAATATCAGAGATTGAGTATGTAAATATAAATATAAAAGTGAACATTTAAGTCAACACTCAGAGGCGACAGACTGTTTTGTGCTAGACACAATTGTCAGGTTGACAATTGCATCTAGCATGAAACAGCATTTATAATTATTATTTATAATAGTAATATTTAAAGAACATATATATATATATATATATATATATAGATAGATAGATAGATAGTAGGGATAGAATAGAAAATAAGATTTGGAAAAAATGCTTAGTATTTATAAGCAATATTTATGATACATGTATTTTTACAGAGAAATATTAAAATTATAATTGTTTTACTTACAAGTAGGTTTTCATAGTTTTTTTCTGTAAAATTACATGTATTATAATATATATGAATATGTATAAATATTAAGTGTTTTTACAAATCTCCATGCAACAAGTTTTTGTACAGACTTTTCTAACAATTTCACTATATATATATATTACACGAATCATTCATACGAAAAGCAGATAATGAATTTAATGATATAAATGGCAAGAATCACTCTCGCAAACAATTTTTAATAATAAAATACATTAACCTCGAATACACTTTATTTTTCGATGTCCTGTTATTACCTGGATGTAAAAAACTTACCTATTTCCCTACCTGATGATAATTGTATCAAACAATTGAAAGCTAGTAGTAAAAAAAGACCTTATAAAACCGGAATTTATAAACAAGGATCATACCATTCATTAACGGATTCGAGGTTAATGTATTTTATTATTAAAAATTGTTTGCGAGAGTGATTCTTGTCATTTATATCATTAACTTCATTATCTGTTTTTCATATGAATGATTCGCATAATATAAATTGAAACCACACCACATAATTGATATATATATATATATATATATATATATATATATTATAAATTAATAGATTTAAAATATGGTTTTACCGCCACACAGTGATAACCATGTTTCAGAAATGGAAGCTAAAGCCCCTGAATTTAATTTTGTTATTAAACCAAAGACATTAGTTCCATTTCCTCATCAAGCGAATTTTGGAGTAACTTACTTTTTAAAATTTACGGTTGTTAACGGCACAGGAAAGATTCATAATTTGAGGGTTTCCAAGGTTACCGATAAATCCATTCATCTAGACAAGGGGTGCTAGAGGGTTCAATTTTTAATTTTCATTGTATCAGCGTAATATATATATATATATATATATATATATATATATATATATATATATATGCCTCAAAGCAAGGGTTAAGAAAATTTTTAAAAAAATAAAGAAATAAAAATTGTAACACAAGATAAATTAATTAATAGTTAAAAGAATAAAAAAGTTAAAGAAAAATAGATTGTCGAACACGTACATTAAGACTAGCAAAGATTTTACTGGATTCTTGACTGGAAGTGTTGACTATGACGCATATCAGTTATGCTTTCATGTAGAGTGGGGAGGTCATTAATATTCACTATAGCCAAGACTTTCAGTCAAGAATCTACCAAAAACATTGCAGGGCATTGTTAGATGTCAAAGGCCATTCCCTCCCCAACTTCCCACATCTGTCAACAATCTCAGTAATATACTCATTTCAATAAGATTGATGACCAGTCCACCAAAGCCCTTGTGGTTAACACGGGTATCTTGCCAGGGGTCACTTCTTGGACCAATCCTCTTTCTGGTGTACATAAATAATCCACCTAAGACTATACTCAGATCATTTGTAAATATCTATACTAATAATACGACAGTATATGGGCAGACCTCTTTGTTTGATGATCAGAGATTGACAGCTGACCTCTCTCCCAATCTAGCATTAACTTCCCAGCAAGGGAAAATCGACTGGTTACATTCAATTCCTCTAGAACCAAACTGATTACATTCCAACACTGCTGATTAGATCCCAACCTACTGCCCGTCACGATGAACGGATGTCCCCTTGAGGAGGCCTCATGACTTGAGAGGATATTGGGCCTCAAACACACACCTGAACTCAAGTGGAACTCTTATATATGATCCATTGCTAAAGATGTAGGTAAAATGATCAGCTTCCTGTACCTCTCCAGTAAGTACTTGACTCCTCATGCTATCTTCTACCTTCAGATCAGATTGAAAATGGAGTACTGTTGGCATATTTGGGTGGGAACTGCCCAGACCATACTTTCTTGTTTTGATAAAGTTCAAAAGTGTGCCTCAGCTCTTGTTGGAGAAGAATTATTTTCCACCCTCCAACCTCTCTCACGGGTGGGACATGGTGAGCCTCTCACTACTCTAACCATTGGAAAGTGCCTGAATGAACTACATTTCTTCATTCTAACCCTGCTTAACCTTCAAGGCTAGGACCTGCCATGCCACTTACATAGTATCAAATCACCCACATTCCCTCCATATTCCACTGGTAAGAAGTAAGTTTCATTCAAACAGTTTCTTCCCTCAAACCACTGCCCTTTGGAACAGACTCCCAAGAGGATGTTTTCCTGATCACTGCAATCTTAACCTGTTCAAGTCTAGAGTTAACTATTATCTTTCCTATCTGCCTATATTTCTGATATGAGGTATTATGTACACTATTTACATTGTTCAGATTATTGTCCTCATCTTTGTTGCCATATTTATCACAACATTTTGACTATTCTTTCTTAAGGACACATAGCACAGTGGATAAAGGCGCTGGTTAGATCCATTGACAAACCCAAAGAGTTGCACGTTCAATACCTGGTTAAGGCAGTGGAAAACTTGGAGAGATGAATTAAAAGGAGATAACTGGTAACTGACTTCCATTCGACATGGCATGTGGAACTAGAACAGTCTACCCCAGTGAGAGAAATAAAGGGTTCAGTTCGACATTCCAACCACCTGAAGAAGGCTGAAGTGTACAACAGCTGAAACATTGTGGTAAACATGGCGACAAAGATGAGGACAATAGTCTGAATAATATAAATAGTATTATCTTCCCCTCCTAAAAATTTTATAAGATAATTTTTATAGTAACATGAAATCATTTTGAAGAGTGAGCTAATAATACAGAAATATTATTTTGTGGTATATCTTACTCAAATGTTAAATTAAATGTCAAAAAATTCCTTTAAATATGCAACCCAACTGAAAATGACATGAATATCTCAAGAAGCGGTTACATGTCCTTTATGTGATATGGCATCTAATCAAAAAGAAACAGTGGGGTTGCTCATTTGGTAGTGCAATGCAACTGAGTGTATGTATCTCCTGTTGCTTACACATTTACAGACTAACTGCCACATCATATGGAAACACCAGGTCTCATATAATCATGAATTTAAGAAATGTCAAGCTTAGTCAATAACTAGATGGGTGACCACTTGGGAAAATGAGGTTCTGTAAGCTTGGATGTGTTTGGTATAATGGATATCACATCAAGATTCGAAATAGGAGACTCAAGTTCCTCTCAGGTTCGTTATATTTACTTAAGCACTAATAGCCTTGCGAAAAATATTAATCCATCTATTCTCCCTTCCAACTATGGGTTAATTAGTAGGGATTGTATCTGTTTGGTTTAGTTTGTTTTGTTTTACAGCATATCAATCTCAATAGGTTATTTAATGCTGACAACATTTTTATTGCTGCTAATATTTTTTCTCCAAAACTCCATCAGTAAAAAGTCATTTTTACAGGTGGAAGATGAATATTACCAATCACCCAATACAAGGCCCAATAGCCACTCAAACTAGAGGCTTAGGGAATGAGGCTGTTGTAATGGTGTACAAGGGAAGAATTAGTGGTACAATATATAGGATAGATAAAGGTTGATCATAGAATTGGAAAGATTGTAGTGATCGGTTTAGTTTGTTTTACGGCATATCAACACCTCAATGGGTTATTTAATGCTGACAACATTTTTATTCCTGGTAATAATTTTTCCTTCAAAAAATTTATTGCTGGTGTTAAAATCTATTTTTAAACTTTCATAGTGTTTTAACCCCAGTTTGGTGGGTAACTATCTGCCCATAGTTTGGACCCTAACAGGTGCTACCACCTCAGGTTAGGGTGGACCTGGGAACACCAGCAATTAAGAGGTGGTTCCACGCTCCTCAAAACCTCCTGAACAGAGGCCCTGCTGTTGGACATAGTTTATTATCTTTGCCAGGATGCCGGATGTAGTTTATAGCCTTATATAGGACGCACTTGTGTCAGTAAATCATTATCTATAAAACATTCTTACAATCTAAAAATATTTTCTGCCTTTAAATAGCCTTTTATAGACATAAGCACTCAAATGCATGCAGAGATTTCTTCCGAGCCAATAAAATAGGCCGGCTCTTGGTTTCATTTCACTCAGTCCCAGTTAGTCTTGTCTTGAAACATTCACTTATCCAAACTTGTTTTTGTGAGTTGATGTCAATTCTTAGATTGTAAACTTTTTGCCATATTATTGTTGTTTTGCCTTATTACTGTCAACTCGCATATATTGTTTGCTTGTTTTATATTATTTTTTACCCTGTTCTTTTCTTTTAAATGCTTATTAAAAATTTGTCAATTCTTTGACCATGGCTACTCACTTCACACTACGCATTTACACTGACCAATTGAAGATATTCTTCATGTTAATTGTTTTAGCAAAACCTTATAATCACTCAGATTTGTCTGACTCATGACAATCCAAATTTCACTTCCGGTATCTTCCAGCGGATCTCAAAACTCAGTTCTCGACTGAATCACTGTTGATGAAGTTAATGTGGCAAAATAACTGATATGGATCTTAAAAGAAGATTTTGCACACTGTTTTGGAAAATGGAAGGGATGTTGGGATAAGTGTGTGCAGTCCCAAGAGAACAACTTTGAAAGGTAATAAAGTGCTATTGCCCTTGGTAGGATTTTTTTTCATCAATATTAAATGAGAGGATCATTTCCGAACTGACCTCTAAAGTGAAAATGGGGACAAACCAGACTAAGCTTTTTTTTATCAGAGTCAAAAATTACCTCTTGACCTCTAAAAATTTAAGGAAAAGTGATTTAGACTTAAATTGGTGCATCCATAATTTCAATGGAATGAAGAGCCAAAATAGACAAATTCATTCATTCTCCTTGTGTCGTAGTTTTGGAAAATACTGTTGAAGGAGTCGTTACTTAAACCAAATGAATATCAAGGATTTTAGAAGCATGCAAATAGAGCAAAAAAGATATTTTTGTGGAGGTATATAATTGAATTCTTTGATTCAGATATCAAAGAATTTTCATTCCCAGAGTGTTGAGATAAAAAGTTAAAATAAAATGTACTAAAAATAGTAATAATAATAATGATAATAATATTGTTTTTTTTAAGAAAGGAGCTGACAAAATGTCAGTGTCATTTATGACCCAGTCTCTGATTTCATCTGTAGCAAGGGTGAGGCATGTATCCTGGGCAGATTCCAATAAGTTGATAGCTTTATTATATATATCAGGCTGCAGATAACAACCCCAAGTTTGAGTACTTGTTGAATAAATGCAGCATAAATGGATATTATATTTTGGCAGCATGTTTTCATTGAGACAGCTTTTGTTGAATAATTTAGACATGTTCCAGCTGCTTATTTTCAATAGGATCCTTTTATATTCACAGGTAAGCTTTTTGGTGTCATTAACGAAGGACGGGAGGAAATCACCGTGTTGATACATATTTTGTTTATTTCAAAGTACTTTCAACATAGACTAATGTCATCTTCAGGGTATTGTTTATTATTGGATAAATATTGTTGTGTTCATTATTGTGAAAGACAAAATGACAATAATGACATTGTGCTATGTCGAAAGTGCTCGGAAATAAACAAAATATGCATCAATATGGCGATTTTCTCGTCCTTCAATAATGACACCAAAAAGCCTATCTTTGAATTTGAAAGGATCCTATTGAAAATAACCAGACAGAACATGTCTAAATTATTCAATAAAACATGTCTCTCTCTCTCTATATATATATATATGTATATATATATATATAATAAAAAGAAAGAACAGTAAGATATATAATCCGGTGTTCTTATTGATATTTTTATTTTTACAAAACAGTGCTCAGTGTAAATTTACAGAGCATAAATATTATAAATTAAATGATTTAAAATATGGTTTCTTCACTACACAGGAATTACCATGTTTCAAAAACCAAAGCTAAAAACTTCAAATTTAATTATATAATTAAATTAAAAGCATTAGTTCTGTTTCATCTTCAAGCGAATTTATATAACTAAATTTGATATTTGTTAGCTTCTGTATTTGAAACATGGTAATTCCTGTTGAGGAAGAATCTTTATTTTAAATCAGTTAATTTATAATATATATATGAGGGAGTGAATGAGAAAGTCTATGCTTCTTACAGAATGTAGGGAAACCAGGCTGATGAAAAAAAAAATGTTCACCCTGTACAAGGTCAAAGAGCAACTCAAGGTAGAGGGTTACAAAGTAAGAGTCACAGTTTATTAAGATATTTGTGGAAGATAAAGGTTAACCCTACATTTTATTTATCAATTTTATTTTCCCACATTATATTTTAATTACCCTTCCTTACAATTTCAAAAATATGCAATCTTGGAGATAAACTATAATACCAAATGTCTCTGTTCTTTTACATGAAAAAAAAGAAAGAAAAATCAAAGAAATAATAATAATGAAGAACATATTGGTTGTGATAAAAAATCAATAACAAGATGACGTAAAACATGTAATAATATAATAAAAATTATTATAAAAATGCTTCCGAATAATGTAAATAATGTACATAATACCTCATCTCAGAAATATAGACAAAAATGCTTCATTTGAACATTTAAAAATAATTTAAGTTTTGCTTGGTTTGTTTTACAGCATATCAACCTCAATCGGTTATTTAAAGCCAACATAATTTTTATTGCTCATAATAATTTTATTTTTACAAAAATGTATTGCTGGTACCAAAACCCAACCATCCACTTTCACAGCGCTTTGACCCCTTTTGGGTTGGGTGGGGCCAACCCATCTGCACACAGCTGAAACCCTGACAGTTGCCACCACCCTGGGTCAAGGTGGACCTGGGAACACCAGCAATCAAGAGGTGGCTCTACGCTCCTCAAAACTGCCCAATCATAGGCCTCGCTGTCGGATGTAGTTTATCATCATACCCAGGACGGAATAATTTAAGTCTTATTATTAAGTAGAATAGTGGTGAATAAAATGTCAGGGCAGAATGAGCTCCCTGGACTGATTTGTCAAACAGTGTAAAAGAACAATTCAATACAAAACCAGAATACGTTCTTCCTACCAGCTTTAGGTAAAAATAGCAAAAGTAGGAGTTGAGGTCATCCTATCTTGTAAAAATCTACAAGTACAAAAGCTGAAAAAACATATCAGATCCAGCATCTTGGATCAGGAAATCCTCAAAAAAAATTGACGTAGAAAATCAAAGCAGTTGGAGTGTCAGTATAATACTTGTGTTTATTTTCATCATTGAAATTGTCAATAGTGCTACGATTAAAACAAAATCCATAAAAGACACACTCCTAAACTATTGGAGGAAAGTGTAGTGATAGAAAAAAAAAATATATATATATATATATATATAATAAAAATAAATAAAAATAACTAAGAGACCAAAATTTGACCACCTCTAAAAATATATGTATATTGAGAATTGCTAGGACCTCAAGTCAGATTCCAACTAACTAATCAGAAACTGTCCCAATCAGGATACAAACGTAATAGTCTAGCAAGTGATTCAGAAATAAGAGCTGCTCTCAACCAGGATATAAGGTTATGAAATGAACAGAAGCCAAATGGCAGTTTCAAAGCAGATCTTTAGATAAGTATATAAGGAAACTAAAACTTCCTTCACCCACATTTTAAGCAAGATGATAGCTATATTTGAATACAGACATACAGCCATATACATATGTATATACATTCTCCTGGTCTCTCTCACTCTCATATGCACCAGGAGCTTAAGGTCACATCAAGTTGAAAGACCAATTTTCATACAATCATCTAAAGTTAAGCAACATCAAGCCTGGTCATACCAGGTGCTCTAAGCTTGGATGCATGAATGATGTAATGTATAATGACTTGGAATTGTTAATTGGACAGCCGAGTTTCAATTCATGTGAGATTTGTTACAGATTTTTTTATTTTTTTTATCTTTAAAATCAGTGTAACCCCAAGTAAGGCGACAAAGCCACTAAGACACATGGGGGTTGCAGGGTGTAGAGTAATTAGTAACAGAAATATTAGTAATGACTAGATAGAGAAAAGAGCAATCAGAAGGATAGTAGATAGTGATTGACATTGCATTTAAATTCCTGCAGATCAAGGCTGGCTTGAAAGTATGAAGCTGGAAGGGAGTTCCACAAGTAAAAAGTGCGAAAAAAGAAACTGTCAGCATAGAAGTTATGGCTACATCTAGCTAGCTCAGCTGTAAATCAATTAAATCGATGAGATCTCGCAGTCAGTCTAGTATTGTGCTCAAATTCATACCTAGGTACCATAGCAAAGAGTTCATCCAAACAATTACCACAAAAGTATTTATAAAAAATGGTACAAAGAGGCAACCTTATGGCAGTGGGCAAGTGTCTGAAGCTGAGCCGCAAGATCACAACCAATAATATTGCGGATTCTTCTTTGGATCTTATCAAGGAGTTCCAGGTAAATAGCAGGGGCACTGGACCATATATGGCATTAATATTCTGAGCATGGATGAATGATAGACTTATAGATATGTAAGATAGATTCATGAGTGAAGAATTCTCACCCGACACAGTGAACTAACTTTCTTAGCAGCTGACCTAGCAATGGATTCAATATAGTCTTTCCACTTCTTATTATGTATGTATGTTGCGGCATTCACCCTGGATCGGTTAAGCCGGCTCCTTCCAAGGAATTCACCGCGTCCGGAACGAAGGCCGACCAAGCACGGCGATCCGTCGCCAATGCTGAAACGAGCGACGGCCATTCCCGATTCCAACGGCGGTGAATTCTTGAAATGGAGTAACAAGGGAGTTTGAACTTCACACGCGGTCCCCACACCTCTCGTGCTATCCCAGTGGAGGGAGGAATATGCTCTTACTTGCCGCAGAATTTCCACAGACGCAGAGGCAGGAGTAACCAAGAGGCCGCCGGGTGCCGGTGCAGACGCTGATTGGTTTTGAATTCTGAGCTGAACTTCTCCTAGACCAGTTGCCATCCAAGGCTATAGAACCCAGTCTGTCCTGCTATTTACCCATAGTTGGAGGGAGAAGAAGAGGATTCACACCTTTCCCAACGTAAGTGAATGTAACGGATTCGACTGGAATTCGAACTCGGCTCTACGATTCCTCAATCCAAGCCGTTATCCATTACTCCACCGTGCCTCCTCACTTCTTATTGGCTGAGAACTGTGAAGGTGAAGTGAGTCACTTTCCTGGAGGATAGCATCAGCCATGCTGATGGAATGCAGAGAAGAGTCTCTCAAACGATTAATAAAGAGAAATTTAGTTCTGGAGGTGTTAAAATTGACAAGCCATCTTTTGCCCCAGTTAACGATGGTCTTGAGATCATTTTGGATATCAGCTGCCATTTTGACCTTGTCTGACTGATCAGCCTTACCATTGAGACAGGAGTAAATGGCTGTGTCATCAGCATAGATGCCATCTTGAGAGCTGATGTCATTGGGAACGTCATTAATGAAGATTAAAAACAGCATATGACTGAGGAGGGAGACCTGGGGACACCCATGTTAGTATGAAAGGATGTAGATAAGTGGCCATTCAGGACAACATTCATGATTAGATAGGAATGACTGTATCAGCTCAAGAACGTGCCCCAAGATACTATAACTTTTCAGCTTGTGGAGAACACCTGAATGACAGAGATGGTTCACTCAATTTCTTAAAAACTGGAACAGACAATGGCATCCAGGAAAGCAGAAGAGAGTGAGACATCTATTACACAGTTTAGAAAGAACAGGAGCCAGTTCTAGAGATACCATGCTTTGTGGGAAACAAGGTTAGAGATGATAGCAGAGACCATGGAAGGGGTTATATGCAGATCACTCAGCAGAGAATCAGTTCTAAGTGGGAAGTTAGACAGGATGAGTCAAGTGTAGAGTTTGAGGAGGATTTACAGGCAAAGCATTCAGCTTTATCAGCAGGGGATCATAACACCCCACATTGATTGAAGAGCAGAGGAATAGAGACCTTGCACTTATTTAATACCCTATTACAGAGGTGCCAGTAATCACAGGAGGCCAAAGTTTCTAGAGGCTATACAGTGTCTCATTCTCTCAGCAAACAGGGATTTAGCTCCTTCAAGCTCTCACTTACATTTTTCACGAGCAGTAGCAAATCGGCACCTGTTATGACAAGAGCTGTCACACTGGTATAGCTGGAAATAGTGGTTCCTGTTTGCTATGGTAGCTGAGCATGCTGGTGTGAACTATGGAGAGGATTGCAGTTTCACCTGGTATTACCAAGAAGGGATGAAAGTGTCCATGTTGTCTTTGACCCAAGAAGAAACCCCATGGCACAATTTTCAATTGGGAGATTGTCACTTGAAGGGACATCACAAAGAAAATTCCGGAATGAGTCTCAAACAGAAAGCTGGTAACAAAATGAGTTCTTATGAAAAGGAGATTCCTGTTTACTGCATGCTCGAAAGGAGATATCAATAGCTACCACAGCATGGTCCAAATTCCCAAGAGGACACTATAGTGAGGCTCGGTGAGGAGAGGAGAAAAGAAATAGATCCAGTTGAGAAGCCTGTTGGTTTGTTTGGCTAGGGAAATGAGTAGGGAAGTCCATGATTTGAGTGAGGGATTGGGCAACAGATGAAGAGAAAGTGCCTTTTCTATACTGTCAACTACTGTATCTAATATACTGCAGTCTTGGGAAGATGTGGAGTGATGAAGGAAAAAGAAATAGGTGACAGAGTTTAGTAGCAAAAGACAGAAGCACATGAAAGAGTAGTCAGCAGCCTCAAAACAAAGTTCAGTGGTCATCAGAAGATTATCCCAGAAGATTATCCCAGATGTAGACACCAAGGCCATGCATGTGATTTCTGGAATTTTTTTGTCAAAGGGGAAGATACCCCGGAACCAAGAATTCATTAGTAGCAATGGACGTTGATTAAACCAAGAGCAATGGTACTAGATTCCAGGAAAAAAAAAATTCTACCCTGCAGAAGTTGGAGCAGATAACACAAATACTGGAGAAAGAAAGATTGAGGTGGGTAGGTGATTTTTTGTTAGCTGTTTTAGTTTTAGTTTTTTTCATCGTGATTACCATGAAGTATATTTTGAGGAGAGATATAAAAGACCACCACAATTGTCATTGTCTTCAGTGGCAATACAGACCAGCCAGTGCATGGCTGAGAGCAGATCATAATGTGGCCTCAGGGTCGCCCTCTAGAAACACATGCAGGGACACCTACCCATGCATGACATGGCACTACAGATATCCTGATATAATACAACTGATGATCGGAGCAGCAACTTTAAGCGCTACCAAAAAGTTCATGCTCCTAACAACAAGTTGGAGGCAGCAGCCATCAAACTGCCAACTCAGTACCCTCACAATGGAAAGTAACAGCCACTGGCTAGTCTAATCACCAAAGAGTAGACAGAGTTAAATCATTGCGGTCCTGGTAGAAGGAAGCCAGAGAACTGGTAAACCATATCCTGATCAGGGAACAAGGGATAAACCACGTCTCCTGTTCAATAGACATGGAAGGAGTGCAGACCTGACAACAGGTTAGGCTATCCACTGCTATTAACCTGTGAGGGGGTGGGGAAGAATTCATTTTATTATGACTTAATATAAGTTCTGATCTCTACTACCAACTAAGAAATAGGATGGTAAGACTTAATGTGTTGCATCAGTCTTGACAAGCAACATTCTAAGGTAAACACATTCTCGATTAAACAAGTTGTGAGTGGCGGCTGAAAAAAGAATTTTGATCATTAATAGCAATGACACACATATCACAATGAAGTGTAGGTGAATACAGCACAGCCTAAACCAACAAAAACAGAAAAAAAAAGTACAAAAATAAAGTTCAAAGAATTGCACAGACATCTACAACATGGCATGAAACAATGTAACTTATATATGGACTCCACAAATGTTTCATTCCAATCTGTAACTGTTTTTTTTTCATTTTTATATGGACTTTGTAGATGAAATTTTTTTCAATATTTTTGACCATTGAAAATAAGTTAATCTTAAGATAACCACCATCACAAACATAATAATTCCAGTCTCCTATTAAATTATTTCTTTACTTATATTTTAAATTTTGAGACTAAGTGTCTAAAAGTATACTCTCCTTGGCTGTAGTGAGAATTTCAACAATAAGATGGAGTATAACGTAATAAATAGAAGAGTGTATTGGTCAAGTTTGTAATGATAAAAATACATCATAGCCCATGAGATCATAGACAAAGAACACCATTGGAAAATTTGCAAACTTAAGGAATCAGCACATATGCTAGGCCATGAAAATCTCCTGAGCTGACCAATCATAGAAATGAATACAATATGGGAACCAGTAATAAGGAGTGCCAGAGAATAGTGATAAAAACAAAAAAAATTGCAATATGAGCTCTGGTAAAAACATACAATGATAACAGCAAAAAATTGCAATATGAGCACTGGTAAAAAAATGAGCCTGAAGACATTAGATTTATAATACCCAGAAATTCATACGCAGATGTCCTCAAGGACACATGGCACAATAGATAAACGTGTTAGTTAGATCAAGTGACAATACCCGGTTAAGGTAGTGGAAAACATGGAAGGGAAATTAACAGGTGATAACTGATAACTGTCATCCATTAAACATGGCATGTGGAACTAGAACAGTCTATCCCAGTGAGTGAAATAAAGGGTTCAGTTCGACATTCCCACAACCTGAAGAAGGCCGGAGCGTACAACGGCCAAAAAATTTTAATATGGCGACAAAGATGAGGACAACAGTCCAAATAATGTAAATAGTGTACATAATACATCATCTCAGAAATATAAACAGAACAGTGAAAATTCTTTATCTCAGAAGCAACTATAAGATGGAGAAAAGCTAGTAACAAAAACATGGTTAAAAATGTTTTATTGAAAAAAACATGAAAAAATTTATGACTGAAAATGCTTAATCTAAGATTGATTTACTATTTTTTTTTTTTTTTTTACAGCTTATCAACCCTTTGCAGATTTTTTAATGCCAGAAAATATTTTAAGTTGTAAAAATCTTTTGGAGATATGATTTACTGATACAGGTGAATATAACTGGAATTCAGCTCTGATTTCCAATTCTAAGGCATTATTCATTGCATCACCCGGTATTCTCAAACCCATCTAGGTAGTGAGCAGGCTCAATGATGCTTAACTTTGGTGATTGTATGAGAACCAGTATTTCAATGTGATACATGAGTAAGCCTTTCAATAGAAACAAGATGGAGGAGAATCTATAATAATAAAACACAGTGTACATGTGTCTGCCCCTCTGTTTGTTTTTCAATCTTGGGATTTACGCAAGTGCATTGAATAAATAGAACAATAGAAGTATTAATATTCATCAATTATTTACAGCATTATTATTTTTTACTAGCCAAAATCTGTCCAAAGACTTTTTCTTCAAATTAATCCTCTTATATCTATAATAATAAAGCGCAGTGTAGGTGTGTCCGTCTGTCCATCCAATTTTCATTCTTAAGATTTATGCATGCATTTTGAATAAACAGAACAGTAGAAGTATTAATATTAATCAGTTATTTACAGCATTAAATTACATTATTTTTACATTATTTTTTACTAGCCTAAAGTCTGTCCAAAGACTTTTTCTTCAAATTAATTCTCTTATATCTATAATAATAAAACGCAGTGTAGGTGTGTCCGTCTGTCCATCCATTTTTCAATCTTAAGATTTATGCATGCATTTTGAATAAACAGAACAGTAGAAGTATTAATATTAATCAGTTATTTACAGCATTAAATTACATTATTTTTACATTATTTTTTACTAGCCTAAAGTCTGTCCAAAGACTTTTTCTTCAAATTAATCTTTGTCTTATATCTATATTGTCAGTCCATCTGTTTTTCAATCTCAGCAAATCATAAAAAACATGAAGTAACAGGTAGTAAGTACTGTAATTACACTATTAAAAATTAAGTAACTCATTTAAAGTTAAATATCGAATGAAAGGCTTAAAAAAAAAATAATTCTTTATTAAAGGTTTAACTTTAATTTTGCTTTTCGTCATGACTGCAAATAATATCGTCTGATTAAACTGTAATGGTACTTTGCACATATATTTTGTTTTCCTTTTCTAGCACACATACTGTAACGTATTTGAAATATTATGTAGTCCAGGATTCCTAACGTCATTTAAGAGTGACTTTATATAAAGGGATCATAAAGAATGGTGATTTTAAAAGAAAATAAAGATTGCAAGCAAAATAAACGTAAACAAACTATGGCGATCATTTGTGTATATAAAGAAAGATTATGCCGAATTAATGTATCGAATAAAAGATAAAATAATTCTATTATTTCTAAATTCTTATAACTTTTACGTACATAGGATGCAAAAGGCCAAAAGCCTTCTGCAGGAAATAACTTAAAGTCCACCCAAAGGGCGGCTTCTAGGCTAATGAATAATGAAATAATATAAGTGAAAATGATTTATCGAAAAATTTTAATGGAGGAAAATAGCAATAAGTTATAAGTGTAAATACTTGTCTAAGTAGAAAGAAGATCATAAAAATTAACAGCAAATGTGTTAGAGTGAAAATGTGACATTTAAGAAGAATACATACAGAAGAAAACTTGTAATAAAAAAAAATATGAGTTAAAATGCTTTATCTAAGAAACAACAATAGAGGAAAACTAGAATTTTTTAAAATCATTTCACAAGCAAGGCAATAAAGCAGCTAAGATGCAAGGGCTTACTGAGTGAGAAACTATGAGAAAAAAAATCCTATTAATAAAAAAGAACTATAAAAGAACAGGATTTAAGAAGTTAGAAGATAACGAATGACTGTGAAATTTCAAGATATCAAAAGCAACAGCTCCAGCTTGACCATTCTTATCTAAAGCTTGATAAACCTTTCGGCAAGAACTGTTAACACATCAGCAGTTGACCTAGATAAGCGAAAGCCATATTGCTTATCTGAAAGAAAACTGTCAGATACTTAATCAATTCAGAGTTGATTAGAATGTCTAGTATTTTGCCAAAAAGAGGGAGAAGGTTAATAGGTCAATAGAAGGATCAAATGGTTCGCCTCATTTCTTAAAGACTAAAACTACTGAAGAGGCTTTCCAACAAGCAGGAAAGTAACAAGCAACAAGGCGTTTATTGTAGAGTTTAGAGAAAACAAGATAAGATAATACTACCAAAAACTTTTCACTGAAAAAGCAACAATTAAAGACGGTCTAAAAATAATAATGAAAATACTTCATCTAAAAAAACTAAAAAAAAAGAATAAGAGAAAATATAACCATAATCATCAGGTGGTAAAATAAAGATGGCCTGAACAATCAAAGAGTAATGAGTGGCAGAATCATTAGATTTCTGTTCAGCTTAATTGACGGAGTTTCTCTGGCTGAAGTAGTTCAAGTGACATCCAAGATGGGGTGACATGTGGGGGTAAAATTTCAAATCTCATTAGAAGATACTTCTTTATTTTTGATTTCACACTCTTTGTGACCCGAGTGGTCCTAAAAATGTATTGACCTCAAGTAATGTGATGAAAAGCAACAATAAGATATAGAAAAATAACACTTATAATCATGTTTCTAGGTTATCAAAAGTTCTTTTAATTAACAGGTGTGGAAACCTTAACTCTTTTTATGAAGGGAAACAAAGAAGAGTTACATTGTCTTCGGCTATCAAAAGGAAATTCATCATATACCAGAAATCGAATATTTTACTTAAACTCTGAACTGTATGTTATATCATTTTATGTGTCAGGTCTCTTCGGCATGTGGACAATCATGGTTCTCCACAGCTTCTTATCCTTTCTAGCTGTCTGTAATAGCCCTCCTAATCCTTGTTCTGTCATCTGTTTACATGTGTTTGCTAAGTAGGTTTTTTGCTGTCTCCCCTCTTGCTTCTGATATATCCTGTGAATGTCAAATTCTTCAAGCCTTCTTTCCTCATTACATATTCCAGAAATTTCAGCTGTCTCTTTCTTATTTTAAGTGTCCTTTTTCTTTCCATTTTCCTTACAACTTGCCTGCTGTTCACACACTCTGAAGTATACTTCTCTCATGCTTAAAGTCTTCTCATCTGTGAGAGAATTGTGCAGCATTCACGTCCATATAGGTGGATTGATTTTATGTAGTAGTTCAGTACTCTTTTCTTTGCTTTTAATTAAATTTTCTTGTTTCTTAATACTTTTCTTAGCTTTTGGAAGGCATCTTTGCTATTCCAATGTTACTGTAGATTTAGGTATCATGTGTTCTCTCATTTATGTATATGTAAGATCATAACATCATGAAGGAAAACTAACCATGTATGAATTTAACAGCCCATTGAAATTTGGAACTTGACTAATAAAAAAAAGAAGGAAAATCTGAAGATATCTGGCAGAAACCATCATAGATGCAGATTATGCTCACAACTTTACATGGGCTGAACCACTCTTGTACCATTTAGTGAAATTGGTAATGTAAATCCAGACAAAATCTATTCATCTGTTTTAATCATAAAGGCCACATCAATTCTCTGATTGGCAAGCCCTTACAAATGCTCATTCAGTTCTAAATATTAAGTTGTCCTTCAGCTCATTTCAGCAAGATCTCAAATTTCCTCTTGAAAATAGTCATCATTGGTGCATTCACTGCACCATTAGGTAAAGTGTTTGATCTATCCATCACCATCAGGGCAAAGAAGTTAGATCTTGCATGTATTTTTTGTGCTGTTTCATCAATTTGTGTAAGTGACCATGCATCCTCCTTGTTGAGAAGATAAGAAATTGTTCATGTCCATTTTATAAGAACCATTCAGTATTTTGTATTCCTCGCACATTGGTAAACTGGTGTCTTGACCAAAGGATTGGTAGCTTGATCTTGACTGTAGCTAGTTTGTAACACCTGTCCTAAGCAGATAGCAGTAAGTCGATATATATTTTTTTTGATTGGGATCCAGCTAACAATCCCATATTCAAGTTATTGGTTGAATAAATGCAGTGTAAAGGCTTTTTACCTTTTTTGGAGTAAGATTCGTAGGGAAATGTTTAATCATACATGTTCTTTGATTAGGCTTCTTTATGATTTCAGAAATATGTGCTTGTGGAGATAAATCATGTGTGCCATGTGCCTTCAGGACTTAGGCGATCGTAGCTCTCCATCCCCCCCCCCATATCACTTCTGGTCTCAGTAAGTCTTGTCCCTTTGCTACTTCCCCCAGGCCATGTTCTATCATCCACTTGCTTAATCCCACTAGGTATGTCATGTGTTGCTTTCCCTCATCTCTCTTTCTATTATTCAACCTTTGAGTATCACATTCTCCAAGTCCTCCTTTCTCATTACATGCCCCAGAAATTTCAGCTGCCTCTTCCTGATGTTAAGTATAAGCTTCCTCCTTGTTTGCATCCTCTCCAAAACCTCATCATTGATATCTTTAGCATCCTTAGAACCATACCTCCGTTGCATTGAGTCTCTTCATCTTTGAGGAGACCGTCCAGCATTCACTGCCATAAAGGAGGACAGATGTCACATAGCAGATCAGCACTCTTTTCTTTGTTACCAAAGTAATCCTCCTGTCTTGTAGAATACCTAAATCTCTTTGTTCTTTTACTTGATTAAGACAAAAACCATCTTGTGTGTGACTTTCTTCACAATTATCCACATTGAATTTTAGATGCTATAATGAACTCCAAACTGAAATGAATTTAAATTGTCTTGAAGTAATGATCAGTCTTTTTTGTCATTGATGCAACAATATAGTTTAGTGCCATCAGCAAATGATTTAGCAGTGGATTTCATCGGATAAAGGATGTTGTTTAAATGGATCAAGAAAAAGGACTGACCACCAAATGGAGCCTTGTCAGGTATCATTAATGACTTTCTGCTAAGAAAATAAACTACCTTGTAGAACTATTCTTTGTTTTCATGAAAGGAGAAATGATTTGATCCAACTTAGAACATTGTTTCTTTGGTCTTGGAAGTAACATTTCTTCAATTAAAAGTGATGTAAACATTCTCATTGGTAAAAGCTTTTTTGGCTGCAATTGACAAGCTAAAAATCATCTTGAATTCTGCTTTACCCAATAAAATAAAATGCGACTTCTTCCAAGACTTAGATGTATCTTTGCCCTATGATAGCACTGAGTGGACATTTAAATAACAACTGAGAAAAAAAGCAAGATGGCAAGTATACAAGGGTCCTACATATATCCTGGAAATAGCAGCTGACAAAAAAGCAGCTCCATCTACTTACTTCACAAGTCATTTGCAAGAGAACAACAATTGCAAGGTATTCCTGAAGAAATAAGGATGGGCTGATGAGCAATTTTCTGTCGTAGACACCAAAACATGGACACACGAGCATTAGTTCCATATTCAAAACACTTTTATGTTTGATATCCCTTCCAAGCTCATTTCAGTTTGTCTCCTTACTCTTCCACCAAGATCCTTTCTCTTCCTATTCTGCTATCCATTTACACAACCTCTTTAGGTGTTTCTCTCGGATTCTTTTGCTTTCAATCTTCACCAGCTCTCTTTTGGATTAATGCTGTGAACATTAGAATTTATATATTACCTTTCATTTTCATCACATCATATATATATATATATATATATATATATATATATACACACATGTTTATAGAAGTGAACATATATATGGAAGATCAAACAAGAAGATAATAAGGACCCTGTTTTGAAATGGGAAATATTAAAAAAATGTTATAAATATAAGGCAGGTGATAAGTTCTGTTCACTATGTATGGAGGAAAAAATTGGCTATCGCTACCCACAAGGAACCTAAAAATTTATTAAACAAAAAAATCAGAAATTCTTAGTAGGCAAAGGAAAAGCTGGTTGTTAGAATAGGTTTTTTTTTTGTCACGTGGTCATGGTTATTTTTTGTTTTAGCAATAAATACTGTTCCAAAATCTCCATTTTCAGCCTGCTTCCCTGACGATCCGTTTAGGTGAAACCTAGGTAGGTTTGACTGGCTCCTTAGGATTATCTTAGGTTTTGCTCTACTTTGTGTATTGAGCACTTTACATAGTTGTCTTTTTACTCGTTTTTTTTTTCCTGATTCTAAGTTACAAGTAACCTTTTTATTTTACACTTTCCTTAAAACTTTGTCAGGTTAAGTCCTCCTAATTTTCAAAACCATTACTAGTGGACACTCTCCAGCACTATAAATACTCCACAATACTTATTTGCAGCCACTTCTTAAGTCAACATATAAATTTCTTATAGAAGAACGCGATTATAATGCGTTCCCTTTTGGGACACACCATAAACAATACATACATACATACACACACACATTCACTCACTTCATATACTTTTGACCAAAAACTTTCCACATTCATTTATGACATACATTATTATCTTTGGCACTTGTAAACTTAAGACTATTGTTCTCAGCTCTGGGTCCTTCGACCACCCTCCTGGTCGAGTCAGCTCATCCTGATTATCTCCAGCACCTTTCGTAATTAATTACTCTCACACTTGCCACATTGCTCTATCAAAACATTATCCTTCCTGCAATACTCATTCTCTGGGAATCGTAATTTATTCTTAAAAATAAAATCTTTAATTTTCTTCATCGTAGCTGGTCAGTCTATCCTTCATTATATCTTTTAATCCTTATTTTTCAGCGTTAAACATCTTCCAGCGTTAAATAGTGTCACAGTAGTAGTAGTGTCATTTGTTATATATTGGTTCTTGTTTTTTTTACCTTTCTTTATGTGGACTCATCACGAGTCTGCCATGTTTGTTGTGGGTATTTCAGGAGACACACATGTTTATCTCTCAACACATACAATGGGCCACAACAACTTCCTCATTTCTCACATCGTCCATCCATGGTATTCTCAGTAACGAGAGATATAGTTTCACTGAATCTTTGAGGAAATTGCCCAGCATTCACTATCACATAGGAGGATTGATATTACATAACAGTTCAGCAATCTTTGTTTCTAACTAGATTTTCCTGTTTCTTAATACTTTGCTTAGCCTTTCACTATCATATCGAAGGATTGATATTATGTAACAGTTCAGCCCTTTTCTTGGCTTTTAATGAAATTTTCTTGTTTTCATAATACATTGCTGATCTTTGGGAATTATCTTTGTTTGGGTATCAACCAATGGGGTCAGTATGAACAAAACAAAATCTGTGTGCCAACACTAAGTTCAATCACGAATCTGTCGTAAACAGTCCAGCAGGCAACATAGTAATAAAAACGGGTTCAGAAGTCCAACATTCTCCTCACAACAGCAGAAACGCACTTTCACTCACCAAGCTCAAAATCGTCCTGTCCTCGGAAAGCATAAAAGCAATGGCCATTATTTTCTAAGTGATTCTTCTGATTGGCCATGCCAGACAGGGAGGAACGAACATTATCATGGTTTCTCTGACTTAACAGCTTTTCTTTTTTTTTTTTTGCTAACAATTTTCTTTAATTTTCCTTTAACAGACCATGCATAAAACACTAACTTTTTTTTCAAGGTAGGTGATTTTCTCTTTCGTTACAGCCTTTTACTGTACATTTGGATTTTCACATTCAGGAAATGTATCAAGACAGGATTCTATGCATGTTCAGATCTCGGTGTGACACTTTCTATCCTCTGTTAATAATCCTTCCCAGGTGTTTTAATCTTCTGCACCTGCTTGATGTTGACATCTCAAATGTGTAACTCATCTCAAAATGAAATGCAAAATTCTTTTCCTTTGTTACTAACCCATACATCTTGTAATAACAAAATAAAAAAACAATAATGTTTGGGTATCAACCAATGGGGTCAGTAGAAACAAAAAAAAAATCTGTGTGCCAACACTAAGTTCAAGCATGAACCTGTTGTAAACTGTCCAGGGTCAGAAGTCCAACCTTTCCCTTGCAACAGCAGAAATGCATTTTCACTCACCAATCTCAAAATCCTTCTGTCCTCGGTAAGCATAAAAGCAATGGCCTTTATTCACTGAGTCATTTTTCTCATTGGCCACACCCTTCAGGGAGCAAAGAACATTATCATAGTTTCTTTGATACTTAAAGTGGCAGGTTTTTGCTAACTATTCTCTTTCATTTCCATTTGAACTCATACGTACACACATTCACTCATTTCACATACTTTGGACCAGAAACTTTCCACATTCATTTCTGACATACATTATTGTCTTTGTCACTTGTAACCTTTTCTGGTTAATACATTATCATTTATTTGTACATATATATCAGTTCTTGTTGTTTCTTTACATTTCTTTATATGGACTATATACTATATACTATGGCCTGAACATTTGAGCCATGACTATGTTTTAGAGAAAATGCAAACGAAAAGGACAATGTTTGGATATCAACCAATGGAGTCAGTAGAAACAACAACAAAAAAAAATCTGTGTGCCAACACTAAATTCAATCGTGAATCTGTTGTAAACAGTCCAGCAGGCTATGCAGTAATGAAAACACAGGGTCAGGAATCCAACATTCCCCCTTCAACAGCAGAAATGCATTTTCACTCACCAATCTCAAAATCATTCTGTCCTTGGTAAGCATAAAAGCAATGTCCTTTATTCACCGAGTAATTTTTCTGATTGGCCACACCCTTCAGGGAGCAAAGAACATTATCATAGTTTCTCTGATACTTAAAGTGGCAGCTTTTTTTTTTTTTTGCTAACAATTTTCTTTCATTTTTACCTTTGACAGACCACGCATAAAACACAAACTTTTTTTTCGAGGTAGGTGATTTTCTCTTTCGTTACAGTCTTTTACTGAACATTTGGATTTTCACATTCAGGAAATATATCAAGACAAGATGACAACTTGTAAACCTCATGAGACTGATGGATGATCGTAATGACTGGAGAGAAAAAGTTGTAAGAATTCATCTAATCAGTCTACCCTAATGATGATAATGATGATGAATTTATTGTCTTTATGATAAAGAACAAGCCACCCGCAGGAAAAGTTGTATGAAATAAAATCAGATCTTAATGTGTGTTGAAATATGACTGAGTCAGTCTATATATAGCTTGCTGTGAGCAATTTGATGACTTAAGTTTTTATTGAAAAATTTAGTTTATTATAAGAAAAAAAATGTCTTGAATCTAAAATGTCTGATTTAGCTGTTCACTGATTGGTTAATAATATCCTCTGTGGATTTAAAAAATAGACAAATAGATTAATTTTTTTAAAACCTTTCACCGGGGTTATGGAGTGTGAACAAATGAGAAAAAAACACTATTAAGAAGAGAGAACAATAAAATAACAGGAATTAAAAAGACAAAAGGTGACATTGCACTTAAATTTTTGAAGACAAAACTTAACTAGAAAGCAAGAAGCCAGAAGAGAGTTTCACAATTAAGAAGTTAAAGAAAACTATTAGCATAGAATTTTTGGTTACATCTAACCATTTCAGTTCTAAATGATGAGACCTAATTGCTAATCTAGTACTGATGCTTAAATTCATAAAGACAAGGTACCAAAGAGTAAAGCTCATAAGAACAATTACCACAAACATATTTACAGAAAAGGCACAAGGAGATTACTTTATGGTGGTGGAAAAATGAATGAAGCCAAGATGCTTGGTCAGGACCAATAACATTGCAGATTCTTCTTTGTATTTTATCAACAATCTCTAAATATATAGATACACGAAACATGATGTGGCCACAATATTCAATGTATGGATGAATATTGAAATGTAATAATTGTTGCACAAATTTGTACTTTGTCATGTCACAAGTTCTGTAACCCATTAGGATCATAGGAGTACCACATGTACTGCAGCTATAGCAGAATTGGTATGTCTAGGGTAAAATAGCCTGATGAAGCCTATCCCTCTTCAGAGTTTCCAATTTTCCTGGACTGGTTACAAAGTAAAGACAAAAGGACCCAATTTGCCTTTTGGGGAAAAGTGGATTCATGCCTTTTCCAAGGGTATTAACATGAGCGGGAACAAGACAGAATTGACTGGATTTGAACTTGGCACGCTGATTTAACTTGCATCCAAGATAATAAAATCCAAACAGTCATTTTGAATCTAAACATTATGATATGGATGCAGTCATTAAAATGTGTTTTTTTGTTTTTCATATTTTATTTATTTATTTTGTTAAGCTAAATAAAGATGTCTGTAGATGCTTTTGTGTGTATTCCTCTTCAAGCTTCTTTTGAATTCAACGTTTTTCCTTCTCCTAGATTGGTTAACACCTCATGCAAGTTATTAATCTGCCCTGGTATATAACGCATAAATATGATTCATATTTTTACAAAGACATTTGCATGAAGTGAATTTAAGTGAATTAAACCAAATTGACTGAATTGATTTTTTTTTTTTATGGCTTAACTCTTTGAAGGTTATTTAAAGCCAAAATATATTCTTTGACTGTAAGAATTTTTTGGATATAATAATGATTTATTGATACAAGTTCTACTAATTAACCCATAGCTGGGGGTAGAAGAGGTGGATTCATACCTTTCCCAAGAGTTTTTGCACATGTGTGAATATAACGAACCCAACTGGAATTGGGACTCTCCACTCCGACTTCCAAT
The DNA here is from genome assembly GCA_964036315.1 of Acanthosepion esculentum. NCBI lineage: Eukaryota > Metazoa > Mollusca > Cephalopoda > Sepiida > Sepiidae > Acanthosepion > Acanthosepion esculentum. Next base: position 125,040,372 of record OZ038483.1, read on the forward strand.
TCCAGGCTGTTATCCAATACACCACTTACACACTAACACCACCTCGTATTTCAAAGTGGTCACCTATCTAGGTAATGATCATGTTCAATATTGCTTCACTTTGGTGATCATACGGGACCCTGTGTTTTGATATGATATAGTCATAAACCGTCGAATTGACTGGAACATAAACCTGGCTCGTTACACTATCTGTGGGTTCAAAATAGTAAAACACAGATGTTCTCCATGGACATTTTGAATTTAAATCTTATGAAATTGATGCATGTTCTGCACAAGTTGAAAACGTCTGGCTTGTGGCAGTACCATTTCTTGTCAACTGCTTTTAAGGCATTTCACCCCAATCAAGGCAGTTAAGCCACTGAGACACAAGTGGTTACTGGGTGCGGAAATATTACAAAACAAAAACATTATTGAAGAGTGAGAACAATAGAAGAGTAATCAGGAAGACAGGAGATAGCAAATGACATTGCATTTAAATTTGTGAAGATAAAATTGGCTGGAAACCATGGATCCGAAAGAGAGTTATACAAGTGAGAAGTGTGAGAAAAAAACTGTTAGCATAGAAATCACATACAGCTATTTCAGCTGCAAGATAATGAGACCATGCTGCCAATCTAGTAGTATTCATTAAGTCTAGTTACCATTGTGAAGAGCAATATTTCCACTTCAGTACAGAAAATGTGGCACAAGGTCAAAATGGAGAAAAGGATGATCTTCTTCTGCCTTAACATTAAACTTAGCTAGCCACAAACACTGACCTAAACATACAATATTCCTAACACCAAAACAACGCAGTCTTACTTAGCTTTCATACTGCATCCACCATAATACCTCATTGTCTCTATGAATGTCCTAACTAGTCCCCATATGTACAATTCATTGTCTTTGGGGGGAAGGGGAACAGAACAACAATTTAAAAACTAACCCCAATGTGTATTTACAATATGAAAACAAAACTATTTACAAGGAACCAAATAAAATAATGTTAGTAATATACCTTCCTCCACAATACTTAAAATGCGACAGGAACATCAGTTAACCGGACAAAATCAATGCAAGACTAAGAGCATAAAACATTTATTCATTCCAAGCACTCAAACACACACTCATTTAAACACAACAACAACAACAAAAATCACACCCGAAATGAAAGGTGCCCCGCATCCACCAGAGACCTGAAGTCTCTCCTCACCTAAATGGAGGAGGGAAGGGGACATAAATTAAAGGAAACCATCATGAAACTATCATGAAAGTATTTATAGAAAAGGCACAAGGAGGCAACTTTATGGTCATGGGAATGTGACTGAGGCTGAGATGCCAGATCAGGACCAGTAATATTGCTGCTTTTTCATATTTTTTTTTTTTTTTTTAATATTATTATCATCATCACCTTTGATTTCTGCTGTATACTCATCTTCTCCTAGATCAGAAATGTCCTCATTATATGTTCCACAGAAAAACAAAAAAAAACAAAAAAAAACTAAAATCAAAGTTTACATAAATAAAATCCTTCATAAAATGGGAGCTATATTTTCAAAAACAATTCTTTTATTAATGTAAAGAATCCCTTCAATGAATCTATCAGAACATTTTCCAATCAAACTAAAGGTGCCAATCACAATTAGAACTACTGAGATCTTCATTTGCTCTGTTTAAATTTCTCCTCCAAGATCCTTATATTTTGATAGATTCTTAAAGATCTTCAAACAGAGATTACACTCTGTAGAAACTTCTATGTCAATAAGAAAGCACACTTATTATTATTATTATTGTCTCACTTATATATTGCTATATGGTTAAATACAGAAAAGTATCTAAACAATTTCAGTTTTGAAGGTTGTAACTTTCAATAGTTTAATCATCATATACCCGATTTTTCTTAACTCCTATGCAGAAGAGTCACAATCACTGCCAGTCTATGGCTATATGATGTTGAAATAATCAGTTCTGATACAATCAGCAAAATTAAGCAACTTTGAACATGGTCAGTACCTAGATAGGTGACAGCTTGTGAATACCATTTTCTGAAAGCTTACTATGTGTGGGTAGTGTAAAAGATAATAGCTCAGATTTTTTTTTTTTTTTATTAAGCGACGTTAAAGATACATTCGCATAAGGGTTTAATTTTTTTTCCTCCTTCATCTTATTGAAATTGCCTGAACTCTTACAATCAAATAGAAAAAGGAAAGGCTTTTCAAGTCATAATTTACTTCCAGGTTGCTAGAAAAAAAATAAATGCATGTGAACAAAGTGCTGACAAAAGTACATTCATATTCGTATCTGTGATTTGCAGACAAATGGAATTTTATGTAAAAGACCACCCCCTCCACTGACATACACATGCCAAATAAATAAATAAATAAATAAATGGGAAGCAGCTGAGAGTACAAACACCCGAATCACTGACCGTAAATTGTTTATATAGACTATCTCCTTGTAATAGATGGCTATTAGCCATAATCTATAAGAGATCTTTGTCGAAAACAGCAACATCTACAGCTACATAGATCAATCATCTGAAAGAAAGTATTTATTAACAGAAGCAATGGAAAGAGACAGTTTAGATGCTTTTCCAGCCCTGAAAAGATCAAAAGGTGTCATATCAAGATATTAAAACCAAAAAGAAAAAAACTGACAACTAAAATTGAATAAAAAAAAAAAAAAAAAGACGAGATTTATAAGTGCTTATCAAGTAGATAATATGAGACGATAGTTGCGAAATAGTGGAGGGCAGGAAAGTGGTAAAGATGAGGTGTAGTCAGGCTGAGAGTGGAATACTACACCCAGGGCTACCTGACCAAAAAAAAAAAAGAAGAAAATCACTGACAGTTTTTGTTTCTTGTGGTTTGTCAACAGGCCAAATGAAAAATGTATTCTGCGTATTTTTGGTTGTAGATATTCTTAATAAATTCATATAAGAAGGGGCACACACAAACGTGTGTGTGTGTGTGTATGTAATAAAATAAATTACAGACATAAATAAACTGAGGTCCAAAGACATCAAAGTTAATCAAATTTGTGTGTGTGTATATATATATATATATATATATATATATATATGTGAAGTAATTCAGAAAACATTGAATTTAAGGAAAAAAAAAAAAAAATTATATATATACATATATATATATATATATATATATATATAGGCATGTGGTTAAAATGTTCGCTTTCTGACCATGAGACCCAGGTTCAAATCCCACCATGGTGAAATTGTTAGGAAGAGGATTTTCTGATGTTATCCATCTGTGGAGGGTGATCCCATACCACGGGTTGATCCGAGTGAGTGAAATTGGGTAGATGAAACCCTTATGGGCTGTGGATGGTTGTGCTAGCACAAAGTCACAAGTCATCATGACCGAGAGTTTGAGTGTGCTGGATTGCTGATCATGCTAAATAACACGCTCTCTCCCAGAAACTTTAACTCAGGTCTGCTCAGCATAGTTGCAGTATATGGGCTCTGTGGTTGTTGAACAAATACAGTTGTGTCTGAGTGGGTGTCTGCAATAAGGATAGGCTAGCCACCCTAGCAGAGGGGTCTCCTTGAATACAAGTGGCCAGCTTTTATATATATATATATATATATATATATATATATAAAAGCTGGCCACTGTAGTGCTCTCCAGCCTTCATTGGGTGCTTGTTGATCCAGGTAGCTTTCAGGAAATTCTAAATCTACATTTATTTAATCTACAAAACTAGTTTCTTCTTCTGGGCATACCAGAAAAGTATTCCTGAAACACTTCAATCAATCACACTGCACAAAATACAACATGAAAATAACCAGTACACCATGAACACATACAATCTCAACCTGTAATTAAATGCTCACTAAATGGTAACTGCCAACAAGCCAACATACACTACAAAACTACTGACAGATCTAAAGGAAACACAAATAAAGATATTTTGTTTTTTACAATGATGTTTACCCTGTACTAAGTCAAAGAGTCACTCAAGGAGGTGGGTTATAGAGTAAGCGGAACAGTTTATGAGAATATGTGGAGAAGATAATGGTTCACCATAGAATTGAACAGATTAAGATTGTAGTTTCCCAAAGCAGCAGTTTGTGAGCAGAAGCTGCTTCCTTTATGAATAAAGTTTCTAAGTATATAAAACATCATTTAAAAAAATATGTAATCAGAATAACACTCTCAAAATGTATATGGAAACTTAAAATCACCAAACAAAAACAGAGACATGCTGAAACATAGATGCAAGCAGATATGTCAGCTTAGTTCAAAACTACCTCCTTTGCTGGAAGCTCTGTGGCAAATCCCTGCTGTACATCTTGTTTCAACTAAACCGACACATGTATATTTTAAGAAAACTGGTTTGGTCATAAGCATTCTGGTTATTTCTTTTCTTGTGTATATATTATATATGGTGTTGCAAAAATATGTCCTACATAATGGTAAGATATTATCTAGATGAAAGCACCATTTCCATTAATATCTTACCATTATGTAGGAGGTATTTCTGCAGTATTGTGTGTGTGTATGTATATATATATATATATATATATATATAGTACACAATAAAATGCAAAATTATCTCATATGGGGAATAGACCTATCAAGTGATGGTGTTGAATGTAGGTTCTACATTCAACACCATCACTTGATAAGATACCAGAAGTGTTGAAACGAAATGGCTATTTTTGTAGTGATTTTATAACATGCTTATGTCATAATTTTTTAATATGTGTATGTGTGTGTGTGTGTGTGTGTGTGTGTGTTGTACTTTATAAAGTAATTGTTTGCCTTGGGTATGATGATAAACTACATTGGCCAGCAAGGCTTCTGATTGGGAGATTGGAGCTTATGAAGCAAATCGAACTACCTATTAACTGCTGTGGTTCCCAGTTCCACCCTGACCAGAGGTGGCAGCATCTGTTACAGTCCCAGCTAAAGCTAAATAGTGAACCCCATCAAAAAATCAACAGAACATTTTTATAATAAAATTACCAACAATACATTTCAAGATCTACACAATATATATCTAAAAAAACATATATTTAATCTGAAAGTATGAAATCATGTACAAAATATCTGTAGTTGAATGCATAAAATTACATACAAAATATTTAAATGTTGGCATTAAATAATCCATAGAGGTTGATATGCCACGAAACAAAATCAAACAACCACATGAAAGTATGCTTTCATGACATTAGTCCACCTAATATCCTGCAATTTCTTAAAGAAATCAAACTGTATTCCAAAATATAACTTCCACAAAACTACAACATAATAATGTCCTCACATAATCTGAGTATTGTCCACCATGTATTCAATTTTTCTTTGTTTTTTTAATCATTTCGCAAGGCAGGAATACTCTATGTAAGGGGGCTACAGAGTGAAAGTGAGAGAAAAGGCTGAGTATAGCAGGGATTGAGGAAAGGATAAAAGATGAACAGGATTCAAATAGATAGAAGATGGCAATTGACATTGCATTTAAATTTTTGGAGATTGTAGTTTTCAGGGAAGCAAGGAAACAGAAGAGAGTTCCACAGGTATGAAGTGTGAGAAAAGAAACTATTGGAATAGAAGCGGTGGTTACATTTAACTCTTTGGACAGCAAAAGAGTGGGACCTAGATGTGAATCTAGTAGCATGCTTAAATTCATATAGTCAGGGCACTAGGGAAAAAATATCTTGTCAGAGTAGTTGCCATCAAAATATTTGTAGAAAAGACAGAGGGAAGCCACATCACATCAGTAAGAAAGTTGATATACCAAGTTAGGATCAATTACATTGCAGATCCTTCTTTGTATTTTGTCAACAGCCTCGAGATGAATAGCAGGAGAACTAGACCAGATATGGCAATAGTATTGGTTTGGTTTGGTTTTACGGCATATCAACCTCAATGGGTCATTTAATACTGACAACGTTTTTTTTTTGTAATGTTTTTGTTTTGTCAAAAATCTATTTCTGTTAATATTTTTTTTTTTTCCTCAAAAATGTATAGCTGGTAATATTATTTTTCAAAAACGTATAGCTGGTAATATTATTTTTTCAAAAACGTATTGCTGGTAATATTATTTTTCCAAAAACGTATTGCTGGTAATAATATTTTTCAAAAACGTATTGCTGGTAATAATCTCCCTCCTCAAAATATTCATTTCTGGTCAGTTTCAGGGTTAACTATTTGCCCATAGCTGGGACCCTAACAGGTTCTACCACCCCGGGTCAGGGCGAACCTGGGAACATCAGCAATTAAGAGGTGGTTCCATGCTCCTCAAAGCCTCCTAATCAGAGGCCATGCTGTTGGACATAGTTTATTGTCTTACCCTAGACGCAGATGTAGTTTATCGTCATTCCCAGGACGCCCCATTGGAGGATCTTACCCATCTGCAGAGGTGCAGTCGATGTATTCTACAGCACCATCTGACTGGGCTTGCAACAGTATTCAATGCATGGATAAATGGTAGATTTTTAAATGTGCAACATGATCTCTGATGAGAAAAATTTCTGCCAATATGCAGTGACCCAACCTTTCTTGCAGTAGATGCAGCTATTGATTCAATGCAGTTGTGTTCCACTTCAAGTCAGTTGAAAACATGAGGCCAAAAAGTGCAGTGAGACACTCTCCAGATGTAGAGCATCAGCCATGTTCATGGCGGGCAGGGAAGTTTCTCTATCATGGTTAAATGAGAGCAGTTTAGTTTTGGAGGCTTTAAAAATTACAAGCCATTTCCTGCCCCAGTTAATCAAGATTGGAGGTCTTTTTCAAGAGCAGCGACCAAGTTAACTTTATCAGCTTTGACAAATTATTGAGACAGGAGTAAATGGTAGTGTCGTCCGCATAAATGCCTACTTAAGAACTGAGGACATTAGGAAGATCATTGATAAATATCACAAACAGCATAGAATTAATGATAGAGCCTCTTGGGGGAGATCCACTTTCATGTGAAAGGACCTGGAAGTGAACCCATTCAAAATGACATTCATTTCATGATAGGAATGACAGCCTTCAATCAAACAATCATCCTGTAATGCTATAGCCCTGGAGGCATGCCAAACCATTCAAAGACCTCTGAGATATCAAGAGCAAAATCTTGAGCTTTGACATTATTATCAAGAACCTGATATACATATTCAGTGATGGCTGTTATCACATCAGCAGTAGACCTGGCAAAATGGAAGCCATATTGTTTGTCAGAGAGTAGGTCATGAGAGGTAAGATGCTTAACCACTTCAGCATTGATTAAAGCCTGGAATGCTTTGCTGAGAAGTGGTTGGAGATTAATAGGGTGATAGAGGGGTCAGAAGGTTCAGTCTTTGCTTCAGTCTAAAAGAACAACAACTATGAATTCAAAACCTGTTATCATTGACCATTTTGTAAACAGCTACCTGCTATAGAAATGACAGCAGCAATTTGTGACCCCTTACACTTCAACAGAGCCTATGAAAGTTGAGTGATATGGAGAAACATGTTGAGTGGTAATATTCACAGATGTTTTATGAAGGACTTTTTTCCAACTTATTGACCTCAAATAGAATCTAAAAAAATACACATATTTTTTTCCCTAGAGAGAAGACTAAATCGGATAATATAAACTAGCAAGATTTACTAATAAATGTCTCAATACTGCACTCTGTACTTTTCAACCCGTGACCATTCCCAGATAATTATACGAAAAATGACATTCTCTTAAAAATACTGAAATGTTCCCCAACAGACTTTTAGGTTATGAAACATGATTTAACCCCCACACTACAAACAACTGTCTTAATCTCAGAAACGACATAGGACCCAGGATAGAGCCTTGGGGGACACCCGTGTTTATGTGAAAGGATCTGTAAGCAAGCCCATTCAAAACGACTTTCATTTCATGATTTGATAGGTATGATTGGATTAAATCAAACAAACATCCAGTAATACTATAGCCCTGGAGCTTACACAGAAGACCAGCATGCCAAAGCCTGTCAAAGGTTTTCGAGATATCTAGAGCCATACCTCAAGCTTCACCATCATTATCAAGAGCTTGATATACATATTCAGTGATGGCTGTAAGCACATTAGCATGGACTGGGCAAAACGGAAGCCATATTGTTTGTCAGAGAGTAGGCCATGAGAGGTAAGATGCTTCACCCTTTCATTATTGATTAAAGCCTTGAAAACATTACTGAAAAGTGGTAGGAGACTAAAAGACAGTATTAGGACAAAATTCTCCTTTTAGAATTAAAGACTTTTATCAATATTAATGATGTATGAACATTATAAATTTATACTTTTCATTTTGATTCATTTAAAGCGATTCAAATTGATAGTTACATGTATTTGTTTGGCCTCAATGGAGATAATGGTGATTCTATAGATATGCCTTCTTCCAGTTTATATATATCGGATTCCAACTGTTGGTCATGTGTATATGCGTCAATAGAAAATGGGGAATCTATGCAGACATATTCTTTCCCTTCATGCTAGACACCAATTGTTACTAACATGTTTAGTATCAACAGAGATAATTATTATTCTATAGATATGTCTAACATTTTGCCTACATGCGATCATCTTTGTTTGGTATTAATTTCATATGGACATATGAAAACTAAAATGTGTCTGATTAATATAACAAACTATGATTTAGTTGATGGTAAAAATTTCATATTTTATAAGCACCTGCTTCAGTAACAAATTTTGACAACCTATGAATATTATTTAATATTATTATTATTAATAATATTATGATACATAATATTATTAATATTATTAATATTATTATTCAATCATATATTGAATATATTAAAATATTGCAATGTATTGGCAATGAGACAAGAAATTTTGGATATTCATAAAATACAATTTTCAGCTATTTAGAAATATTATCTTTATTTCTAAAATTCCCGGTAAAAATACTAAAAAAAAAAAAATGGTTGCTTCCTTCTCGCATTTCAGGAATTACCTGATAACTTCTACCATGATTTAGCATTACAACACTCATATCAGAGAAAAAAAATCGAGTATTGCTCTCATAACTGAATTGGAGTTACATAATATGACTTTCCAGCTTTGACAGAGTCCTGTTATGCTTCATTTTTACAAGAGTCAGATCAAAATAGAGTATTGCTGTCATATCTGGGTGAGAGCTGCACAATCCAAAATTTCTAGCTTTGATAGAGTTCTTCTGCCACAATCTGACTTTTTGCAACTGCCAGATCAGATCAAAATGGAGTATTGATGCCATATATGGATTGGAGCTAAACAATCTTTACTTTATAACTTTGACAGAGTCTTTCTACCACACTTCATCTTGACACAAGTCAGTTCAGACCAAAAATGGAATATTGCTGCAGTAACAGATTTTGACAGCCTATGAATATTAAGCTTTAATGTATTTGCAATGAGAAAATAAAGTTTTGATACTTATAAAATTCAGTCTTCAAGTATTAAAAAATATTAACTTTATTCCTAAAAGCCTAGCTAAATATACTAAAAAAAAAAAATGGTTGGTTCCTTGTATTATTCCAGAAAGTACTGGACTCCTTTTGCTCTACTCTATCTCTACAAGAGTCATATCAGACCAAAAATGGAGTATGGATGCCATACCTGGGCTGTAGCTGCCCAATACTCACTTTCCAACATTAAATCTTTAATCCTTGTTGGCAGATGACATTTTCTACCCCTACAGCCTTAACCTGTTCAATGCTAGAGTTAACTATTATCTTCCACTCCTATACACACAAATGGCCTCCTAACATAAGTCTCTACCTTGAGTGGACCCCGGGCATTGTAAAGGGGGAACCTTATTGTAAAAAAAAAAGAAAAGAAAAAAAGATATATTTTAACTGACAATAATATCAGCAAAGAAAGAATAACTGATATATTCATAATGTTTATACTTACAAATTTCCTCATCTCAATAAGCAAGAGCCTGACAAAAAAAATCTAAGGATAAATAAAGGTGAAAATGACAGATTAACTCACTTTAATAAAAGCAGATAAATTTGGAATAAATAAATGAGAAAATTCCAAAAATTAATAAAAGTCGCCAGCAATATTATATATATATATATATATATATATATATATATATATATATATATATATATATATATATATATATATACAGACACACAAAAAAAAAAAAAAGTTATAATTTATAAATTTCTCTTCAATGAGTGCTTCTTTATTTTTTTTTTTTTTAAATTAATTTTATTAGCTATCATTGGATCTTTTTCGGGTTTTTTTTTTTGATCTTTGCCAGCACTTTTCTCATTTTATGAATGATATATGAAGAAGCATTAAGACAAAATTTATTCATTTCCATTGCTTTCATATATCATTGACCTGCAGGGTCTTTCTAGTATTGTTGCATATTTCTAAGTAAAATGCTGAGATAAATATTTATTGAAAACCTGTTTCATATTTCATTAAGAGTTTTTGGGTTTGTTTTTTTTATTGAAAAACAAACAAAAAAAAAAAACAAACAAACCCAGTAGCTTATTCAAGGTTTCATTTTATTTGTTTTTGTTTTTAATTTTGGGAAAAGAAAGAATTCTTTATGGGATGTTTTTATTTTATTTTATTTTTTTACTCTTTTTAAATTTACCATTCCGAAAATTGCTTGGAATTCAATAGAAAATCACTGAACTAGAAAATTGTATCTTTCTTTTCGAGACTTGAACAAATAAAATAAAAGAATTTCTCTTTTCTTCTGAACCAATTGACAAAACTACAAAACAAAAATCAGCAAAAATGGAAATTGATAATGATTTCAAGAAAAACTCTGCAAACAAAGTAAAAAAAAAAAAAAACTTCTTAGAAATATTAAGTAAGTAATGAATTTTGAGTGGCAGACAAACTTGGTAATTTGATATTTAAAGAGACTCATTGAAATAAAAACGTGATAATATAGAATAGATAAAGAGTTGGGATATTTTTTCAAATTCACATGGGGAATAGGGTCAGTATTCATCTGTACTTTTAAGAGACCATGATGTAAATATTAAAAATAGGTTGAGCTTTCATTTGGGAATATATCATTCCTTCACATACAGATGACACGAATGATTTGTACACACTCAAACATCCTTTCACAGTGTTTCGGATAATGGCTGTTACTGTGTGAGTGGCCCAAGTTGGGATAGACGGCCCATAGTGGATAATATCTCCAAGAAGACTAGACATTTGGAAAGACAGAAGAGCTATCAAAAAATAAAATCATTCTCTGACTTTTTTCTATGTGCCATATCCATTGGAATGTCGATGGTAGTGGCTCTCCACAACTGCCTGTCCTTTATAGTCCAAAGTAGATTGTCTTTTTGCTATATGTCCCAATCTCTGTTCTGCCAACCATTTACACAAGCTTGTTAGGAAGCTGGATTCTTCTGTTCCTCTTGCAATCAATATGTCCTGTTAATGTCAAATTTTCTAAGTCCTTTTTCTTCATTATGTGCCCTAGAAATTTCAGCTCACACTTCTTGATGCTGCATATAAATGTCCTTTTGTTTTCTTTCCATTTTTTGTTATTGCTCATGTGTTCAAGTCTATAGCATTCTCATTATCCTTCTGTAGAACCACATTTTTGTTGCTTCAAGCTTCACTGCCACATCAGAGTTGCAATATTACATAACAGTTCCGTACTCTTTCCTTTGCTTTCAATGAAATTTTCCTATTGCATAATACTTTTCTTAACTTCAGGTAGGCATCTTTTGCTATCCCAATATTCCTTTAGATTTCAGTGTCACATTTTCTATCCACTGTTAAAACACTTCCTAGTAATTTAAATTTTTGTAGTTGCTTAATTTTGTATCTCCAATATGTAATTTGCATGATGGTCTGTTCCTTTTGCTGACAATCATACAATCTACCTTCTTACAATTGAGGATTAGTCCTTTCTTCTTCCTTTCTTATACTTTGCTTTCTGTATTTGTTATCAACACTGGTCATCTGCATATCTAATGTTGTTATGTCTGTGACCACAAATACACACACAATTATTTTATAAGTGGACACTGAAATCAACACCCAGAAATGACAGTTTGTTTCAAGCTAAACGCAATCATCAGGCCATGGGTGTTGTGTATTCGCTCAGCTATTTATATATACAGGCCAGTGATGTATTATTTTAAAGGTTAACAATGAACTACCCACAATGCATCACGGACCTTTATAAGCAAAACCACAACACACACGGCTTAATGATTGTGTTTAGCTTGAAACAAACTGTCTTCCCTTGGTGTTGGTTTCAATGTCCACATTCAAACATACATACATACATACATACTGTTATATAAGAATAAAGTGTTGCTGCTGAGACTTGAGTTTGAACATAGATTGCCAGTAAGCAAACACAGGCGATCCCATTATTGAATTAAGCAGACCACAGGGGAAACACATATATGTAGAAAGTATGTCGAAACGAACGAACGCTATTTCTCTTCTATCCTCTCTGACTATATGAACCGCTATTCTCTACTCTATTCACTATATGGATTACTGTTCAAGTGAGTGGTGTTGAGCAAGTACTATTAGTGTGAGTGATATTCGAAGGCATCTGACACCAGCATTACTATAGTTGTAATCTGCAATTACATAGTCTCTACTACAACAAGTATTTGTTGGTATCACAAAAGTGTCAAACAAGTGTTCATTAACATCAAAAACACACACACACATTATATATATATATATATATATATATATATATATATATATATACACGCACACTAGTAGAAATATCCATACTTGCTTGGATTTCTAAATATCAAAAATCAATATAATCACAGTTGCTTTAATAGTATCCGAGATGCTATACCATCTTTCCTTGGTCTAGAAATTTCTTCTATCAAAATTATTGCTTTTTTGATTGTTGTTCTATTTTTTTAAGATACTTGCAATAAATGATTAAACAGAAAAAAATGGTATTATTAGTTGTTTCAACACAAGAAACATTCAGCATTCATTGAACAATTATTCCTAATTTTGAAAAGTCGATCAATAAAATTAATGAACACAAAATATCTGTTGTCTTTAATAACATTTGCCTTAAAGAAAATTTGTTGCCTAAATATATATATGTCTGTGTGTGTGTGTGTGTGTGTGAATGTATATGAGCAAAGGAAAGATTTTATTTTCTGATAGCACTTCTATCAGAACAATAAAAGCTTTCTCTCTCTCAAATATTTATACAACAATAACAACCATGGGTAAATAGAAAGTATTATAAGAGCTCTCATTCTCAAATCTATATATAAAAAAAAAACATGCTGAGGATGCACACATCACAGCACTCACTAGTCGTACAAATCTCACCATTTGGCTCTACTTCCCCTGATGAAAGAAAGTGTTAAGCTCAGACCATATTTCTTTCAAAATTAACTTTTGACAATTTCTGACAGAATATATCTTCATATGAGAAAGATTATTCATAATTTGGAAAAGTCAATAAAATTGACACAAAATATCTATTGTCTTTAATAAGATTTGCCTTCATATATATATATATATATATATATATATATATATATATATATGAAGAAATATAGTCTTAAAGTGTGCTATATTTATAGGATAAAGTGCTCAATATCAGAGATAGAGCATGTGTAAATATAAAAATGAACATAGAAGTCAACACTTAGAGGCAACAGTCTGTTTCATGCTAGATGCAATCGTCAGGCCACCTGATTATTGCATCTAGCATGAAACAGACTGTCACCTCTAAGTGTTGACTTTTATATTTTTATATATATATATATATATATATATATATATATATATATATATATATACACGACTAGTGTATTAGCAGAGTTGTTTTTTGTGAGGTCTCTTTTGTGCTCATAAATGTGTTCTTTTTGAATTTGTACTTGTTTCTCCAATATATTCGCAGGAACAGTCTTTGCAATTTATTTTATAAATGCCTGCTTCAGAAATATTATTGCTATTAATGTTTGAGGATCTGAGTATATCCATAATGGTTTTGGAAATGCTTGTGACTATTTTAAGATTATTTAGATGGGATAGGTTGTTCTGGATAGTGGACGTGATAGAGTTGGTTGGTAGTATTAATAGCAATAATATTTCTGAAGCAGGCATTTATAAAATAAATTGCCAAAACTGTTCCTTCCAATATATTGGAGAAACAAGTAGAAATTTTAAAAAACGCATGTATGAGCAAAAAAGAGATCTCATATATATATATATATATATATATATATATATAAAAATGAAGGAGAGTCAAAAAGTAATGCAATTTTTGTCAAAAGTGGCCAACTTGTCAATTTAATTATTCAAAATTTGATACAGGTCTAAAGGAACATATATTTTTGATCAAGTATTTTTCTTTTTTTTCTTTTTTTTTTTTTTTTTAGATATATGAATAAATGAGCTGAGATGAAAATGGAAGTACAACAGAAACAGAGAACAATAATCAAGTTCTTTGCCGTTGAAGGAGAAACTCCTGTAAACATTCATAAAAGACTTCCATCTCTTGTCCAATGAAAGAGACACTGAGGCAGGAAAACATTATGGTGATGAAGAAGAAATGAATACTGATCGAATGAATTCTCTACATCTGCAGCAAGGTGAGGTTTATGAAGCTAGGATATATACTCTCATCCCAGGGATGTGCTGTCTAGGTAGGCAAGGTGTGTGTGTGTGTGTGTGTATATATATATATATATATATAAAAACAAAACATTATGCAGCAAGTATTTTATATACAAAGAAATAATCACGCATAGAATCAATCAGCAATATTAATGCGATTATTTGTGATATCACATCGCTAGTAGAATATAATGTCTGCATTAAAATACTGTTAATCCATAAAATGATGTGATTCTTTTTTTTTTTTATTTGAATATAAACTGGAAACAACTGACAACAGTTTTATGAATGAGGATCACATCATTCTATGGATTAACAGTAATTTAATGCATCCATTATATTCTACTAGCGATGAGATATCGCCAATAATCGCATTAATATTGCTGATTGATTTTATGCGTGATTATTTCTTTGTATATAAAATACATGCTGCCTAATGTTTTATGTTTATATATAAATACTATCGATCCGCAGTACAAAAAAATTCCTAAACACAAGTACTGAGACATTACACTAAATTAATTGACCTATATACTTAGTTCATGACATATTAACTGAAAACACTTGTAAAAACAGAATACGTGGATTTACCACATCACAAAAAAATAAAAATTCTCACTTAAAATTTGAAAAACCTAGCGTTGCGACTTTGCATGTTCCGATATTGTATACAACCGTCAATAATAGCACATTCTTAAAAAAACATCTTTCGGTCTACAAACAATTATTTCGTCTTCAAGTTTTAATTTTAAAGGAAAAAATATGCCTGAGGATGAATAAAGGATTATTCGAAAGTACTAGCATTTAAAAAATATAAACTGGAAACAACTGACAACAGTTTTATGAATGAGGATCACAACAGTTTTATGAATGAGGATCACAACAGTTTTATGAATGAGGATCACAACAGTTTTATGAATGAGGATCACAACAGTTTTATGAATGAGGATCACAACAGTTTTATGAATGAGGATCACAACAGTTTTATGAATGAGGATCCCATCATTCTATGGATTAACAGTATTTTAATGGATATATTATATTCTACTAGCAATGAGATATCGTCAATAATCGCATTGATATTGCTGATTGATTCTCTGCGTGATTATTTCTTTGTGTATATATATATATATATATATATATGTCTGAAGAAATATAGTTTTAAGGTGTGCTATATTTATGGGATAAAGTGCTCAATATCAGAGATAGAGAGTATGTAAATGTAAATATAAAAGTAAACATTGAAGTCAAAACTCGGAGGCAACAGGCTGTTTCATGGTGGACGCAATTGTCAGGCCTCTAAGTTTTGACTTCAATGTTCACCTATATATATATATATATATATATATATATATATATATATATATATATAAATGAGGCACAGTGGAGTAATGGATAGAAAATCATTATGAGGAATCAGAGAGCCGAGTTCAAATTTCAGTCAAGTTCATTACATTCAGTTGCATGCTCCTACCCTTGGGAAATGTATGACGCCATCTCTTGACAGATCTGGTTCTATATCCTTGGGTGGTGAATGGTCTAGAAGGCCAGCTCTGAATTCAAAACCTGCAGAGAGTCATTTGGGGACCTTGTGGCATATTTTGCATCAGTTCTCTGTATTTAGCTTCATCCATATAAATGTCACAATCTGACGAGGCTATTTGAGAATGTGACTCAAGGTTTCAGGTTAATGCTTTGGTTTTGAAACAATTTGTAGCGTTGGGCAAACTATCTCTGGTGCAGCGTCTTCTATGTCCAATTTCCTCTTCTCCTGTACTAAATCTATTATATAGAATTTTTATTATGGATTCAGGGTATATATCATCACTGCTTTCATTCCAATGTCCCATCCTAGTAAAATCAGTTATTTCCACACAAGAAAGAATACAGTTCAGCTACTTTTATATATGCTGTGTCCTTTCAGGATGTCAGTAAGCATTGCTCTCCACAACTTACTCTCTTTATTGCTCTTAGTAATATCTGTTACCTTACTCTTCCTGCCAACCCCAATTATGTCATTCATTTACACATTACATGATGTTTACCTCTGTCTTTGCATTCATTGGAGACCGAGTGACCATTGTTAAATGTAAATAAATGGCAGAATTGCCCAACAAACAGAAATGACAAAGTTTGCAATAAAAAGAAAAAGAAAAGAACAGGAGAAAAATTAATCTAAAACAAAAAATATAAAATATTGCCTTGTTGAAATTTATTTTATTTCCTTATACCCTTACTTAAGGATATAGGTGATGATGGCTCTCCACAACTTCTTATCTTATTTGACTCTTAGCAGTTTTCTACCTTTGTTAAGGCCCGCCATCCATTCACACAAGCTCATCAGGTAAGTGGTTTGCTACCTTTCCTGTAGAGTGAGTGGCCATGGTTGAATGTAAATAAGTGACAGAACTGCCCAACAAACAGAATTGACAAAGTTTGCAATAAGCAAGAAGGACACAGGTGATGATGGCTCTCCACAACTTCTCATCTCATGTGGCTCTTAGCAGTTTTCTACCTTTGTTAAGGCCCGCCATCCATTCACACAAGCTCATCAGGTAAGTGGTTTGCTACCTTTCCTGTAGAGTGAGTGGCCATGGTTGAATGTAAATAAGTGACAGAACTGCCCAACAAACAGAATTGACAAAGTTTGCAATAAGCAATAACAAGAAAAAGAAAAGAACAGGGTAAAAAATAATCTGAAACAAGCAAACAATATATGCAAGGCAAATTAACAATAATAAGGCAAAGCAATAGTAATATTTCAAAAAGTTCACAAACTTAGAATTGTGGTTGACACACAAAATCAAGTTCGGACAAGCAAACATAGCATTCTGGTTTCAAGACAAGACAGACCAGGACCAAGTCAGATGAAACCAAGAATGGGTTCATTTTATTGGCTAGGAAAAAATCCCAGTATGCATTTGTGTGCTTCTGTCTATAAAATGGTGTGGGATAAATGTTTTGAAGTCATTCCTAAAGATTAGAACCAACATCCTGTGACTGTCAAATTCTCCAAGTTTTCTTTCCTCATTATTTGTTATGATTCTAATTAATAGGGCCTTTTTCATTCCTATTTTCCTTCAATGTCTTTGTTACTCACATGTTTGGTGTATGTTATTCTCAGCCTATTTCTGTAGAACTACATTTCTGTTTCATCAAGTCTCTTCTTCATCTGTGAAGAAATTGTCCAACATTTACTGCCATATTGAAAGAAAGATAGTACATAACAGTTGAGCACACTTTGATTCTAAGGAAATTTTTCTGTTTCTTAATACTTCGCTTAGATTTTGGAAGGCATCTTTCATGAGACTGAATTTATTTTTAATCAATAAAATTTCATGGAAAAAATTAGTTTTAAAATTCTATCTCTTCATACTAGATTCGGTTAATATTTTGTCGTCTGGACCTCAGTGGCTAACTGCTATCACTTTTCTTAACCTAATAAAAGTTTTTTTAATATATTTTGATTGTATTTTGTGTCATTTCTCTGATCAAAGCTCTTCCAATTCTGTTAATATTGATGGTGATCTGTAATGCACCGACACGTTCAGCTCTCATCACATGCATTCAAAAACATGACTGATTTTAATAATCTTGAAATTTGATTTCCTTTAATCTGAATTATGCTAAGGAAGTGCTGTCTTGTTGGAAGGTGAAACTGGAACCCAAGTAGAGTTTCCTGGCTGATGACAAGAGATTCTTTTCAAGAATTTGGCAGTAGATGGCACTGTCCATTTCCCCTGATATGGTGACAAGCTCTTCTGGCCCAGACACAGAGAAATACCCTCAAAGTATCACAAATCCACCCCCATACTTGCCATCTCTAAGCTGTGTCAGTTTTCTTCCAACACATGATTCTGACATTTGGCCAAGTCATTCTAATTTGGTTTTCATCCGACCACATTATCTGTCATCACATGCTTTCTGATTTACAGATAAATCTGCCAAATAAGAATTCAATAATTTCATGTTGTCAACCAGTTTCACTATTTTTTTCTTTTCTCTCAAGGACTAAACATCAATTGCATGAAGAGAGAATGCATGGTTGTCAGGAAAAGGGACAGCCCAACATGCAAATTACAAAATGGAGATACCAAAATCAAACAAGTGCAACAATTTAAATATATATGATGGGTTTTAACAGAGGATGGAAAAAATTTTGAAGATAGCAAAAGTTTCCTTCAAAAAGTTAAGCAATCTATTAAGAAACAGAAAAATTATGTTGCAAACAAAAAAAAAAAGAAAAAAAAAAGAGGTTTATGCTGTTTATGATGTATTACTCCTATATGGCAGTGGATGCTGAACAATCTCCTCAAAAAAGAACTCTTTTGAAGCAACATAAATGTTGTTCTACAGAAGGATGCTGAGGATAACTAACTGAACAATGACAAGGTTTTGGAGAAAATGGAAATAAAAAGAAAAATTCAAAGGGAATAGCAAAAACATGCATTTCAAAAGCTAATCAAAGAAACTGAAGAATTTCAATTGAAACAAAGAGTATGGAACTGTTACATAATATTGTTCCTCCTATACGGGATTATCACAGATGAAGAAGGGACTTGGAGCAACAGAAATATTGTACTACAGTAGGATGCTGAGAATACCATGAACTGAACATGTGAGCAATGACAAAGTTTTAGAGAAAATACAAAAAAAAAAAACAGGTGAAATTCTTAGGGCACATACTGAGGAAAGAGGACTTGGTAAATCTAATACCCACAGGAAATACTTTAGTCACGAGAAAGACAAAGACATGAAAACAGTGCATAACCTATCTAATTAGCTTGGGTAAATGGTTGGCAGAACAGGGATTAGGAGAAATAGTAAAAAAGACAAACTTTACTAAGAGCTACAAATGAGATGAAATTGGGGAGAGCCATGATCATCCATGCCCTGAAAGTAAATATCAAAATTAGTATTATAAGTTATGTTAAATGGTGATCAGCATGGAAAATAGAATAGGTTAAAATTTAAGCTGAGGTTCCTTGTGTTAACACTAATAATGTTGGAAAAGGCATGAATTCACATCTCCTTGCATTCTATATGTTTACTAAATGGAAGTACAAGGTAGTATAATGGCTACTAGCGTGGAAAAATGAATTAGCAAACAAAGTTCAAATTGCAAAATTTTAGTAGTGTTAGGTAAAGGCATGAATCACTACATTCTCTATGGAAAAAAAATTAGCAAACAGTTCAAATTTTTATTACAATTAAGAAAAGTCATGAATACATCAGTATATTCTCCAATCTATAGGTTAAATAGTAAGAGTAAATTTGATTCCTTAGACTTGGTTAGTAGCCAGTCTACAAGAACAATCTGTAATACAAAATTAAAACATTAGATGTGAAGCTAGCATTCTAACCATAAAAATATATGAAACTCATGCCCCAGAAACATACAAAAACAGAGTTTTGATATAATGTATTGCATCAAAATATCATCAATGGCAGGTAAACATGGTTGAAAAAAAAAAAAGGGTTGAAAATGGATAAGTCGTATTTCTTTTATTTTTTTTGACTTCTACTAAATAGCAATGTCTGAAGATTTCCTGTTTCTTTTTGTTTATCATGAAATAGAAATTGTCATCTGGCAGTTTATTTTTGTCAGGTTTGTTGTTATGGCATCATTTGGATTTGCACATCTGTGCAAATACATGATAAAGTCTTAATGCTTTCCAAATTTACTATATTCTCAGCATCTTTCATATGTCGGGTGAAAGAAAGAAAAAACTTTTGGGACATATATCACATCTTGATGCTTGTTTATGTCACTTCTTCATTCTGACAGTCGCTGAATGACATTTGGCATATATATATATATATAACTGATTAGTACTTTTGGGATATATATATATATATATATAAATAGAAAGAGAGAGAGAGAGACACACACGTATATATATGCACACACGCAAATATATATATATATACACAGACACACACACATATATACACACACAGACAGACACACACACACACATATATATATATATATATATATACAGACATATATATACAGACACACACACATATACACAGACACACACACATATACACAGATACACACATATAGTGTAACCTGGATATAAGAGAAACCCGGGTATAAGAGAGATTTTCTCAGGTCCCAAATTAGAGTCTGTTTTAATGTATATGTAATAGACCAAACCCGGATATAAGAGAAACCCGAATATAAGAGACTTCTTCTCTGGCCCCGACAACTCTCTTATATCCGGGTTACACTGTATGTATGTATGTATGTATATATATATATATATATATATATATATATATATATATATACACACACACACACACACATAGATAGATATGACTAATTGTATCTGTACTCACTTTTATTCCACTTACTTCTCGTCCTCCCTGAAGTTCTTTATGTCTTGTAGTGGGTTAGTCAATCTGTATCGGTGACAAAATACAAATTAAACTGACCCTCTACTATTTTTACTAAAATCAAATGCAACAACAACAAGAGAAATAATCAAATAGGCAGATATTTGTTTTAACAAAAAATATTTTTATATAACAACAAGTACACACGATATAATAAAGTTGTTTAAAACACTTTAGAGTTCTTGGTTGCGTCATCGAGGGTAATATAAAAGGTGTTATGCTACAGATCTGGTAAGGAATTAAACAGTTTATGTTGATGGTGAAATTGAATGAAATAGATTGCTTGACTTACTGTAGAGTTGTCTCACTTCGACTGATATAGTTACAATTTCCTTTATGTTGTTAAGATATTGAGCGAGTTGATTTCTGAATCTCGTCTTGGTTGAATTCATCACTAGATGAGTTGATGTTAAAAAGCATTTGAATTCCACAAGCTGCGTTGATATTAATCAAATTTAACTCCATTCGAGGAAGTTGGGTTTCATGGATTCGTGTGATGAGTTGACTATTTTAAGGACTCACTGACTAAGTTGCATTGAAGTTTCATATTTATTTTTTATTTTCTTGATCACATGGGGGCTTGAGAACGTTTAGATTTTTTGGCGCATTGAACTCTGAACAGGTCAACTCAAGGTCAACCGTGCGGATGTAGGCAGAAACATGACATTATTATTTATGGACCAATCAGAAAGCATTGTTTCGTAGAACTCTGGAGCTGATTTTTGGGATGAATGGAATGACATCTTCCAATGACGAACTATCGTACTGACTGAACTCAACGGGACATTTAACTAAATCCATTTGCATGAAAGTTAACAATATTGACAGAAGTCTTGTTCAATTATTTTGCTTTTCTGCATTTTGTCAATGTTTAAAGGACAGTTGACAGAAAAAGAATGATGCAATACTTTTAATCATTCCTAAAGGTAATCATAAAATTAATAGTAAAATTAATAGTAAAATTTGAACACTTTTATATAAAAAAAAAATCTGTTGTA
The DNA here is from genome assembly GCA_964036315.1 of Acanthosepion esculentum. Taxonomy (NCBI): domain Eukaryota; kingdom Metazoa; phylum Mollusca; class Cephalopoda; order Sepiida; family Sepiidae; genus Acanthosepion; species Acanthosepion esculentum. The sequence goes on from OZ038483.1 coordinate 125,062,336, forward strand.
AATAAAAAAAAATCTGTTGTAAACTTTTGAATTACTAAATATTGGTCTTCATTGGATACTTTTTTGAAGTTTTTTAAAAAATTTGATTGTTTGACTGAATACCTAAATATATGTTCTATGAGCAGTAAAAGTTTAATTAATGTAACTGTATTAGAAAAAAAAAAAGTATATTTTCCAAAAATCCTACAGGTTTAATACAATACTCATTTGCAAAATCCAGTCTAGCAAGAATGTGTGTTTGCTTAAGAAGTGTTTTTTTCCTTGGAGCCCTTGAAAAGATGTCATATAGACAAAGTGAGTGACTAATTGTATCCGTACTCACTTTTACTCCACTTACTTCTAGTCCTCCCTGAAATTCTTGAAGTGTAACTCGGTGCTCGTTGCCAACGTTTCTTGCCAATAATCTTGCCGTCCATTCCATTACCTTTCTAAGATGACCAGAGCTTTTTTGGGGATGAATGGAATGACTTGTCTTCCAGTGATGAACTGTTGTACCAACTTAACTCAATGACACATTTAACTGGCTAGACATATTCCTGTAATCAAATCCATTTGTATGAAGGTCAACAATACATTTACAGAAGTCTTGATCAATTATTTTGCTTTTCCCCATTTTGTCAATGTTTAAATGACGGTTGACAGAAAAAGAATGATGCAATACTTTCAATCATTTATAAAATTAATTTGGAATGTTCTAAAAAAGCAATCCCCATCCTAATTTAGAACATTCTAGTAAAATTTGAACACTTTTATATAAAAAAAAAAAAAAAAAACTGTTGTAAAATTTTGAGTTACTAAATATCGGTTTTTCTTCATGAGATACTTTTTTTGAAGGTTTTTAAAAAAATCTCATTGACTGAATACCAAAATATATGTTCTACAAGCAGTAAAAGTTTAATTAATGTAACTATATCAGAAATAACTAAATAACATTTTTTTGTATTGTGTTGTAAACTTTTGCGTGCCACTGTGTGTGTATATATATATATATATATATATATATATATATATATATATATATATGGGTGGTGCAGCAAAACTTTTCTGCTCCACCCTCTTCTCATTACCTGAACAAATGAGTAAACACTAGTCATTTAAGAAAAAGGCTTCTTGTTCAGGATAAAAACTTTTCAAAACCAATCCTCTGTCTGTGTGTGTGTGTGTGTGTGTGTGTGTGTAAAATTTGCTATATTTGTATGAGAAGAACCTTAGTCAAAATATTCACAGACAAAGATAGTGTGAAACACTGGAATCAGCATTGCAAGCCAATTGTCAGTTTTAACATTTACGAATGAAATTGCCAAGGTGTGTTCAAATTCCTGTTTTGTTTACTTTGTACTAGCATCATTGAAAACAAATTAACTCGTCTCCCACCAAGTATGGTTTAAATAACAGGGAAGACAAGGTTATTTTGTCTTGGCTGTCAACCAGTCTAGGAAAAATAAAATTATTTATTCAAACCCAAGGAGGGTCTTTGTAGCTCACTGTACACCATTTCTCTGTAATTCTTCTGCAAAAATTGTCACTGGTTCTGAACAAGCCTTGATTACTATAATCAAATCATTGGTGTGGGTAGCCTAGGGGCTCAGTTCTGAACTATTTGGCTGACATTTGTCAAAATTGACAGGCGAGTCCAACATAAATTAAGTACCAGAACATTCTCTACTTAAATCACATTTGACTAAGTGGCCAAACATTGGATCATTCCTCTTTGCTCCAAGATGTCCTTCATCAAGCTACATGATTTTCTGTGCCTTATATATATATATATATATATATATATATATATATTATACATATATGTCATCTGCATACAGTCCTCTTTTGCTCTATCACAGCTCATCAGTGTGACTAGACATCCGAATGTGTCAAGCCAGAATCAAAGCCCAACCAATTTGGTGTCAGTCAGAGTTTCTACCAACAAGCCATCTGCACTTGGCAGAGAGAAATGGCAAATTCTAGCATATTGTTTTTAAGACAGTGTGCTCCATTCATTAACTGAGGAGTATTGTGTTAGCACAGACGGCTGCTGCTTATAGGGTTAGCCTATCTCTCAACAGTGCTCAACTGAAAGATTTATTTTAGGATATTAAAACATAATGGCAATTATTGAAACATAATTGCCATTTTGTAGCAATTTTTAACATGTTTTAATATCCTAAAATAAATAATATTTAGCTCTTCTATGTATTGAGCCCTCTTTTAAATTAACTGTACAGTGTAATTATAAACATGCTTTACTCTCAGAGAGACTTTCGTACCACAAAGACATACACAAAACTGTATATATATATATTTACATGTGTGCCATTCAGAGAAAAATGTGTTACATATCTACATGGTAAGCATAGTGAAAGAAGAACAAAAGATAGGGTTTTCAATATAATATGCAGATTCTTCTGTGTTTCTGGAGAAGCTATGTTTTTGACTCCGGATTCATCTACTACATTCCAAGCAAGGACATAAACCACAAACTGGAAATGGTGAGTTTTAGGTTTTCCTAAATTGAGGTCTGCTAGCTGTAGGTTTTTTCTGTGTCTGGCAAAGATATATTCCCAAAGTGAAATGGTACCATGTGCTTATGAGAGGCTGAAGCTAAACAAATAACTGGTTTGTTTAGCTCCTGTAAACCAAATCAATGACTGACCACTTTTGTCACTGTCACTAAGAAGCCATCACATGACTTATATCGACCAAAGGGAAATAATCACCTTCTGTATCCCTATAACACCATTGCAGTTCAGTGCCAGAAATCCTGTCTCCTAGATTCTGATATTGACCATATCCATCATCTTACATCGATGACTTTACTGTAACCTTGGCGGGGATGACTTCTGAGTTCTATGCCTTGCCAAAGGGCAATTCATGATTTGGTGCCCAGGACTATATATATATATATATATATATATATATATATATATATATATATAGTTTTGAATTTAGAATTTTTTTTCTCATAGACTCATTGCCAACCGTATGTACAGATCCCAACCTACCCTGCTATTTGACCCATTTTTTTTGTACAAAAATTAATGTAACAAACTTCACTGGAATTCAAACTGTTCTTTGATTTCTCACTCCAAGCTGCTATCCACACCACCCACACATTAGATATGCAGTCAGTGGTTGTATTATGAGATAGAAAAATTCTGTGACAAACAATGAAGACTACTGAACATTTGTACATTTAAAGTTCTATAAGCTATTGAAATCTAGACAATCTTCTCACAAATGAAGAAGAAACAAAAATGTGGGTCGACTGATTAATACAAAAAATACCAGAAATTCTGTGATTGACGACAAAGTTTTTGACTTTACATTTTATGAGTTAATCATTTAAACTCTGTTAAGAGCAAAATTTATTTCCTGATGGCAGTCAAGTGTTTTTATTTTTAGTATTCTTTATTCCAGATTCTTAGACTGATATGTACAACCATAAAAGACTCAGTTATGGCATCAGAACAGTGACACACAAACATTCTTGGGAAGTAAATAAGAAATAAATCAATAAAAGGTTTTTTCTTGGAGTTTATAGTAATTTACTATGCACAATTTTTTTTTTCATTTTGTTTGTTCAGACCACATCACTGCTCACTCCCAATTATTCCTGATTCTACCGAGAGTCAAATTCTAAGCAAGACATCTTCCTTTTCATTCCTTCTGGGACCGATTCTTTAGTCTGACAGTTCAATTTTAAATTCTAATTTTTTTTTTTTTTCAGATATTGACAAATAATGAAAGTTCCGTTTTTTTCTCTTGCTGCTTCTATTATTACCAGCATAATACCAGTCAAAAATGATGGAATTATTTATGTATGGATTAGCACAGTGTCTGTGTGTTAGTGTCCAGGATCAGGGTAGTCTCGGCGCACTCCTGCCCCAGATCAGGGTAGTCTCGGCGCACTCCAGACCCAGATCAGGGTAGTCTCGGCGCACTCCTGCCCCAGATCAGGGTAGTCTCGGCGCACTCCTGCCCCAGATCAGGGTAGTCTCGGCGCACTCCTGCCCCAGATCAGGGTAGTCTCGGCGCACTCCAGACCCAGATCAGTGTAGTGTCAGTGTACTCTGATTAGAATGAAATTGTAAAATGCCAACCCTCAATCTCGCACAACTGTAAAATCTGTGTTTCACTAAACCTAATATTTCTAACTATATTGTGAACAGAACACTAGATCACCTCCATGTTTGTCGCTTGAATCATGTTACTTCAAAACACCAGTAACTTTTTCAATATCCTAGCAGACTAGCATATACTGGACAATTTCTTGAATTTCTAATTCTTACCCTTGAATATCTTTGGATGTTGTTTCACATGCCTCAATTAAAATATGTCTGGATCTCAAAATCCCTGGTCTCTCATTTTAATTTCTCATTTGTACTTTCCCCATTTATTACATTTAATGATTTTCCCCATTTGAACTCCCTGGCATTTTAACCAAATATTGGAATAACAATACCAAGCATGAATGTAGGTCATTATTTTGTAAGAGGGAACAAATGAAAAAAAATTTAGAATTGACAAATTTCTCCATGTCACTGAAGCAGATCTTAAACACATCAGAGCATTATCACCTCCCCTACCATCTCTATTTTTTCTCACTGAAACCAAACAGCATTTCTGTCTTTCCTCAAGATCAAAATGGAATCATCCATTATTTATGAGGTATTGACAGGGCATAATGTACATGTGTGGTGAACAGTCCCATAGAAGCAAGCAAGACAGAGTGGCTTGCATCTGGTGTATAGGAAAATAAGGGTCTTCACCCAAAGCAAAGTCATAGCACCACCAAGATGAAGTGATTATAATGGAGGTAAGAAAAAAAATGAGAAGACTTCAGGAGAAGTCACCAGGAACCCAGTCCTAAACAATGAACAAGGGATAAACCTCTACTCCTATTAAAAAGACTGGGAAGGAGTGTGAACTGGGCGATAAGTGAACCCTTTAAGATAGGTGAACTAAGATGAGTATTACTACATCATTGATTCATGGAGGTGAGAGAAAAATGAGAAGACTTCAGGAGACGTCACCAGGAACCCAGACCTAAACAATAAACAAGGGATAAACCTCTACTCCTATTAAAAAGACTGGGAAGGAGTGTGAACTGGGCGATAAGTGAACCCTTTAAGATAGGTGAACTAAGATGAGTATTACTACAACATTGATTCATGCTGTGTGTTCAATTCTCATTAGTTGTCCTTACAGAATAATTTGTTAAAAACTTAAGTAGATTGTTGTGATGAACAGTCCCGTAGAAGCAAGCTAGCCAAAGTGGCTTGCATCTGGTGCAGAGGAAAATAAGGGTCTTACCTTAACATGTTGCACATAACTTCAACAAGTTTGCTCCGTGAAAATGGCATTACTCTCCTGTCTAGCAATTCCAGCATTATGTGCGATAACAAGGGTTTTTGTTACAGTTTGGCATGCTTCGACCAATAGCAAGTCATGTGCTGATTGGTTGAACTGGAGGAGGCTATTTGCCTGGGTAACTGAGAATAAAAAGCGAAGAACGTCGATTGGTTAGTCAACCGCGGTGTTGGACTGATAAAAGAGGGCCGAAGCAGTGAAGAGGAAAGAAAAAAAAGACAGATTTACGTTTTGAAGTGTTCAGAAAGCAAGAACAGTGGATTGAACGAGCGGTATCTTGAATTGTACGAGCAACGTCTTAGTAATAGAGACTCATTTAAGCTACAATATGCTAACTAATATGATTATTAGTAGTACCGCTACCAAGTAGGTACTTGTTAGCACTATTTAGGATACAACATTTCTCCCATGTTCTGTTATGAGAAAGTTTCACTCAATTTCCCGAAAAAGAACTGACATTGGAACAGACTTCCAAACCACTTCAAGTCGAGGGTCAGAGTTTATCCTCATAATCTTTACTTCCTATTGCCCTGTATTTCACTCATATCACATCACATTCATCATAATAATTTTAACAATAACCGGTGCTACAATACAATGATGCCGCGACTGAAGTCATTTTGAGCTAAGTCATTTTTGAAGATATGTTGGTTTTTCTTTAATATTATATGGAAAAATAAAACTCACTTTAGGTTGTTTTACGCAAGTTTAGTACTTCAGTCATTAAAAATATTAGAAATGTCAAAACACTAAAATAACAATAGACACATAAAATTATACTCAAATTTAAAAATAATATTATGTATACTATATATATATATATATATCATAGACTCATCAAAAACAAAGAAGTTAGCATAATAAAATATGTTCAGCAGATGTTCATATTTCAAATTCCTGCCAACAGGTGGCACTCGTGTGTTTTTCTGCTCCTCGCCGATTTTGAATTCAGACTTGTTTACATCTGTGCTCTGCTGTTGACATTCTTTCAGTTACATTTCAATTGTGATTTAGGATACATTTTTGCCAATGGCTCCAAAAGAAAAGTCCCAGTGCAAGTGCTAATGCTAAGCGTAAAGCTATACCACTGGAAGATAAGGTGGAAATTAATTAATTTATTCACAATACTGTACATACATATAAATACTGTAATATGCAATGGGGAGTGCTTATTTGCAGTTTATAGTGTGGTTATTTTGACTTAGTCATTACCTCTGAAACCAGTTAATGATGTAGGGCAAGGTATTCCTGTAGTATGATATCTACCATCAATTTTCTACTATGGTATATTTACCCACTGTTGAATGTATGAAATATGTTAGGGTTAAAGGCTGTGAACAATGAACTGGTTATGTATCAAAAATCATTAACAATTTTTTATACAAAACAAAAAAAAATTTTTTTAATCATCAAATAGTTATTTTAATGTTTATAAACTGATTTGATGTCATTTAAAAAAAAAACAGTAAACATGTCTGTTTTTCTGGAGCATTTTCCAGCAATAATAAGTGCATCATCAATTATGGTAAATTGTAAATGCCTCAATAGATATACTATAGTAGCACCCAATAACCCTCTACATTGAGTGGCTCTCAAGCTTTATTTTAGGTGAATATTAGTATTAAAAAAAATCATTATTATTTGTTTTCATTCTTTTTCTTCTTTGCACAAGTTATACCAAATAAGATCTGCTGCTTATTATTGGAGATGGAGCCAGCAAGTCTCTTTAAAACATGTGCACTTTTCTTAGTATTCTTGCAGACAACCATAGTCTGGAGAATTTAATTTTTTTTTCTTGAATTTATAATTCTTCCACTCTTCACTTGAATATCTCTTGTTACTGTTCCATGTGTTCTATTACCAGCACAACCCTAAGCATTATGTTGCTTTTTTTTTTTTACAGCTCTTGAGCAAGTTTCTGGTATCTTTGCAGTTTACACTTTGTGATATGTAGTCTGCTGATAGGTACTCTTTTTTTTCTTGTTCATGATAATTACATTTGGTCTTCTAATTTTGATGGAATAAGACAAGAATGTGTCTTCTCAACAGATTTATTTAACCTATACAGTGTTATGATCTAAAAATTATGAGAAGACCTACTAGGATTTATTATTGGTAGATAAAATCTTAACCTATGATACTTGTAAAGGAAAACAGAAAAAAACTATTAGATAAGGTAGTAAAAGAAAGAAAAACAATAGAGTAACTAATGCATGGATCATTAGCAAAAGTGTCGTCTAAGATCTGAGCTACCTATTGGGGATATCAGAATCAAGTAGGTTTTGAAGTTTAACTATCCAGGGAGCAAAATGATGGAAAATATGACACAGAAACCTGAGGAGGCATAAAGAGGGAAAGATGTCTTTCAGTATCTCAGTAAAGTATTAAGAGACAGGAAAATATTATTAGAAACAAAGAGATAGGGTTTTACATACAAATGCTGAGAATACGATCAATGGAACATACGAGTAATGAAGTTTTAAGGAAAATTGAAAGGAAACTGATACTTAAAATGAGAAAGAGCTGAAATTTCTGGGATGCATAATGAGGGAAAAATATTTGGAGAATCTAAAACTCGCAGGGTATAGTCAATGGAAGAGAACCAATGAGAAATACTGATTAATCTATTTAAAAAAAAAGGGGGGAAAATTTACTTAGAGCAACAAAAGTTAAGAAACTGTGAAGAGAAATAATCATTACGAACTGGTTGAAAATAAAGTGGTTGGTTGAAATATTTGATTTAATAGAAAATAAATTCATAAAGAAAACAGTAAATATTAAAAGGGTATCCATCCATCTTACACATTTGTACATCTAACATTCATGCTTGCATTGTAATTACAGAGTTTGTGCTCTGTGAGATGGGGGAAGTCAGGAAAAGGATATTCATTGTTGTGTAACAGAATTAAACACAAAGATCATAGCAGAGCTTTAACTTTTCTGACAAGGTGATTTAACATCAAGGCCGTTTACAACAGTAGGAACCAATGTTTTGTTGGACAATTTTGCTGGAGATTTCCCAAAAACACCCGTGATTCAAGTTGTTTGCTTTTGACCTAAACCTGAAATGTTTTTGTGCAGCTGCATTTTGTATTTTCTAAATCTATTTTGCAATGATTATTGGTGGTTCTTAATGCAGCAAGTGTCCAATTGCTAAAACATCACAAATTTTCCCCTATGGTACCGGGATTTTATGAATTTAAGCACACTGATGGCAAGGTCTCATCATTTTACAGTTGAAATGGCTAGATGTAACCCTTATGCTAACCATTTCTTCTTTCGCACTTCTCATTTGCTGAATTATCTTTCGCCGTCTTGCTTTAAAGTCAACTTTGATATTCAAAAATTTAAATGCAATACCAATCATTATCCTCTCTCGACCTAGTTCTTGCTCTTTTATTGTCCTCTCTCCTTGTTAATAGTATATTTTTCTCATACTCCCTAACATTCAGTAATACCTTGCGTCCTAGTGGTTTTAATACTTTGCTTGGAGTGGTTTGGTTTGGTTTGTTTTACGGCATATCAACACCTCAATGGGTTATTTAATGTCAACAAAATTTTTATTGCTGCTCATATTTATTCTCCAAAAATCAATCAGTAAAAAGTCATTTTTACAGGTGGAAGATGAATATTACCAATCATCCAATACAAGGCCCAATAGCCACTCAAAGTAGAGGCTTAGGGAATGAGGCTGTTGTAAGGGCATACAAAGGGAGAATAAGTGGTACAATATATAGGATATATAATGGTTGATCCTCAAATTGGAAAGATTGTAGTGACTGGTTTAGTTTGTTTGATGGCATATCAATGGGTTATTTAATGCTGACAAAATTTTTATTGCTGGTATACGTTTTTCTTCAAAAATCTATTTCTGGGAATATTTTTCCTTGAAGAAATCTATAGCTAGTCATATTTTTTTCAAAGAATGTATAACTGTTTGTATTGCTGGTATTTTTTTTAAAGTATTGCTGATAATTTTTCCTTCAAATATTATTGCTGGTAATAAGTATTTCTGGTATTAAAACCTATTTTTACACAAGTTTGGGTGTGAACTATTTGCCCATAGCTAGGACCCTAACAGGTGCTACCACCCCAGGTCAGGGTGGACCTGGAAATGCCAGCAATTAAGAGGTGGTTTCACGCTCCTCAAAACCTCCTGATCAGAGGCCTTGCTGTTGGACGTAGTTTATCGTCTTACCCAGGACGCAGATGTAGATTATCATCATACCTGGGACAGCTTGCTTGGAGTGAAATTATTAAAAAAAGGTTAATATCTATAAACAGAAACTAAGTAGATTTGTATTTGATGCATGATGGCAGGTATGTCTTGTACACATATTTTAATTCAAGAAACATATAACCAGGTGTGTTTATGGAAAGCATATAAACATGTTAATATAAAAATTGATTCATTCATTCATTTTCTACATCTTAACCGTTTGCAGGTTATTTAAAGCAACAAAATATTTTTCTTCGAAGAATTTTCTTTTTTGAGATATTGATTTAGTGATACAACTATTAATAATTAATCCATAGCTGAGGGCGAAAGAGATGGATACATACCTTATCCCCAAGGATATTTATGCGGTAAGTGAACATAACAGACCCAACTGGAATTGAAACTCTGCTCTCCGATTAACAGTTACATAACATTATCCATTACACCACCTGCACATCCAAGTTTACAACATATTTCCAAGTGGTCACCCATCTAGGTACTGACCAAAACTCGACATTGCTTAACTTCAGTGATCATATGGGAAACAGTGTTTCAACATGATGTGGCCATAAGCCCTTGTTATTGAAAAAAAAAAAAAAAAAATGACTGTAGAAATTAACATCAAGCAAGTTCATATGTCATCAAGGACACATGGCACAGTGGATAAAGGCGTTAGTTAGATCCAGTGACAGGACCCAAAGAGTTCAATACCTGGTTAAGGCAGTGGAGAACATAGAGAGGGGAATTAACAGGAGATAACTGATAACCGACATCCATTAAAAACATGGCACATGGATCTAGAACAGTCTACCGCAGTGAGCGAAATAAAGGGTTCAGTTCGACATTCCAACCACCTGAAGAAGGCCGGAGCATTACCATGGCCGAAACTTTGTAATAAAAATGGTGACAAAGATGGGAACAATAGTTCGAATAATGTAAATAGTGTACATACATAATACCTCATCTCAGAAATATAGACAGATACTGAAAGGCCAAAATGTAATAAATATGGCAACAAAGATGAGGAAAATAGTCTGAATAATGTAAATAGTGTACATAATACCTCATCTCAGAAATATAGACAGTTAATGTCATCTTTTATATTCTATTTTCAACGAAGGAGTGCTGATTTCTTGGCCTAATAATGATAGCCTTGGGAAAAAAAAATCCAGCTGTTTAGGAAAAGTTTAGGGTTAATGACTTTTTAGCACCCCCTTGTATTGTCTTCAGTTTCTTGACTAAAAATGATAAATGCATAAAATCTTCATGGTGAAAACTCCCTCGCATTACGCTGCTTAGACTTCATGTATAGCATTAGCAGCAAATAAATACGCATTTTTTTTTTAAATGCATTACGTTTTTTTTGTTCACTTTGATTGGACCCATTTGTTGTTGTTTATAGCCTAAAATTCTCTCTTATTTTTGCTATCATTCATCAATCTTAGAATTCTTCAGTTGAATCTCTTGTATTTGTATTTCTGCTCTTGGAAATAATTCTAACTTCTGCCGTGACAAATTGGCCACTGAGAGTCTTAAATGGCAGTTTGGGAGAGAAACATCAAAATCTGTATTGTTTGTTTATTTTCTTTTTCCATTTCTTTTTTCATTCTGAAGTGGAATCAACAAATTCTTGGCTGATATTTACCATTTTCTGGTGATGTGTGCCGTCTTCAAATATGGTCTTTGATTATTTTTGACAAGTAATGGAATTTGAATTGCCCTATAAAAAGAAAAACATTGGGCCCGTGTCTGCTATAGAGTCTGCTGCAAAATTGAAAAATAATAAGTGAAAAGTAAAAAAAAAAAGAAGAAAATAAAAGAACCCCACTTTTGAATATAATATTTCCTTTCTTTTGTGTATGTCTTGATACAGTGGCTTCCATTGTGTAAATTTGATTTTTGATCTATTTAAATGACATCCATGATCTGATCAAATCCACTGCTAAATTATTTGCTGACGGCACTAAACTATATCACTGCATCAATGACAAAGAAGACTGCTCAGAACTTCAAGATGATTTCAATTCACTTTCAGGTTGGAGGTCATTATGGCATCTAAAATTCAGTTTGAGTAAGCATGTTTTGATGAAGATCACAGACAAGTTGAAATATACTCACACATTAGAGGGATCTGTCTATATTTCTGAGATGAGGTATTATGTACACTATTTACATTATTCAGATTATTGTCCTCATCTTTCTTGCCATATTTATCACAACGTTTTGGCCTTTCAGTATCTCTCTATATTTCTGAGATGAGGTATTATGCACACTATTTACATTATTCTGACTATTGTCCTCATCTCTGTCCCCATATTTATTACAACATTTCAGCTATTGTATGCTCTGGCCTTCAGGTTGTTGGAATGTCAAACTGAACCCTTAATTTCGCACACTAGGGTAGACTGTTCTAGTTCCACATGCTATGTTTAATGGATGTCAGTTGTCAGTTATCTCCTGTTAATTCCCCTCTCCAAGTTCTCCACTGCCTTAACTAGGTATAGAGCTCACACTCTTTGGGTCCTGTCACTGGATCTAACCAACACCTTTATCTACTGTGCCATGTGTCCTAGAGGAATAAATAATTCTAATCAAAGAATATGTCTGATTAAATTTTACTTTACAAATCTTACACCAAACACACTGCATCTATTCAACGAATGCTTGAATATGTGGCAGTTATCTGTAGCCCAATCAACAAAAAAGTTAGCGACTTATTGCCATCTGCCCAGGAGAAGTACCTCAGTTGAAATCAAGCGACCAGTCCTTCAGTCAAGACACCAGTTCACCAACCTGTGTGAGAAATACAAAATACTGATGGCTATATGATGAAACAGCGCTCAAGGGTGATAGACATGTAGAACTTTTTAGTGAGTGCTGTGAGTATTCCACCATTGGCTATTTTCAAGAAGGACCTGAGGATCCTGCTCAAATGTTTGTTTTATATATATATATATATATATATATTATGAAATGGGGAAGTCCGACAATTATTTTAAGACATTTTTATGTTTATAAATTCTTTTTTAAACAGCATTTACTTAAATATTTGTATCTATAAAAAAAGAATGTATAAACATAAAAATATCTTAAAATAATTGTCAGACTTTCATAATGTGTGATGTCATTTGTTTACATTTGGATATGCACAAAGCAGATATGAATGTACATGAGAAAATCATGGAAAATTGTAGTTTAAAAACTGTAAAATCGACCTTGGTAAACGAACACTCTTCTGTGGCAAATAGGTAAAACCACACCAGTCTATATGACTGTTCCGTATAGGGTACAGGTTTGATTCCTGTTGGAGGACACATATTTTCTATGACAATTTCTCGGACATTCAGGCCAGTAAATGTTGTTAATACTGTTTATTATAAACAGAACATTTACTTAAATATTTTGTATCTATAAAAAGGAATGTATAAACATAAAAATGCCTTAAAACATGTCATTCACTTTGTGTTTATCTAAATCTAAAAATAAACACGCTAAAATTCACCTTCATTCCTGTCGTGCGCCGACGGCTTAGTGGGAGAAGTTCCAACTGATGCAAATTCAGTCGGGTTTCGATCCTAGCTGGGGGCAACCGGACGTCTAGCCACACTGATGAGCTGCGAAACAGTCTGTCTGTGGATGACAAATATATATATATATATATATATATATATATATATATTACTCTTTGCTTTGATGCATGGATACTTTTGTTTTAAACACAGTACTAGACTGGTGACTAGATCTCACTAATTTACCATTGAAATTGCTAGATGTAACCATAAATTCTATGCTAACAGTTTCTTTTCTCACACTTCTTACTTGTGAAACTCCCATCTCCATGCTTTCCAGCCAGCTTTAATCTTCAAAAGTTCAAATGCAACGTCAATCGCTATCTACTGTCCTCTTGATTACTCTTTTCTCTTCCTGCTCATTATTAACGTTTCTGTTCCTAATTCTTCCACACCCCATAACCCCTTGTGTCTTAGTGGCTTTACTGCCTTGAATCAGGTTAACTCAATTAAAAGAAAGTGATTAAAAACTATTTTTTTTTTCAATAGAACCTTATATTTAAGTATTTGACTTCCAAATATATAGAGATCAATTATATTCCATCAGTGTACATTTGTCAAAATCTGATTAAAAGGATGACTGTTTAATGTTATATTCATTAACAAGAAAAGTAATGACAAAAATTTGAACCTGACATCATAGGTGTTAAAACATTCACCTAATAACATCGGAGGTTTGAATTTTCTGTGTCATTATCATTGACTTCATTGATTGTATTTCATGTGCTTAACAAAGGAATAGAACACTGAAAGTTGAAGATGTCCCAAGTTAAAAGGTGTCATCATAAAAGTATATTTACTTAGTTCTTGTAATGATTACCAATGACAATAATTCAATTACAAAGAGACAGTTATCTCCCTTGACACTCTCTGCAACAAAAAGATTAGAATTTTGCAGTAGCTTCTATTTTACTTAGCTGAGTATGACATATGATTAAACAAATGTACAAAGTGTTGTACCAAAATACCAAGAAAAGAAAGCCTGCCAGTTTTGAATATCAGCAAGCAAAATCTTAATTTTTAAAAATTTCTGCTTAAACACAGTGCTGGTGAAAAATATACATGGACATACTGGTAATGTAAAAGATATTGGCACAAAAGGTGGAGCAGAGTTCAGATCTGGTGCTTGACCATCAAAAATCTGGTACTCACCCTCACAAGGAAGCTCCCAACTAGCATCCAGCAGGATGTCACTCGATATAGACAGCATTCAAAACCTAATGATTGATATTTATTGACCACCGTATCCACATCAAAGTCAGCAGCCAATCAGAAGCTAGAGAATAGGCTGGCCCAGTAACAGAATGGAACATCCCAGTCTGTTATATAAACCATTCACCAACTGGCCCAGACTGGTGGTCAGAGCAGACTCAACTTCCAGTACAGCTGAGTACTATCTTCCCAAAAAACCCTACAATTTTTGCACAAATACTCTTACGAATTACACAAATCTATCTCTTTCCTCCTCAGCTATGGGTTAAATAGCAAAGCAGACTGGGCTCTTTTGCTTTTGGTGGCAACCAGTCAAACCATGGAGAAAGCAACAGGAAACCATTCTTCTGTCTTTTATAGCAATTCACAGACATATACCATTAAAAGAAGCGGTCTCACAAAATTTGGCATAGTGCCTTAGCAGGACCGTTATCAAATTTTGTGGAAGAAAACCACTAGATTTTGCATGCTTCACATATGTCAACCATATTTTGAGAAATAATCTATAATATTTAGATTGTTCAGACTGTTGTCCTCGTCTTTGCCATATTTATGATGTTTCGGCTTTTGTTCGAGCAATGTAAGTAATTAAAATACCTCATCTTAAAAATATTTTGATAGATTTCAAAAATTGAAACCTTTATATATCTGTTGTTGGACATCAAAGTAGGAAATGAGGCTATAACAAATTTATTTACCTTTATATTTATTTACCTATGTACATAATGTTATGGTTTGTTTGGTAAGGTTTGCTATGAATGCATACGCTTATAAGAAAGAACAAAAGAAATAAAATACTTTAGGGGGAAAATGAAATAAAATCAATAAATAATAATGAAGAATTAAAAAAGAAAAGAAAAAGAAATACATTTTCCTATGATGCTAAGAATAAAGGAACCGGTAATATGATTAGCCCACTTGTCATCAAACACATCTAAACAGAGGATAATGGGGGTCAGATACTTTCTGGAGTGATACAAGGAACTGACCAACCTTCCAAAGTAGGAGGGTTCCATCTTAAAAATCAAAATTTGAAATCTTGGTATAATTAGTCAAACATTCTCTTGTATCAGAAAGAAATAGGAAACTTTTTGAACAAATGGCAATCATTACAAATATTAATTTTCACTAAATTAGTTTGGTATGGCATAAGGCTGAAATGGGAGTTGAAAGACAAAAATCCTTCACCACAGAAGAGCATACCTGTCAGGAAAATACAGGCTTTGACCAGAGTAAGAACACTGACTTTGGACATATTTGAACAAGGTGACTACATTGCATTTTTAATTAATTTTGGCAACTGTACTAACAAAAAAAAAAACAAGCTTTTAGCAAAGACTCTTTCAATTAATACAGATATTTGAGTAGAATCTGCATTTTAAAATTGGCCATAATATTAATTTCAGATAAAAAGTATTCTTTGCTAAACAGTCCATCATGAAACCTTGGGGGGAAATACTTATGGAATCTGCAAAGTGACTCTAGCATTTAAAACTTTCTAACTCCTTTGAGTACAAAAAGAAATTTTGTATAATATATTCAGATAACATAGAAAACTATCACTGTGAATTAAAATCAAATCCCTTCAAAAGCATTTTTGATAATCAGGTCACTGACCTGCCATCAAAAATCTTTATATATATATATATATATATATATATATATATATATATAAAAAACACAGGATGTCTCTGTGTTTGTCTGAGTGGTACCTTTTCATTCAAGATCCATCCTACCAATTTTGACCAAACTTGGCACATACATTGTACAATGTAAGTGATAGGGTGTTCTCATAAAAAAAAAATGTTGATAATTTTAAAAAAATTAATAATTGATAAAACTGATCAAAAATCGATAAAATCAACTTTTTCCCTCCGATTTCAAACTAGGTATGTAGGTTACTTATATCAAGACAAGCTCAACAATACCTCATTATTATTTCTATGCCACTGCATTTAGCAAAAAACAGCGAAAAAAAAAAAAAATCAATTTCAACATAAATTTTAAACTAAAAACTCCCTCAATTTTCAAGCAATCTAATACAAACTTCACTCAATTGTAGCCAACAATAAGTTCATTGTTTAGCTGTCATTTAACTTGATAATAAAGTCCACCCATATAGCGAAAACCTGCGTAAATAGTGAAAAATGGCAATTTTTACTGATCTTTCAACCAAATTTCATCTAATTGCTTTATAAATGTATGCACTTTTACCCCTTCATGTACTTGAATAACTTCAATTGAATAAATACTGATTACTTCTGTTATATCAGTAACTGCATTAATTCAAAATGTTTTCTTAATGAAAGTACTTTAAAGTAATTGAAGAAGATATACTCTGTTATATGTAAGCATGATGCTAATTTTGCTCCATTCTAATTGAATGCTTTTTTCTGATCAACCAGCCGAGTATAGCTGCTAGTCTTATAATAAAAACAATTAAGATGAAAGATTTGTGGGACTGGTTGACGAAAACAAAATTGAAATACAAGACCGAAAGCCTACTGGTAGCAACCTAAAGACCAAATGCTGAATAATTATTCTTTCTAGAAGACTATGTACCACCAAATGGATTTGGACAAATGCAGGATTTGGACAAATGCAAATTTTCATCAAACTTAACAATTGCTTTATAAATGTATCCTCTTTTACATCACTAGTAGCGCACTGACAAATTGAATTTCAAAAACTCCAAAATAATTGTCGTCTCAAGTGGGTCTTCAAGTTGCCTGTTTTACCCCTTCATGTCCTAAGCTAACTTCGATTGAATAAAAACAGACGACTTCTGTTGTATCAGTAACCGCATTAATTCAAAATGTTTTATAACCCTAGAACACTATCAATTAAAGTTACATCACTACTAACCATGGGTATATCATACCCGATTTTGAAAATATCAACAAAAAAAAAAAAAAAAAAATCAAATATAAATCTTTATTTGAAATATTTTACATGCAGGCACTTCAAACTTTGTACTTTGAGTTAACATTAATAGGAACTGAAAAACATTATTTAGGTAAGAAAATCAGGTACTGAAAATTGTAATTAAAAATAGGAAAATTTGCACTGAGTACTATATACCCACAGTTAGTATTCTCAGGTTAATGAAAGTAGTTTAAAGTAATTGAAGAAGATAGACTTTGTTACATGTAAACATGATGCTGTTTTTGCTCCATTCTAATTGAACACTTCTTCTGATCAACCAGCTGGGCATGGCTGCTAGTTTATATATAAATATGTTTAATTAAAATATAAGTGACTGATTTTAAATTCAGTTAATCATGAAGGTAAAAATTAACTTCTTTGGATAATATTTTCAGATTCAGAGAATTATGAGTTTTGTTAAATCGATTTAAAACATTTCTTATTAATTAAATACATTTCATAAATATAGTTTTCCCAGAGCTGTCATGGATGAGCTCAGATAATTACAAAACAGCTGATTTGCACTCGAAGGATCTATTGGATTTATTATTTACAAGCTTATATATTTGACTTATCTATGAGTCTCTTAGAAATTTTGTACAAGAGCATATCAATTGTCATTAAAATGCTTGGATCTAGGTGTCCAATCATTCATATTTATATTCTCAATTTTGGTCTATCATTTTGCATTCTTTCAATGCTCGACTTGAATTTGGGCCGTTTTGTTACAAACAATTGTAGAATATTGGTTAGCTTTCAAGTGGTCTGACACACAAGTAGACTGGTGTAGCCACCAAGTTAAACTGACCCTGAGTCATTTAATGGAGAGATATATGGGTGAATAGAGACCACTCATGCAAATGTGTTGGGCAGGTCCATTCTGGTGCATTAGGTACTATAAAATGAGGTAAAATTAGCTGGCTTGCTTTTCCAAGAAGCCACAAGAAGGCAGCCATGCTAGCAGGTAAGTCACTTGACTTCTACAACAATCAATTATTAAAAAGCCTGCCATCATCCCAGCTTATCCATCTCTCATGAAAGATCATCTCTCAGCCTGTGTTTTTACTTATATTAATTTCTGTCTATAAAATTTACAAAGAAACAAAAACAAAAAAAACAAACTATTTTTTATTATTATACCCATCAATCCATTCACCTTTTATGTTGGTATCAATAGCATTCTATATAATCCCTCTCGGGAGTGGAGGATTATCCATAGTTGCTGAAAGCTATCATATGGCATAGTTGTAGGTCTGGTTTGTGGTATGAATGCCAATAGAAGCAGGTAAAGGATTCTCAGTGTTCTATATTTTAACTCCTAGAGTCTGATTTTCTCTGATCTGTGCTGTGTACACAGTGCAGTCTATCACAGCCACCTTTAAAATGGGTCAATCTTTGCAAGCATCTGTCCCAAGTGACTGTCCAGAAACTGGTCTACAGTATAAGAAATCTTCATTTGACCACTGATGCCAACATTGAATCATTGCAGCTGACAAATCTACAAGATGACCACCCAGCTGCTTCAAGGATCACAGTTATTATTAATGTTTGTTTTGTCAATGAAGCTCATTTCCTGAAGTGCCTGTTAGTGACTAAGCTCACTCTAGAAAGGCTTTCTTGTCTGAAAGAACCACCTTCGGTGTGAGATGATTAATCAGTTCTAGTAGTTTCCCATTAAGAGGTAGAAGGCTAATAGGCTGATAGTTGCAAGAGTTAAGATGGTTAACCAGAGTTCTTAAAAACTGGAACAACCAATATTCTACATGGCGCTGTGAACAGGATCCGATGATTGGCAAGAGCTCCTTATCAAAATTAGCATTCCAGCTGACTCTGCCAGAAATTATGCTGAAATTTTTGTGAAAGAAAGCATTACCAAGGATTGCCTCTCTACGATAGACTGGGAGATCCTCAAAGAACTAGGTATCACAACCATGGGACATGCCCTAGCTATCCTGTTCACAGCACCATGTAGAATATTGGTTAGCTTGCAAGTGTTCTGACACACAAGTAGACTGGTGTAGCCAAGTTAATGAGAGACATATGGGTGAATAGAGTCCACTCAAGCAAATGTGTTGGGCAGATCCATTCCAGAAAATAGTCCAAGCCACCTGCTGCATTAGGCACTCTCCTATAAATGAGGTAAAATTAGCGGGCTTGCTTTTCCAAGAAGACACAAGGCAGCCACGTTAGCAGGTAAGTCACTTGATTTCTACACCTACCAAAATGGACCCGCCAGACACATTAGGCACTCTCCTATAAAATGAGGTAAAATTAGCTGGCTTGCTTTTCCAGGAAGACGCAAGAAGGCAGCCATGTTAGCAGGTAAGTCACTTGATTTCTACACCTACCATAATGGACCTGCCAGACTCATTAGGCACTCTCCTATAAATGAGGTAAAATTATGTGTGTTAGCAGGTAAGTCATTTCACTTCTACAGAGATGAAAATTTCCAACAAGCAGGAAAGTAAGGGACAGCGAGGTGTTTAATATAGAGTTTAGAGAAAACGGAAGCCAATTCAAGAGAACAATCTTTAAGGCCTATTACAGGGATACCATGAGGTCCACATGCTTTGTGGGGATCTAGAGGTGATAGCAGAAATCATAGAAGGGGTTATATGCATATCACTCAACAGGGACTCAGATGTAAGTCGGAAGTGAGGCAAGGATACTCCAGATGAGTTGAGAGACAGAGTTTAAGGAGAATTTATGAGTCAAACATTCAGCTTTAGCAGCAGAAGAGCATAACGTCTCAAATATTTCTGAGTGGGTTTTGCATCATGAATGACATCCATAGGAAATTCTCAATCTGACGAGGTTATTTAAGAACATGATTCAAGTTTTCAGGTTGATGTTATGGTTTTGTAGCAATTTGTGGTGTTGAATGAAAATATATATATATATATATATATATATATATATATATGGACACGGTGGAGTAATGGAATCTGAGAGCCAAGTTCGAATTCCAGTCAAATCCATTATATTCACTTAAGTGCTAATACCCTTGGGAAAGCTATGAATCCTCTGCTCCCACCAGTTATGGGCAAATAGCAAGACTGGGTTCTACTACCTTGGATGGCAACTAGTCTAGAAGGACAGCTCTGTATTCAAAACCTGAAGAGGGTCATTTAGGGACCTTGTGACACATAGTGCACCAGGTCTCTGTTTTCGGCTCTTCAAAAAGTGTGGTTGGTTCTGCATAAAGCCTTCACCACTATAATCAAATGATATGCGCAGGTTGCCTGGCTGTCACTTCCTAGGAACTGTGTGGCCTGACCCTCATAGTTGTAGAGTGAGGTATCGCGGCAAAGGTGGTCTGGTGGGGAGTTCTTTCTTCCTCGCACCACCTAGCCGTGCTTAGGATCCCTGGTAGGCATGGGTCAACAGCTCACATTGATCTACATAGGGAGAGTCCATGATATATATCATACACCTTATACACTTTCAAGGCATTCTAAAAATTATTCTTGAAGGGACTTTCTGGCTCAGCCAAGAAATTTTCAATATCTCCTCATATAAATCTTAATGAAGCTTAATTTGGTCTGCATCATGGACACAATTGTGGGGAAGCCAGTGAAGACTGAACATGATACTAACAACAGTCTTGGAGATAAATTTACTAACTACTGTTATATAATGAGATTCTGATATATCCATGGCAATGCTCAAAATCTCTTAATGTAACTAAGAGCTTCTTAGTTGGGATGTAAACTTTCCAGTATCTCCTCACCCACTATGTATATTCAATTTAAATGGAGTCAGTTAAAGATAGAGTGCCTTTTATGTACACCTCACAACAATCTGACGATATTGTTCTCTTGTCTGAAAAGCGCTTAACCATGAAGTTTGGAGGTAAGTTATTGATGTAATGGAATAACCAGTCACCCCCATGAATGATTACACTATCGGTAGTAAGTATCTATAAAGTCTACTGTCTGCAAGAGAGTGAAACGACACAAGCATGTCCGATCTTCTAGTTAGTGGCACTCACTACTAGATTGACCTGTCTGTATAACTGTACCGTATTTCATATTGTACTTGTTGTGTACAATAAACCTTTCTTCTAGTATCCACTTGGTGTTGTGTTTATTCCCTTAGCATGGAATATAAGTTACCAAAGTCTTCATTGTTGTAATCCATTCTGCATATTAGACAAAGTAATTGGCATAATGCAGTATTTATATTATGTAAGATGGAATACGAGATTTCCAGTTAGACGTTTCATGTTAAGAAAGTTGGTCCACTGTGACTTGCTAGACAATTTTTCTCTCCAGAATCCATCTTATACATTCATCCATGCTTTGAATATTGCTGCCACATATGGCCCAGTGCTCCTGCTATATATTTAGAGATTCTTGATGAAATCCAAAGAAGTATCCGCGTTATTAGTCCTGACATCTCAGCTTCAGTCATTTTTCTCCACAGCCATAATGTTGCTCCTGTGTACCTTTTCTATAAATACTTTCATGGTAATTGTTATGCTGAACTTCCCTCTATCGTACCTTGATTTTATGAATTTAAATGCAGTACTAGACTAGCAACAATATCTCATCAATTTGCAGTTGAATTGGCTAGGTGTAACCATAAGTTCTATGCTAACACATTCTTTTCTCACACTTCTTACTTGTGGAATTCTCTTCTGGCTCCATGCTTTCCAGCATACTTTGATCTTCAAAAATTTAAATGCAATGTTGTTGCAAAATAAGGTAAGGGTATGTTAAAGTTGGGAGAATCTCTTAACCAATTTTTCTCTTAAGTGTTTAGAGGGTAACAAGTAAAGAAGGGAAGAAGATGGGAGGAAACAAAATAACACCGAGTAATGGCTAGTGAGGGCACTGCCTCAGAAACCACAGCACAGCAGGTGGCACACAACTTCTGGAACAAAATGCATGAATAAAACATCTTCACGTGACACAGTCTGACTAACTTCACACTGCTGGTTTTAGCATTGCTTTTATTGACATGAGACAGTTGACTAGAAACAGTTACAGAGAGGCCCATATCTGGACATGCCAAGCTGTTCTGCTTCTAACACGAAAAACATGGATGTGAGCAGCTTTGATAGACATGTCTGCATACAACTTGTGGCCTAATTTACATCTGTACTGTCATGCATTTCTCATGTCAATCATTATCTATTGATTTTTTGATTACACTTCTATTGTTCTCACTCCCTAATAATGTTTCTATTTTTCATATTCTTTCACATCCATTGTGGCATTCCTGCCTTGCATGGGATGAAATGTTTGAACATTCTTCTTGGAATTTTATTAATTTTATTCCCTCAAAGTGCCAGCAGATCTATTCTACAGACTGCTTCAAATGTTTCATTAGTAATGAATGAGATGGTTTCCTTAGTTTTACTGATTTTAGATTTTTTTTTCTCATTTCACTGTAAGCAAGGCATTAAAGCCACTAAGATGCAACAGGTTACTTCTTGATTACTCTTCTATTGTTCTCACTCCTTAATAATGTTTCTCTTCTCTTATTCCTTCGCACTCAGTAACCCCTTGTATTCTAGTGATTTTACAGACATGCTTGGAATGAAATGATTAAATATATATATATATATATATATATATATATATATATATATATATTCTTTTTATGGAAGCATTAAAACATAACTGAAAATTAAATCTAAGGAAAATTTACTGTCGTCAAATTGAAAAATTCAACAATATAAAATTTAAATAAATTTATTGAAAAGATTGACAAGTATGTATCCTATTATTTTCTTAAATATTTTCTCAGCTACTTTACTGAAAGTATTATCTTAACTAGGAAAAGTAATATTTTATAAAGACCAATTTTCTAAGACAAATTGAATTTGAATATCATAGCCGATTCAATAATTCTTCTGGATGATTTATGAGCAAATTTAATGGTTTTCGTATTTTCAAAATGGACAAGACGATTTTTATTTTGTATATGAGAGATTAAAGAATTTGTTCATGGATATATTTATAAATTAATAAAATTTACAAATATTTTCGGTGGCCAAGAATTAATACAAGAATTACTGAGCAAATAGGGTATTTATGTAATATAAATGAATTGATAATTTTGATATAGAGATGCATTAAAAATAAAGGTACAGTCAGTAGGCAGGAATGAAAGCATTACTGATGGAATATAACTAATAATATATATATATATATATATATATATATATATATATATATATATATATGTGTGTGTGTGTGTGTGTGAAGACATAGTTTTAAGGTGTGCTATATTTTTGGGATAAAGTGCTCAATATCAGAGATAGAGCATATGTAAATATAAAACTGAACATTGATGTCAACACTCAGAGGCAACAGGCTGTTTCATGCTAGACGCAATCATCAGGCTGCAAATGTTGGATTTTTTCGACTATTTATGCATATCGTCAGTGGTGAATTGTGGGTAATCTATTCTGGAGGTTATTTTTGCAGGAGTGTCTTGTTTGTTTCTTTATTTGTTTGGCTTAATATATTTTACTTGTTTTGCATTTTCATTTTGTATTATTTATTCTTTTCGGTTTTTGATGTCTTATTAATGTAGTAAAAAAAAAGAAAAATTTGAGATGATATGCTTAGGTCGCCACTGACCCATATATATATATATATATATATAGTCAAGGAAAAATCTAACATTTGTGTTTAGCATGAAACAGCCTGTCACCGCCGAGTGTTGATTTCAATGTTCAGTTTTTTATATATATATATTCATGTGCATACATATGCATGCATACATACACTAACAATAAATTTACATATTTTTCCTGACTTGCACAACTGAGTTTCATGCATGATGCAATCATCAGGTTCTGTTTTTCAAGCAGCACCTGGCCATCATGCTTGAAACTCAGTATTGTGTTACCGGTGAGGCACAAAAAATATTTTTATTATTAGTATATATTTTAGCATTGTTATTAACACCAGCTCTGTGTGTGTGTATATGTATATATATATATATATATATATATATATATAGTCATCCCCAGACTGTTTTGCTGAATCACAGCTCATCAGTGTGGTTAGACGTCTGGTTGCCTCTAGCTAGGATCAAAACCCAACTCAATTCGCGGCAGTCGGAGATTCTACCCCTAAGTCGTTGGCGCACGTCAGGGATGAAGGTGAATTTAAGTGTATTTATTTTTGGATAAAAACACAGTGACTGAGAGAACTAGATTCGCTTTATTGAAGAATATTGCATCATTAGCCATATTATTATATATATATATATATATATATATATATATATATATATATATATATATATATATAAAACTGATGGAATGAGGAGAATATACAATTTTGCAAAATTTTATGTTGACATATTTTGTCAATAAACTGGCTCCACTAAATATGTTCTGATGTCAAAGTAAAAATTTTACAAATTTTATTTTTATTCATATATAATTTTCTATGTATTGGTAAATATGAGAACAAAAGATTACTTCAGACAATATTTTTTCCATGACATGTGGGTGATAACAGCATAAATTGAAAAAAAATAACAAAAAAAAAAAACTGTCTCTCAGTCATGTAATAGGTTTTCATTTGTTCCGAGACACATCGCCCATTATAACAGCCTCCCATGCTTCACACTTATTCATTTCATTGCCTATCAACTATTAATTGAGCCATTTGCGTTCTTAACAAACATCAATTATGAATTTGAAAGTAGCATTCACGCCCACCCTCGATTGTATGTCTCATTATTTTCCTCTTGCTACTGCACGCCAATTCAACAGTGAATAGAAGCTGACCAATTTTCCAAGCAGTGAGTACATAATAAAACTGTTCAAAGAATCAAAGTCTGAGGATTCTGAGAAAAGTAGACAAAGTACATTTCCGTTAGTTAAAAACTTCCAGCAGGCACGATTTAAGGTTGCTTTTGGCTAAACCTGAAAATCTGTGGCCAATTTAATGAGACGTTCTCATAATTGTCTTTGTTACATTGGTTTGGTTTGGTTTGGTTTGGTTTTATGGCATATCAACACCTCAATGGGTTATTTAATGCTGACAATTTTTATTGTTGGTAATATTTTTTTTTTTAAATCTATTTCTGGTAAAATGTTTCCTTTAAATTTTCTTTCAAATATGTATCTCTGGTAATAGATTCGTATGAATAGAATATGTATTCTTTGGTTTAGATTGGTTTGGTTTATTTTGCTTTACGGTATATCAACCTCAATGGGTTATTTAATGCTGACAAAATTTTTATTGTTGGTAATTTTTTTTTTTTTTTTCAATCTATTTCTGGTAATATTTTTCCTTCAAAAAATCTATTTCTGGTAATATTTTTCCTTTAAAAATTCTATTTCTGGTAATAATTTTCTTTCAAATATGTCTTGCTGGTAATATTTTTTCTTTTTTTTAAAAAAAATGTAAATCTGGTAATATATATTTTTCTGTTTTGAGGCTAAAGAGGGATTCATGAACATTAGAATGTTTGGTTTGATTTACGGCATATCAACACCTCAATGGGTTATTTAATGCCAACAAAATTTTTATTGCTGGTAATATTCAAAAATCTATTTCTAGGAATATTTTTCCTTGAACAAATCTATAGCTGGTAATATTTTTTTCAAAGAATGTATAGCTGTTTGTATTGCTAGTACTTTTTTTTTTAAGTATTGCTGATAATAATTCTTCCTATCTAAAATTATTGCTGGTAATATTTTTTTTTTTATTACAAAGTATTTCTGGTATTAAAACCTATTTTTACACAAGTTTGTGTGTCAATTATTTTCCCATAGCTGGGACCCTAACAGGTGCTACCACCCCGGGTCAGAAACACCAGCAATTGAGAGGCAGTTCCACGCTCCTCAAAACCTCCTGATCAGAGGCCTTGCTGTTGGACGTAGTTTGTCTTACCCAGGACAGTTTGTTGCATTGGAAATTCGCACTTCTCTAGAGAGATAAGGTAATTTTCAGCTCCCCCATTCATCTTGTCACACCGCACTACAGTCATTTAAACTTTCACACATTTTAAGATGACTGTGTTTAATTGAAGTCTGTTTAAGCTGACTCCATTTAACTGAAGTCAGTTTCTGTTTGGGAATATATCTTCCCCAGATATAGAAAGAAACTATCACCAGCTAGTAGACTCACCATTTTCTGTTTGTAGAATATGTGGGACGTGATGCAGCCCACTTGAATCTGGGAGTCCTAAACATGACTTCTCCAGAAACACAGAAAAATCTCCATATTATATGTAATACCCTAACTTTTTTGGTCTCCTGTTTACTCTTATATTTTTCTGTGAGGGATATGGGTAAATTTGTAGAAATACTTGTGTATATGAAAATCTCTCTGAGAAGAAAGTGTGTTTGTTATTCCTTTTCCTTTCATCCATTCCATTTCAACCATGAAATAAGGTGTTAATATATAATGGATATAATAATGCCCATAATGGGCGAATAAACCTTTCTTCCATAGCTCTCCTGTTATAATAGAATGTATAGTTGTCAACAAAGGAAAGAGCCCAACTTGCAAATTACTGACTAGAGATACCAAAATGACAAGTGCAAAAATTATATATAGGAATTGTTTTAACAGTGGATGGAAAATGCAACACAGAAGTCTGAAGGTGCATTGGAATAATGGAAAAAAATGACTTCCAAAAGGTAAGCTAAGTATTAAGTTAAAGGAAAATTCTATTAAAAACATTAGAAAATAGATCTGAACTGTTACGTAATATCAGTACTTCAACATGGCAGTGAATTCTGAAGCATCTCACTACAGGCAACACATTCTACAGAAGGATGCTGAGAATATCATGGACTGAACATGTGAGCAACACTAAAGTTTTAGAGAAAATGAAAACAAAAAGGATACATATACGTAGCATCAGAAATTGTCAGTTTAAATTTCCAGGGCACGTCGGGAGGAAAGAGGGCTTGGAAAATCTGACACTCAGAGGACATATTAAAAGCAGGAGGGACAAAGGAAAACAGTACATAACCTTTCTAACAAACTTGTGTAAATGGTTGGCAGAACAGGGATTAGAGATCTAGCAAAAAGGTAAACTTTACAATGAGCTGTAAAGGCCAGGAAATTGTGGAGAGCCATGATCGCTCAGTCCCTGACAGGACACAGAAATATAAAAGAATTAGTATTATCTCTTTGATTTCACTCCATAAAAATATAATAAAAATCTAGCTGTAAGTTCTATGCTAACAATTTCTTTATTCGCACTTTTAGCTTGTGAACTCCATTCCAGCTCCATGCTTCCCAGCCAACTTTAAACTGCAAAAATTTAAATGCAATGTCAATCACTATCTACTATCCTCATGTTTATTCATTCCTCTCTCTGCTCACTATTAAGGTTTCTGTTTATAATTGTTCCACAGTAACCCCTTGTGACACACTGGCTTTACTGTCTTGATTGGAATTACAGCAATTATATATATATATATATATATATATATATATATATATATATATATATATATATGTGTGTGTGTGTGTGTGTGTGTGTGTGTGTGTGTGTGTGTGTGTGTTACAGAGATGGAATGTATTATAATTTTATACCTTCTGGTACATTTGTCCAACAAACAATATTTAGCAGAATCATGTGAGTTGGGTTTTTAAAAAAAATTACCCTGCACAAAAATGTGACTGTACAAAAGCACATGCAGTGATGAGTCAAGGGTGACTAAATAACCCTATGAGAGAGTGTTTATGCATGTGCAGCTTAGTCCTCTCTGTTTGGTTTGGTTTACGGCATATCAACCTCAATAGGTCATTTAATGCCAACAACTTTTTATTTTTCTTGGTAATATTTTTGTTTTGTCAAAAATCTATTTCTGTTAATATTTTTTTCCTGAAAAATGTATAGCTGGTAATAATATTTTTCAAAAAACGTATTGCTGGCAATAATTTTTTTGTTTTTTTTTGCAAAAAACGTATTGCTGGCAATAGGTTTTTTTTTTTTTTTTCCAAAAACGGTTTCAAAAAACGTATTGCTGGCAATAGTTTTTTTTTTCAAAAAACGTATTGCTGGCAATAGTATTTTATTTTTTTTTTTCAAAAAACATAATGCTGGCAATAGTTTGTTTTTTCTTTGTTTTTTTCAAAAAACGTATTGCTGGCAATAGATTTTTTTTTTTTTTTTTTTCGAAAAACGTATTGCTGGCAATAGATTTTTTTTTTTTCTTCAAAAACATATTGCTGGTAAAATTTGATAATGCTTTTTACCTCAGTTTCGGGGTTAACTATTTGCCCATAGCTAGGACCCTAACAGATGCTACTACCATGGGTCAGGATGGACCTGGGAACACCAGCAATTAAGAGGTGGTTCCCCGCTTCTCAAAACCTCCTGATCAGAGGCCTTGCTGTTGGACGTAGTTTATCATCATACCCAGGACGATTCTCTGTTTGATTGCCAAGTTACATCAAGACTATTCAACTGTTTCTCATGTCATGAATAGTATCTAGAGAGAGCTCATATTTTGACAAAATCTTTCTGCAAATTGCTGTATTATTTCTTACTTCAATATTTGTTTGGAATTTTGTTTTCAGTTTTGAAAGAAAAGGAAAATTCAGTGAATTATGGGACCTTTGAAAAATGTGTCCTCCTTTTGATAGAATTTTGTGTGCCTAATTCAGTATACTTACCTCCATACAAAACACAAATAAATATGCCAGATCAATAATTACAATCGAGCCAAATCTATTCAAAACGAGTAAAAATTAAAAATATAAACAATAAACAATTTCTCATAGAAATTATTGATGAAAAATTTGAGGCCAAAAGAAGAGACTTAATTGATTTATTGAAATGAAAACACCCCAAAAAAAAAAAATTTTCAGAAATGACACACAAAAAAACATCATAAATAAAAAATTAAAAAATTGGAAATAAATATATACACTCAAAAGAAAAAACAATTTAATTCTATTAGTGACAGGTTATCAGGTGTGTGTGTGTGTATATATATATATATATATATATATATATATATATATATATATATTTATGTGGGTTGTTTCATCTTCCCCAGAACCTGAGATAAAAATTAATAGGAATTTTTTTTTTTTTTTCTCCAATTCTTATACAATAAAGCTTCAGGTTTCTTGGAAAGTAAAGCATAATTTCCTGATATTCTTGAAGTTCATTTTTTTTTTTTTTTTTTTTCCCAAGAAATATGAAACGGATCAGATCTTATGCACACATTTGTCTCAGAGGAGTGAAGCAATTCAAATGTTAGGTTCAAAAGAAAAAATGCAGAGAGACAGAAAGACATTGGCATTTTTGTGGCAAATTAAAATGGAAGATTGCCATGAGGTAAGTGGAAAGTTTGTTTTAAGTAAAAACAGAAGAAAAGCAAAGAATTAAGGGGAATTAAGGAAAATGATTCAGAGAAATAAAGACATAAGTTGTTTACTTTTTTGTTATTTTTCATTTGTTTTTCAAGATGGTGCTGGCCATTAGATTACAGTTTTTGATTGGCTGATAAAATGATGATATAATT
The DNA here is from genome assembly GCA_964036315.1 of Acanthosepion esculentum. Lineage (NCBI taxonomy): Eukaryota > Metazoa > Mollusca > Cephalopoda > Sepiida > Sepiidae > Acanthosepion > Acanthosepion esculentum. The sequence continues at coordinate 125,092,094 of OZ038483.1, forward strand.
TTAACAGTTTGACTTTTGTTTTTACTTCAGAAATGTTAACTAATAATGAATGCAAGAAAGTGAAAGAAAATGAAATCTGAAGACATTATATATATATGAGAAATATATATATATATATATATATATATATATATATATATATAAAGAAAAAAAAAAATATATATATATATATATAAAGGAAAAAAAAAAAATATATATATATATATATATATATATAAAGAAAAAAAAAATATATATATATATATATATAAAAGAAAAAAAAAAATATATATATATATATATATACATACACATATATATATATATATATATATATATATATGAAGAAAACTTTAAAAGAATATCAAGGAGATTAGAATGTAAATGAAAAGAAAAAATAATGTCAACAGAAAGGAGAAACCTGTTAGGATAGAAACAGGAAAGAAGAAGAGAAGGAACTATCAAGAATGAAAACCAGCAAAAGTGGAAAAAAAATATTAAAAAAATAATGAAGGGTTCAAAAAATGGGAATAAGAAAGACAAAGGATAAATTAGGAAAAAAGTTGTCATTTCTGTGGAAATAAATAGGAGGCACTACTTTTAGAGTGTTACTCACTTCTATCTGGCATGTTCCAGGACAGGGGCAATTGCGGTTCTCATCCTAGCTTCTTATCCTAGCTCTTAATAATAAGGTTTGTGTTTTCCCTCCCAACCATTTATACAGGCTTGTTACTTAGCTTACCTGCTGTTTCCCTGTCACCTCTTGCTTACTGTGAGTGTTAAATTCTCCAAGCCTTCTTTTCTTATGTATCCTAGAAATTTCAACTATCTCTTTCTGATTCTAAGTATAAACATTTTTGTTTCCATTTTCCTTAAAAATTCTTCATTACTCACATGTTCGGTCAATGGTATTCTCAACATCTTTCTACAGAATCACATTTCTATTGCCTCAAGTCTCCTTTTCATCTGTAGGGAGACTGTCCAGCCTTTACTGCCACAGAGGTGAACTGATATTACATAATAATTTAGCACTTTTTTTTGTTTCTAATGAACATTACCTTGTTTCTTAATGTTTTGCTTAGCTTTGGTAGGTGTGTTTGAAGTATTGAGGGATAGTGATGAGGAAACACACATTATATTTAACGAAACAAGATAAGGAATTTATTTAAAAATGTATATATTTAAAGTTGCCAGTAGCTTGTCTCAGGAAAAGGAATCAAACATTTAAAGTTTGTAGTTTTGATAAATTGTCAAGAGGAGAAAATGTTCATATTAAATCATTGAAGACAAAGTAATATTCCAAAATGTTTAAAACAAATTGAGAGAGTTTGTTTTTCACATAAAACAATTATGGTTGTATCCAACATGAATGAAAAGATATTTTAAGGTACTTAGCTTTGGAGTTGAATAGAGTTCTTTGAAATTGCCTTGCTCTCATTAAAGAGCTGATAATGTATCAGCATGTAATTTGACACTGGTGCTATTCAACTGCATGGAACTCTGGCTTTCTGTCTCCTGCTTTTTCTCTCTCTCTGCCTTTTTATATCAAAATGCAATTTCACATTAGCTCATTACATTTTTCTCAGTTTGTAAGCTGCTCCCTTATTTGCATTGCTCAAAATAAATTTTCACATAGGCTCATGAATTTGAAAACAGAGTTGAAAAAGAGTTATTTTTATTTCGTATTCACCACATTTTTCTGTTCTAATGCACTTTGGATTTCAGTGTCATATTTTCCATCTTCTGTTGAAACAATTTCCAAATATTTACACTTCTGTATTTGTTTGATTTTGACATCTCCAGGGGTTAGAAATCCCAGTAAATAAATTCTATTTTCAGAGAATGTCTTTAAAATAAAGTTAAAAAAAAAGAAGAATATATTTGAATCAAAGTTAATCTGTTAAAAACCGTTTTTCAACATTAGTGTAAAAAGCAAATTCTTATACAATGTGAAGTTTTTCCTTCATCCAATTCTTTTATGTTTAAAGACTTAAATTTTGATTTGATTATATGCTGTTTCAAGTCAATCAATAAAGTGATCAATTAACTGCTGCTGGCAAATTCAATAATAAACCAAGTCTTTTATATTAAAAAGGCATTAATCGTTTGTTCTTCTCATTTCTTCACTTTTGGCATATTGACAGTTTAGCACGAATTATTTTCTCTTGTAATGACAAAATAATAAAATAAAGATGTTTAGTTCCAAACAACTCCAGTTACTAATAAATGTTGATCAGTTGACAAGTTTGAGAGAAAACAAAACTCATGCTAAGAGAAACAAAAGAATAAGAATCAAAATTCCTGCTTTCTGCAGCAGCCATTTTATATCTCAACAAAATGGAGGCTTTTAGCTGCTTCACCAGGGGAGATAATAAGTCATAAATATTGAATTAAGAATATTGTGTGCAGCTCTTAAGACTCGAATCAGATATTAGTATATAAGTGCTTCTGATCCTGTCTAAGCTGGATGGACTTGCATAATCAGGACTGATCATTACTAATCCTTTGTAGAGTTTAGAATACCAAATACTGGCCAATGAGTTAAAACCGTTTATGGATAGTTTTCAAGCTTGTGGTTCAGAGCCCTCAGTATCAAATGACGATAATTGAAGTCATTTCAAATGTAGGCGTGTGTAACTTCTGTGGAAGAGAGTCACATAAAGCTCCTAACCGAAACTGGAAATCAGTTCACATTTTTATAGACTATAGATAAAAATCCAGAAAAAAACCAAAAAAAAACCCAGATCACATTCAGATGAAATAAAATTAACTATAAAAATATATTTTGAAAGAAAGATTGGAATGTGGATGACACATATTCAAAATCAAGTGAGAGTTGAAATTTCTCGGAAAACTTGTGAAAAGAGGGCTTGGAGAATTTAATACACACATGACATATACGAAGAAGGATAGACTAATGGAAACGGCAATAACTTACAGGAAGAGTTTGGGTGAATGAATGCACAGTGAGGGGCAAAGAGAAAGAGTAAAGAGTCAAACGTTGCTTAGAGCACCAAGGGGCAGGAAGTTATGGAAGAATATCACCCACATCCAGAAGGGGTGTAGCATATAAAAGACTAGCAGGCTTCACCCTCTTGCTATCTCTTCACAAAGTAAGATGTATTCACTACTTGAAATATTTGAAATAAAAATTTTAAATGAACATTTCATTCATAAATTAATTGGCTTGTTATATTTAAGGAAAGTTTTACAAACAGATGCCAACTTTTTGAAGGCCAACTAAAAAGCAAATTTCAAATACTTTTCTGCACTATATAAGACATTATCCCTAAACAGAACTATTTTTTATATGAAAATCAAAACGATGCTTGAATAAAAGAACACTAATGAAGGACTGTTAATTTATGAAATATACTTTTTAAAATCAATATGCAAATGAGTTAAACCTGAAGAGTGATATCACCTAGAAGTAAATAATATATAATACAGATGTATTGAGCTTTTAGTGTTTAATTTACAGTGTGTAAATTACTCTTTTGAGCAATTTACACGTCTACTTATCATCTCTCAGTTGTGTCTCTGTCTTTGGGCAGAGTGCACTCAGGGGTGGCTCAGTCGAAGGACAGAGTCGCAACTGAGGAAAATTATACTGAGAAGTACTGGCCCTGGGGAACAGCTGCCCGAGGCCGCGCCTTCTCATTGCACTAGAGAGAAGGATTGGTGCTCACGCCGAGGCCAGTGCATCCAACGGTTGTGGAGGCTTGGGGAATTTTTGTTTCTTGCCCAGGTATACGTGCTTGGGCTCCCCACATTAAACCAACCTTGTGTCACAACCTCACCTCGTGGGGGGTTGAGTAAATACTAATTACTCTTTTTTGAGTAGTTTCTAACATTACTTATCTCTCAGTTGTGTCTCTGTCTTTGGGCAGAGTGTGCTCTGTGAAAGGACAGAGTTGCAACTGAGGAAAATTATACTGCCCAACCCCGGGGAATAGCTGCCTGAAGCCACGCCCTCACATGGCACCAGAGAAAGGGATCGGTACTCGCACCAAGGCCAGCACAACCGATGGTTGCAGGGGCTGTGGGAAATTTTTGTTCCTTGCCCGGGTGTTCACGCTTGGATCCCTACCTTAAAAAATACCTTGCGTCACATCTCATCTCAGTGGGGAGACAGAGTAAATACTGTATGAATATTGGATAATTGTGCTCCAATTTTGCATTTTTTCATATATATTCTATAACAGAGAAAAATAATAGCTAATTAACTAAAACCTAACTCTGCAAATCCACCTGATTTAAGACTGCAGAACAGTATTCCTAAAGGATCTTTTTTTTTTTTTTTTTCAATATTTCATCCCTAGATGTGCAATAAAGCAAATAAGTTTTTCTTTTTTTAACATTTTACACTCCAAGCAAGGTAATAAGATGCAAGGGGTTACTGAGTGTCAAGGAAAAAGTGAGAAAAAAAAGACACTATTAAGCAGAGAGAACAATAAAAAGAAAACAAGAATTTAAACAAAAGATCACACTTAACATTGCGTTTAAGTTTTTGAAGATCAAAATTGACTGGAAAGTAAAAACTGGAAGAGACTTCTACATGTTAGCATATGCAACTTATGGTTACATGTCCCCATTGCAACTGTAAAATGATGAGCACTGCCTGCTAATCTAGTATGGTGCTTATATGCACAAAGTCGAGGCACCAAAGAGGAAAGCTTATTTAAACGATTATAATGAAAAGTTTTATTTGTTGAAAAGGCACAGGAAAGCAAGATTACAAGACTGAAGCCACGATGCCAGGTCAGGTCACATTTTTCCTTGGATTTTGTCAAGAATCTCTAAATACATAGCAGAAGCAACAGTGCTGAATTCATGAATAAACGGGTAAGAATGTGTAAGATTCTCCTATCTACAAGTACAGAACAGGCTCAATACTGCTTAATTTTGGTGATCAGATGAGAAAGTCTATTCAAGGTGGTAAAGCCATAATCATTATAGCACATCACTAAATGAGATTTCTCTAATTGTAATGGTTAATGATAACAGATTGGAAACTGTTGCTCTACAGAAAAGTGTCTATCATAACACATTTATATTAAGTCTAAACAGCCATTCCTTTGTAAGCAGATGGGAATAGGTACTGGGCTTGTTACTTATACTGCTAATCCTCTGTTAGTATTTTTTTCACCCTACATTTTTAGTTGCTGGGCACATTCATATGCTTTTGTCCTTTTCTCAATTTTACACTGATCAACCCTTTGTTGATTATTTAAAGATAAAACATTTTGGATTGTAAGAATACAAGTTTATTTTTTTTGCAAGTAGCTGAGAGGAGAAAAGATAGATTCATATCTTTCCCAACAGTGTCTGTGCAGAAGTGAATGTAATTAATTTGACTGGAATTCGAACTTGGCTCTCCAATTTCTCATTCAGTTGACTGTCACAGATTCTTTCAGTTCTTCTAGAATATGAGAAAATATCAATCAAGGAAAATATACCTCCATTTTGTTCAAGTGACACGTCCAAATATTCACTGATATTTCAAAAAATACGAAAGGACATTTTAAATATATGAATATGTGAAAGCAGTTGTTACTCTATAGAGAGAAGGGGTGACTGCTGGGTCTTAATATAATAGGTTTGGGTTTATATTGATTCTCTGGTAGGATTTTTCCTTCCACATTTGAGTATGCTTGAGGCCCTTTATATTAAGTCTGAGCAACCTTCAATCTGTAAGCAACAAAGAATTGCTGTGGGGTATTAATGGAATATGTCTAGGATTTATAATTCTCTGGTAGTAATTTTCCTTCCTATTTGATTATGCTCTTGACCTTGTATATCAAGTCTAAGCAACCTTCCCTTTGTAAGCAAAAAGAATGGCTACTGGGTCGAAATGTAATACATTCGAGATTTATATTACTGATTCTCTGGTAGTATTTTCCTTCCCCATCCTTGGAACCCTATATATTGAGTTTAAACAACAGGTAATGACTGCTGGGTCTTATGTCTAGGATTGATACTACCAATTCTCTGGTGCATGAGAATGAGGAGCAATAACCGGTTAGTCCTTTTTTTGCTGTTATATTCTTCAAACCATCACTTTATGGTTATTTTTTTTATCTTTCCCCTTTTCCACCTACTTTTATATATGTTTTGTATATATATATTTTAAAATGTTCATTTTTAAAATCCTAATAAATTTTTTTTATACATCACAGATGTTTGTCTTAAATAAATTGATGGCTTGTTAATTGTAACACCTCCAAAACTAAACTTCTCTCCATTAATCTTCAGAGAGACTCCTCTTTGCTTTCCATCAGCATGGCTGATGCTAACCTCCAGGAAGTGACTCTTCTTGCTTTCTCAGCTGACAAAAGTGGAAAGACTATATCATATCCATTGGTAAGTCAGCTGCTAAGAAAATTGATTCGTTGTGTTGTGTTAGACAATTTTTCTCTCCAAAATCTATTTTATATATCTATAAGTCTACCAGTCAACTATGCTTAGAATATTGCTGCTATATATGGTCCAGTGATCCGGCTATTTATCTTTACCTTCTTGATAAAATCTAAAGAAAAATCAGTCACTGTCCCACCTATCATAAGATTGCCTCTCTGTGCCTTTTCTATAAATACTTACATGGCAAGCGTTTGGATGAACACTTCACTACGGTACCTAGACTCTTTGAATTTAAGCATTAGAATGGCAACACGGTCTCACCATTTTACAATTGAGCTGGCTGAATGTAACCATAAATTCTAGGCTAACAGTTTCTTTTCTTCTACTTCTCGCTTGTGGAACTCTCTTCCAGCTCAAGTCAACGTTAATCTACAGAAATTGAAAAGCAATATCAATCGCTATCTACTGTCCTCCCAATTACTCTTCCTGGTCATTTGTAATGTTTCTGTTCCTAATTTTTCCACACCCTGTAACCCCTTGTGTCTTAGTGACTTTTCTGCCTTGTATGGTGTGATATTCATTAAAATTTTAAAAAAACAATTTGAAAACCATCATCTATTGCTTTTTACACAAATCAGATCTCTAACACTCATCACTAATACTTTATGATATAAGTAAATAGTTATAATTTATATATATATATATATATATATATATATATATTCACCCACATACAAACCTGATTTGCTGTATCACAGCTCATCAGTGTGACTAAACATCCAGTTGCTTCAAGCTGGGATCAAAACCTGATCGATTTGGTATCAATCAGAGATCTTACCCCTAAGTTATCAGCGCATGGCAGAGAAAGGGAAATTTTAATGTATTTTAATGTATCATTGGACAATAAAAAAAAATTATTTGAAAAGCATCATCTATTGCTTTTTTTACACAAATCACATCTCTCTCATCACTAACACTTAATTACATAATATATATATATAAATAATCGAGAAGGTAAATAATCTAAATCATTGGACAATTAAAAAACTAAAAAAAAAACTACATGCACTAAAGCCAATGATATCCAGCTGAGATTTAACACCATTTAGATTAAATATACTATAAACGCAATACACATACACCCAACTAAAAAAAAGAAAAAAAAAGAACATTACCTTCCAAGGAAGGCAAAGAAAAAAAAAACAGTTTCCTTGAGAAGACATTTTGCTTTCAAATCTGTTTAAGCCAAAAACACTCCAGGGAGAAATGATCAACTTTGCCGTAGTTTATTTATTTTTCTTCCTTGATATTTCAGAGGAGGTGGGAGTGGGGAACTGTCTCAGACGAACTGGAAGTAGCTGCCACTTCATGCCTCCATTGCAACAACTGGCTGAGGAGAGACCAAGGCCATGATACTGGCATCAGCCAAGTGGTGTCACATCAGTGGATTCCATTTTCAAAGAGTTCAAGTATTAGCCAAGGCTGTACAAAAGAGAACTAAAGTAGTTTCAACTGTTTTTTGCAACCAACCGCCAAGATGTCTTTGAGTTCAGTATCATGTTTTATTACTAGAACCTTTCCCAGGCTGAACTTTATTTTGGTCACTGCAGTTTCTGCACAAACTTTTTTTTTCATTCATTCTCATACACTTTTTTTTTTTATATATATATATATATATATATATATATATATATATATATATATATATATATATATATATATATATATATATATATATATATATATATATATATATATACACACATGGCTGAGCAGTTAGAGCATTTGCCTTCTGACCATGAGACCTGGGTTCAAATCTCACAAGAGTTTATTTGTCAGGGAGGAGACTTTCTGATGATATCAGACTAGAGGGGTTGATCCCATTGTATGGCACCCTTGGAAAGTGCCTGGAAACCATACCATGGATTGACCCAAGCCTTGTGAGTGAAATTGAGTAGACAGAACCCTTGGGAGCCGCCAATAGCTGTGCTAGCATAAAGTCACAAGTTATCATGGACGAGGGCTTGAGTGAGCTGGTGTTGTTCAAATTGTCGATCACGCTAGATAACATGCTTTTCCCAGAAACTGTAACCAAGGCCTGCTCAGCATAGTTGCAGTATAAACCAGATGCACCCAAGCAAACGTCTGCAATCGGGATTGGCTAGCTACCCTAGTAGACAAGTATCCTCAAATACGAGGAGCCATACATACATACATATATATATACGAGCACATGGCTGAGTGGTTAGAATGTTTGCTTTCTGATCATGAGACCTTGGTTCAAATCTCACTATGGCCAATTTCTCAGCAAGGTGTCTTCTTGATGATATCAGTCTAGAGGAGGCAAACCCAGACCATGACCAAGGGTTTGAGTGTGTTGGCCTTGTCCAGACTGTTGATAGCTCGCTCTCACCGAGAAACTGTAACTAAGGTCTGTGCAGTATAATTGCAGTATAAGCCACAGGTAGGCACTGTAGGTTTGGTTTGTTGACTAGATTTTTATTGCTGGTAATATTTATTTATTTATTTTTTTTTTTAAATGTACTGCTGGTAATATTTAAAAAAAAAAAAAAATGTATTGCTGGTATTTTTTCCCCCAAAATCTATTGCTGGTAATAATTTTTTCAAAAAATGTATTATCGGTATTAAAACCTATTTTTACACTTTCATAGAATTTTCACCCCAGTTTGGGGTTAACTATTTGCCCATAGCTGGGACCCTAACAGGTGCTACCACCACAGGCCAGAGAAGACCTGGGAACACCAGCAATTAAGAGGTGGTTCCACACTCCTCAAAACTACCTGATCAGAGGCCTTGCTGTTGGATGTAGTTTATCGTCTTACCAACTACGCAGGGTGTTGAACAGTAATCTGCAATGGGGATTAGCTAGCCACTCTAGTAGACTGGCATCCTTGGATACGAGATTTTGGTTTATATTCAGCAAAAGTCTATCTGTGCACACGCGCATATATATATATATATATATATATATATAGTGTATGTGGGTAGCAATTTTTCATGTATACATGTTTGATAAAAAAAAATCTAAATTCTTTTACTTTTTTTTTTGCTTACTTTTCGATATTTTTAATGTTTTTGATTTCCAGTTCATATTTATAAATAAAACTTCCCATGTCCAAATACTTTTGGCTAACATTTAAGTTTTTGTTTGTTAAGTTATAAAAAATATTCAACGAGGAATTCTGTTGTTTTTTAATTATATATATGTGTGTGTGTGTTTCATTGAATAATATAGACATAATTTGTTGACTTATTTTTTTTACCGACCCTTTTCCGTTGTCTAATCAGTTCCTTGATGGTAAGATGAAATTCATCAAGGATGTCGCCATTTTTTTTTTCACCCAGGCACTTTCAGTCTTTTCTAAGATCATCTCCCAGGGTAGATTACAAAGATTAAACTTATTGTAACTGTTTTTTTTTTTTTTTTTTTTTTTAAGCGTATCACCCCGAGCAAGGCCGGTGGCCACTATCACGCAAGGGGTTACAGAAGGGTTGGAGGAAGAGCAGATAGGAGTGGTAAAGGAAGGGATGTGGAGAAAGAGAAGGACGGAGGGCCGATCGAGGTGGGGAGGTTACGGGAGATATAGGGCGAGATCAGATAGGAATGGAAGATGTCAGGAAGTGGATAGATCAAGGCAACTGGAGATGACGATTGACGCTACACTTAAACCGTTGGAGATTGTATTTGTCAGGGAAACAGTAATAGGGAAGGGAGTTCCATAGGCGAGATGTGCGTGACATGAAGCTATTGGAGTAGAAAAGACGTCTACACCTAACAGTTTCAACGGTGAAGGGGTGGGAACGGGATGCCAGCCTCGTAGGACGCTTGAATTTACGAGGCTTAGGGACAAGTGAAAGCAACTCCTCAGAGCAATTACCGTGGAAGTACTTGTAGAAAAGACAGAGTGATGCAACATTGACTGTGATAAAATCTGAATTCTGTTGTGAGAGGGATTTTTAAAAACCATGCATAAATGTGTTTTGTTATAAGTTGTCTTAGAATTTTAAATTTATCCATCATAGTTACGTAATTATTTTTTTTTTTTGCAAAACTAGTATTTCGGTATAAGGGAGCTGGCCAGAAATTGGTAGAAATGTAACTACGGTGCCTTCCTTGATTAGAAACTGATTAGACAACTGAAAAGGATCAGTATAAAAATAAGTAGACATAATATGTCTATATTATTCAAAGAAACATGTTTGAATGAATCTATGATGCCTAAATAAGGGGATGGATTATTTATTTATTAATTCAACAGATATTTATTATTTTAACATTATTTTTAGTGGATACACATATTTGAGTAGACGTTCTGTTCATATATATATATATATATATATATATGTATATATGACTATAGGTTAAAACATTCCAAAGTCCATCCACAACATACTTGTAAAAACTACAATAGCCTCATCAACATGAAAAAGAATAAAAACTAAAAACAATGGAGGCACTAATAATAAAAAAGGCAACACTCAATAACATCAACCATGAACACGGCCATAATGTGTTGACCATCTTTGGAAAATAAAAAAAATTCCTATAACTTTAGTTACAAACATGAAAAATCCATACATACAGTTAAACATAATCATTCTTGATAATGGCTAAAAGGATAGTCGGAAACACTCAGAAATGCAGAAAATTTAGACAATTTTTATGCACTTTATGCCCAGAAGAGAAAATTAAATAAAAAAACCTTATTCACAGTACCTTGCCAGTTGTCTTTAATGAAACTTGTATAAAAGAGAGGTTGTTGCCCAAATACACAATTATATATATATGTGTGTGTGTGTGTGTGTGTGTATTTCTGACAAATAAACATATTTTTATTCGTAATCAGACATTTTTATTACTTCAAATGTTATTATAGTGAATACATGTGAAAATGGAACATCTATTTCAAATACGAGTAACCATAAACACGTTTGAAGTAATATAAATATAGACATATATTTCTAATGAAGTCAGGGATTTTTTATTTATTTGTCCAACAGATTTTTATTACTTAAATGTTATTTTTTGTCACTACAGTTATTTAGTAATATTAATTTTTGTCTATCAGATCTGAAGATTCAAGAAATCCTAACGGAGAAAAATATGCATAGAGAGAGCACACATATTTCTCCAATAAGATTTCTTGAATATTCAAGCTGGTCGAGGAAAATAAATATAAATGTATTTATGCATCCAGATTGATTTAAGTTGTCTGTTTCTGAACATACACACATATATATATATGTATGTATGTATGTATATATATATATATATATATATAAAAAATGCATGTAAGGATGGAACTTAATGGAGAAAAATATACACAGAGCACACATATTTTTTGAATATTCAATATATTAGACAAAAATAAATATAGTGTTTAATAAATAAATGGAACGTCTACTCTAATATGGGTATCCATTAAAATAACATTTAAGTAATTATATATATATATATATATATATACACAGGCATATCTTCATTCTTAATCAGTTCAATAACAACACTAAGAAATTGATATGTGAATTTGAGAGGATTACAATAAAAATAAATAGACATAATATGTCTAGATTATTCAACCAAACATGATTGAATATGTAGCGAAAAAAATGCAACTGGAGTCTTTAGGGGAGATTGCACCATTTTGCCTAAGTTACATTTGTCATTCATGTGCATTTGTAGCTAGTCTATCTTCAACATTTAATGCGTGTAGTAGTGAGTTAACCGAGAAGTCTTCCATTTAACAATGGCAGGACAGTCATATCGTGAGCAGGCAGATATGATTTTTTTTTTTTTTTTTTTTTACATATGGCTGTGAGGATGCATGACTATATCAGATTGGGTTTCCAGACGGAAGGTGACCGAATGCTGCTGTTTATCTTTACGTTGCTGAGATAGAATCCATGGCACCACAAACTCTAGAACAGGGAAGACCAAGATCAGGTCATATGCGTGACCATGAAGAACATGTTCCACATATAAAGGAAGACTAAAATCTGAACCTTGCCTGACAATTGTGTCAAAGGTGAGACTCAATTAGATGTGGTCCTAATATTTATTTTGTATTTTTATTGCAATTTTGTATGCTCTCCTCATTGAGCACTTTATTACCAGTTTCATAGTAGTTGCAACCAACCAGCTACCATTGTTTTATATATATATATATATATATATATATATATATAATGTGCACAGGACTTACTGGAAAGTGCTCAATGTCAGTGATAGAGCTAACATTCAGTTGTATGGATATTAGTTTGTGACCCTGTGTTTCATGCTTTTCTGATCATTAAACAAACTGGTGTATTTTTTTTTTTGGGGGATCCCTTTATGCTTATCTGTGTTTGATTATGTTTGATGAGAGGTGGATTTTCTTCTGCATTTGTTTGGGATAACACTCTTACATATATACACACATACATACAGGTGTATGCATTTTAGTTTGCACAAACACACCCATATAAACAATCGAAGTTTAGGCACAGATACACATCCATGCATTCAAGCATACATATATACGCAATTGTCATTCTATTTCGGTCTTGACACTGTAGCGTTTTTTTATATATATATATAGCGATGTTCTCTATAACAAGGATCAGGTGAGGCTGGTATTGACGCTTTTCAGATTGGCCATCTATGGTGTCAAACAAAATCCCCCCTCCCACCACCAAACATAATCAAAC
>OZ038483.1:125107640-125122640 GCA_964036315.1 Acanthosepion esculentum
TTACTATTACTAACACCATTCCATTGCAATGTCCTTTCTGCTTCCCTAACTTGAAATCTCAGTTGATTTAAAAACAAGACAAGACAAGAAAACAAGACAAGACGAGACAGACAAGACGAGACAAGACAAGACAAGACAAGACAAGACAAGACAAGACAAGGAAAGACAAGACAAGGAAAGACAAGACAAGGAAAGACAAGACAAGGAAAGACAAGACAAGGAAAGACAAGACAGGAAAAAGAAAACAAGAAAGGAAAAAGAAAACAAGAAAGGAAAAAGAAAACAAGAAAGGAAAAAGAAAACCCCTCTACAAGTTAAAATCTGACAGATATCCACAATTTCCCCCCACACACTGCCCAGCAAGGTGTCGTTTCAAGTTCCTCATTATCACTGTCACATGATTATCCCACACATTATCTGATGTAGAATTCATTACACAATATATTACACTATTTCTTAGATCAGGTTTTATTCTAATGTTTTAAACATGCATACAGTTCTTTTACATGAGAAACAATTGCATTAATTCCTAAATTGAAATAATCGCTTCCAGTCTTGTTTTAAATGTATTTCAATAAGAGAGAAAAAAAAGAAGTCCTAACTTTGAATTTCAGCACCAGCCACCTTACAACGACCATAATGTTGATTCCTTTTGCCTTTTCTATAAATATTTTCATGGTACTTGTTCTGATAAGCTTTCCTCTTTGGTACCTAGACTTTATGAATTTAAGTGCAGTACTAGATTGGCAAGGAGGTCTCATTTTACAGTTGAAATAGCTAGATGTAACCCTAGATGTAACTATGCTCACAGTATTCTCTTTCACATTTCTCACATGTGGAAATCTCTTCTGGCTTCTTGCTTTCCAGTATACATGCATTGACACCCTCGACACTTGTAGACGGTAATCTACAAAAGGTCATGGCTGAAAGGGCTGTGACTGTAGTGTGCAGTATTAAAGAATGTTTATGGAAAGTTGACTGGAAGGGGAAAATGTGGTATGAAACATTAACACAAGCAAGAATGTTGACTGTGGCCATAAGAGAATTATCATGCAAAGATGATTCAAGAACTTGAGGGAGCTTCACAAAGATTAGTCTGAGGCTAGAATCAGTGTCTCAAGAAATGGTCTATAAGGGTTGTATTCCTTGTGTCAAACCATTCCTAAACCAAAGATGTTGGAAGCATCTTACCTCAGATAGGGACAAAAAGATTAGATATTTTATTTCATCTGGAAATCAAAGTTCAGAGAGACAGACTTCAATTTGTTTGAAGCCCAAATCAGTGATAATTTAGGATTGTCATGTCATCTGCTGGTATTGGTCAACTGTATTTTATCAAGTCTAAGTCACTGCGGCTGCCTATCAGGTGATTTTAGAGCACTTCATGCCTCTTTCTGCCAACAAACTTTATGGTTTTTTCAAGCAGGGACTTGGCACCTGCTCACAGTGCCAAAACTACAAGTAACTGGTTTGCTGACCATGATAGACCTGTGTTGGACTAGCCAGCCAACTCGCCTGACCTGAACCCCATAGACAATCAATCAGATAGTGCCAAGATGAAGACCACACCCAACAATATAGAAAAGCTGAAAGTTGCTATCAAAGACACTCTGCAGTGTCAGAGGTTGATTAATTCCACACCACACCCGCTTTAATGCCATAATTTATGCAACAGGAACCCCAACCAAGGATTGAGGACATAAATGATTATATTTTTGAAAAGTTCAACATTTTCGTATTATTTTTATTATCGATATTCTAAAATTTCAAGAAAGTGGATTTTTGTATTTTCTTGATCTTCAAGTCATAATTCTCAAAATTCAAACTAAAAAGGTTTAAAATATTTTACTTCGTGTGGAATCAATCTCTGAATCAGTTTTACTTTTACTGACATTTTGGTTTTTGAGATGCACCTAAATATATGTGTGTCTCTCTCAATATATATATATATATATATGTGTATGTGTTTTATAGGTGCATTCAAACAGCAGTTATGATAATTATGGTATATTTGGCTGAAAACCAATAAAACTATGGACACTTTCTCGGCACTGTTTCCATCAAAAAGGGAAATGTAAGAACATTCAAAAAAGGCTACCTACAAAAATTTACAAGATTTTCCATGGATGCCTCATCAATGAAGTGTGTGTGTGTGTGTGTGTGTATATATATATATATATATATATATATATATATATATATATATTAAGAAAATCTATGACAAAGTGGAAAAAATATTTAGGACTTCACTGGACTGCTTCACATGAAGCAGAGGGAACACTGACATATTTTATTTTAAAAAAATATTAATTTATTTCTAAAAATGTTTTTTCCATTTTGACATTTTCCTAAAATTGTTATAAATGATATATATATATATGTATATATGTGTGTGTATATATATATATATATATATATATATATATATATATTAAATAACTTCAATGTACAGAAGAATGTCAAATTTTGCATTGCAAGAACAGGGTATTTGAAAACATTAAGATGATTAAAAAATAGGTTATTTGAAAAAATCTTCAGTGGTTAACATGGAAATTGAAGGCCTTACTTTCAAATAAACCCTTTTTAATCACTTGGTCATATTTTGTTTGTTTTTTTTACTCATGAATATATAAATTGCAAGGTAATTCATTTTAACACGATTGCCTTATCACTAGATTTTCACAGAAATCAAATGTTTTCCTTTCAAGTAACAAACTCGTACAATACAAAAAAGAAAATAAAACACTCAAGTTTCATTTTTATGACCTTGACTGAAGAAAAACATCCTGCATAAGCAATAATTTCATTTTAATCTAATTGTTGTTGGTCACATACAAAATTTGTACTTTGAGAACACATTAAAATGATTGAGAAATCTCTGACAATGGTAATATAAATTGAAAATAATCAAATCAGATGGAAGTTTGTTGTATTTTTAATTCACCCCTCCCCCACAACGCGTCCTCAAGAAGTCTAGCACAATTTATTGTTTTATATTTTCCTCTTGTTCTGAAAAATGTTTTCTTTTCTTAAAACAGCTGGAGTTGATCGACTTACAAATTATAAAATTAAAAGTACGGAGATATATTTGTACCATTTATACAAGCTGAATTTTTTTTCTCCATATGTTCGTTTGCTAAACATCAACTAAAAATTCTGTTTTGAATATTACTTTTTTACTTGAACTATATAGTAGCTAGCTAAAAGTTTTCAAGTATGCCCATCTACAGGGCTTCTTAGCTAGTTCCGATTGCAGACTCCTGTTCAGGCACATTCGTGGTTCTTCAACACCTGCAGGTCAACTTTTAAAGTGAAGAAAGACGGTGTACAGAGTCTATCCCAATCTCTGAGCAATAACGGCTTCTTTCTTTTTTTATGTTTTGTGTCCTTTCAAGACAGAGGCAATCATGGCTCTCCACTGCCTCCTATCCCTTGTAACCCTCTCAATAAGTTTTGTACCTCTGCCACCTCCCCTTAAACATGTTCTGTTATCCACTTGCTCAAGCCCGTCAGGTATGTCATGCATTGCTTTCCCTTGTCTCTCTTTCCCTCTATTTGACCTGTGAGTATCAGATTCTCCAAGTCATTCTTTCTCATTAGGTGTCCCAGAAACTTCAACTGCCTCTTCCTGATTAAAGTATAAGCCTCCTCCTTGTTTGCATCCTCTCCAAGACCTCATCGTTGCTCACATGCTCAGTGCTTGATATCCTCAGCTTTCCAAAAAGAGGACATCATCAGTTGCTAGTCTATCACAGGTTTTAAATCAGAGTTTTCCTTTTCAAATTTTAAATAAATATGTCTTATATAATTATTTATGTAGAATTTAGTTTGAGAAACAGACAGTATTTGACTGTATTGGATCTGGTCTGTTGGTAAGTGGTTTATATAACAGGCTGGGATGTTCCCCTCTGCTACTTGGGCAAGTGTATTCTCTAGATTCTGATTGGCTGATAAACTTTGGTGTGGATACTGTCATCAATAAATATGCTGCATTATGCTGAGACATGTACTGAGTTACAGCTCACTTTCTTTTTTTTTCTGCCAACTGGATGCTAGTTGGGAACTTCCCCATGAGAGTGAGTATCACATTTCTGATTCTTCAATTTGTTTATTTTTCGAGTTCAGGTATATAAAGTTTGCCATAGATCGTAAGAAAGATGTAACATCATATGGTCAATACAACAGCAATAAATAAAATTAAAAACTGGCTTTAATAATGTTACAAATTAAATTAAAAAGTAATAAAAGGATAATAAACAATGCAGATTTGATTGCAAGAAAAGATTTGAAGTTGTTGTTGCTGCAAATGTAAACAGTGCAAAGATTCAGAATATTACGAACTAAAGACATGAAAAGCTGAACATTAATTTTTAGTGATGAATATACAGCCATATTGGATGGAAAAAATGGCTACACTAGACTTTTGCTCCTTCATGGAAATAATCAACAATCATGATTTTAAAGTGATGAGGAGCTGGTAACGTCAGCAGTAAAATCATAAGTCCCTTTCAAATTGATGATGGTGTCAAGATAAATACAGAGAATTATTCTAAGTTCTTGGAAAACAAATTTTTGAAAGATACTTCACACTCAACAAGCTTTAAACAAAAGAGTATATTCCTGCATCTATATATATATATATATATATATATATATATATATATATATATATATAAGAAGAAATATATTTTTAAGTTGTGCTATATTTATGGGATAAAGTGCTCAATATCAGAGATAAAGTGTATGTAAATATAAATATAAAAGTGAACATTGAAGTCAACACTCAGAGGCGACAGGCTGTTTCATGCTAGATGCAATCGTCCAGCCTGATTATTGTGTCTAGCATGAAACAGCCTGTCGTCTCTGAGTGTTGACTTCAATGTTCACTTTTATATATATATATATATATATATATATATATATATTGTAACCTAGGGAAGTTACTGAATAGAATACTCACACAAAAGTTGATAATGAACAATAATACTTAGGACAAGAACAACACATATAAGATTCGCCAGCAGCAAGTAGAAGTAGTAGTCAACTGCTAGAAGTGAGTCAAGTGAATTCTACAATGAATCTCCAACTACAGAACATACAGTATTTACTACTATATTTGTGTGAATGGGGACATACCCATTATCATCTGTAGGTATACTACAGCATATTTATATTCTGCTAACAGTTCACCTTACCCTACAGGATCTCAAAGAAAAAAAAAGAATTGATGAAGTGGTTCCCAGCCTTTGTCAGAAAATATCTATGTGGGGGATCCAAAAATCAAGGATCATAATTCCAAAAGTCATAAATGAGTCTTTCATATCGAAAGTAAAAACTAATGCAGACTTAAACCAAAAGGGCTCAAAACTCCAAACACACAACTTGCAAAATGCAACTGCATTCTTCAGCCACAGAGAACAGAGAATTCAACTGTCATTCAAAGTAGTGCTATCTCTTTTTTTTTTTATTGGGTCAAGAAAAGTTCAGATTGGTCAAAACTGGTAGAGAAGCATAAATTACCACATTTCAAGGCTTACTAAAGTAAATTTTTATCTCAATTTGATTTTTTGGTAAAAATTCTTTTGAGATAAGTTTTTGTTTTCACCTTCATTGCCACAGCCGTTACTGAGATTAATCTAGTTTTGAAGGACTTGTGATCCAACTGACAAAGGTTATAGAATATCAGAGTCTATATTTCCATCTGAAATAAGATGATAATTTAGTTAGGGTGTATACAATACTGTATTAATCAAATATGTTTTCATGACCTGTATCTTTAGAATTTATTTACAAAGAAAGATTTGTTACATTTATTTTGTTTCAGCAATAAACCCAGATACCCCTGAAGAATTTATTATTTTCAGTAATAGAGATCAAAGCTAAAATTCAAGAGATTTTTTTTTAAGAACATCCTGAAACTTTTAGCAATATCAGTTGGTTGATACCAATTGCAGAAACCATTGTCTTGCATTGTAAAATCTGATCAGATGAAGTTCAGTTTTTCTGGCTTGAACTTTCCTAGTTTCTTCATTTTGTTTTTACCACAAGAAACAGAACTGAACAAATTTTTTCCAAAGAAGATTGTAAATTCTCTTAACACTTAAGCAATAAACAAAGACAACTTTCAAAGAAGACTGATAATTTCAACAATTTGATGGATAAATTATTATAAAAGTAAATATATTTTGAATGTAATAAGGAATCCTCCTTTTATGTGCTGTGCCTTTTCAGGATGTAGGTAATCGTGGCTCTCCACCTCCTCTTATCCCTTGTAACTCTCAATAAGTTTTTTTTTTTTTGTTATTTCTCCCAGATCCTGTTCTGCCATGCACTTGCTCAAGCCCATTAAGTATGCTACACATTGTTTTCCCTGGTCTATCTTTCCCCTCTGTCCACTTTGTGAGTATCAGATTTTCCAAACCCTCCTTTCTCATTACATGTCCCAGAAATTTCAACTGCCTCTTCATGATGTTAAGTACAAGTTCCCTCTTTGCATCTTCTCCGAAACCTCATTGTTGCCCACATGTTTGGTCCATGGTATCCTTAGCATCCTTCTGTAGAGCCATACCTCTGTTGCCTTGAGTCTCTTCTTTATCTTTGAGGAGATTGTCTAGCATTCGCTGCCATACAGGAGGACAGATATCACATAACAGCTCTGCACTCTTTTCTTTGTTTCCAACAAAACTTTTCTGTCACTCAATACTCTGCCTAGCTTTTTGAATGCATCTTTGACCATCCCAATACATCTTCGTATCTCAGTGTCACACTTTCCGTCCTCCGCTGGAATACTTTCCAGATACTTAAATTTCTGTACCTGCTTGATTTTAGTATCCCCGACCTGTAATTTACATTTTGGACTCACCCTGTTACTGATGACCATGCATTCTGTCTTTTTGGAGTTTATGCTTACTTCTTTCTTCTCGCTTTCTTTCGCTACCCCCTGCAGGAGCTTTTCTAGTTTCCTTTCCATGTCTGCTATCAGCACTGTGTCATCTGCATATCTTATGTTGTTAAGACTGTGGCTGCCAATGATAAATCCTGGTAGGATCTCCAGTTCTCTCAGAATTGCCTTGCTGTATAGGTTGAATAAGTCTGGTGAGAAGACACATCCTTGCCTTACACCCCTTTCTGTTTTTGTATATCTGCTGAACTCATTTTTAATTTTTTTTATGCTGCCATGGTTATTTCTTACTTTATTTTTCTGAGATTGGTGTCATTTAATCTCTTTTGGGGAATCATCTGAGGATTCCTTTATAGCATGTCTGATATTTTTCTTAGTCATAAATAATTTGATGGTACAGAAACTTGGGAGCCTATGAGTATATATTTGTGGAAAGGAGAAGCAATTAAACAGCAAGATGACCAAATGACAAAAAATGGTTTCCGAGTTCTCCAATTTGGGCATCTGCCCGGTTAATAAATTAATCATAAAAAACTGTTTAACATTTCTTTAAAAATGGGTCATGTTCCCACCAGCAATAAAAAACTGGTTTTGTGATCCTTTTGAGTATTTTATGTGAAGTCTCTAGTCAGTTCATGGCACCACAGCTTAAAGATTCCAATGATCATTCACCTGTCTTGCTCACCAAGCCACGTGACATGTAAAACTCATCCCCCGCAAAGCCATGAGAGACACACGCTCATCCCTCGCAAAGCCACGAGATGCGCACGCCCATCCCCCCGCAAAGCCACGTGTTGCGCACGCCCATCCCCCCGCAAAGCCACGTGTTGCGCACGCCCATCCCCCCGCAAAGCCACGTGTTGCGCACGCCCATCCCCCCGCAAAGCCACGTGTTGCGCACGCCCATCCCCCCGCAAAGCCACGTGTTGCGCACGCCCATCCCCCCGCAAAGCCACGTGTTGCGCACACCCATCCCTGCAAAGCCACATGATGCGCACACTCATCCCCGCAAAGCTACATGACACATATACTTTCCTTTCTCCCTTGCCTTTTTTTCACACATACACATGGAGAAAACACATTTCTATTCATCTGACCAAACAGCTACAAACTCAAGAACTGTAACACTCATACTAGATAAGAAAAATCGAGTTGTAAAAAGAAAAATATATTGTACATTATTTATATTGTATTTTTATGTTTAAAAATCTTTCTTGCTTTTTCTTTCTTTACCATATGAATTGAGTAAAATATTTGATAAAAATTGACAGAGCTCTCAAGATGATAATCTTATAATCCTAAAATATTCTGACAGATGAAAAGAGACAAAACCAGAAAAACACACCTCAAAGAAGGCGATTTCCTAGATGTTGTGCTCAACCTAAGATATAGGTACAGATAAACCATATAGAAAACCCAATGACAAACCACTTTACATACATGGATCCTCCAACCACCCATCAACAATAATCAAGCTAATTCCACAAACAATTAACCACAGGTTATCTGACAATTCTTCCAATAAAATCGTCAATGAAGCCAAAAAAGTTTATGAAATAGCTGTAAAAGACAGCGAATTTTTGATCACACATATATACACCATGCAGTACAAAAAGAAACAAAAAAAAAAAACACCATATGGCTTAACTCATCATGAAGCAAAAACAAATGTAGAATGAATATTCATTAAACTTCTACACAAATACCTCTCTCCATGAAGCACTCTCCACAAGTTACTCAATAGAAACAGTATAAAAATCAGCTATATTTGCACCAAGGACATGAGACAATAAAAAATTATAACAGAAAAATAACGAACAAACCATCTACACAAATCAAGCCCATCCGTAAAAGCAGAGCAAAGAATGAATGTCCCTTAAAAGGCAATTGCTGCAAAAAAAATATAATGTATGAAGCCACAGTAAATAACCAAGGAAAATATACATAGGAGTAACTTAACAACATTGGAAACAGAAACTATGAACACAAAACATTGTTTACGAATAGTAAATATAAGAAATGCCACAATGCATTGTAAACATATATGGGGAAATTAAAAGCAAAAACAAATTGAACCAAAAATATCACTGAAAATAAGGAAAACAGCATCAGCCTCTAACAAAAACTACAAATGATATCTTGAGAAAATAGCTGTAATAACCTTCTTAGACAAGCACAAATTCTTAAATAAACGAGCAGAATGCAGATATGAAAACAAATTATGACTATATTACTTAAAAAAATGACACAAATAATGAATACCTCATAAAATATGAACATGAAAAATGCAAATATATACACTATATACAATGCAGATAATACAACATACTTTAAACAAAGCAAAGATTTTAAACTAACCAAATAAGATAACCAATCCAAAAAATAAAATAAAAAAATCTCAATTGATAAAAGTAGTTAACAAATTAACTATGACGGCACACATAACAGGTAAATGTAATAATTTTTTTGTTTTCTATGCATATTTAGTTATTACATATCTGCGTATTATATGAAAAGTATGTTTATTCATTAGTTAGAAATACAATAAATTAAAAACTACGTGTATGAATATTTGTTTCCACCCCCCCCCCCACTGTGTGTGTGTGTGTGTATATATATATATATATATACAGAGAAACCCGGATATAAGAGAGATTTTCTCTGGTCCCAAATTAGAGCCTGTGTTAATGTATATATAATAGACCAAACCCGGATATAAGAGACTTCTTCTCTGGTCCCGACAACTCTCTTATATATATATATATATATACACATACATACATACATACAAAGACATCTACATATATACACACACCCATCTATTTATATATCTTTGTATGGAAACATATTTTAGATTTTTCTTTTCCTTCAAAATATTAGCCAATCTATTCAAATTACTGTCATGATATACATTTTTACAAGAATTAACACCTGATTACACTTCAGATAAACCCATCTAAATATCTTTATTGTATTTATCAGTATTAAAAAAAAAATTCTGTGCACCTGTTTTGATAGGGAGAATGTTAATCTGTATAGATTAACAAAAGCTGATGTTGATTCAGACTTTGTCAGTTCATTAGAAATATTCCAGTCAAAAAATATATATTAGAAAAGTATTTCGTCTGTTTTCTGTCTCCTCCATATAGGCAAAGATTGTCTATAGTTTGTCTGTCTTAAAGTGCATAAGTTATGTTTCGTTTTATTTTTCTCATGGCTGTTTATATTTCTTGGCATATTTCTCTCCAAGCAAGAGAGCAAAGCCACTAAGATGCAACGGTTTACTCAGCATTTTTTCCTCATATCCTCTACTTAAGAGAGAAAACTATAAAAGAATAGGAATTAAGAAGTAAATGATAATGGTAGACATTTCATTTAAATTTTTGAAGGTTAAAGTTGACTGGGAAGCAAGAAGCCAGAAAAGAGTCCCACAAGTGAGAAGTGTGAGAAAAGAAACTGTTAGCATATGGTAAAAAATGGTTGCTGAAGACATTAGGTTTATAATACCCAGAAATTCATACACAGATGTTTTCGAGGACACATGGCACAGTGGATAAAGGTGTTGGTTAGATCCAGTGACAAGACCCAAAACAGTGTGAGTTCAATACCTGGTTAAGGTGGTGGAGAACTTGGAGAGGGATATCTAATAACTGACATCCATTAGACATGACATGTGGAACTAGAACAGTCTACCCCAGTGAACGAAATAAAGGGATAAAATCATTATGTTGACCAGAGTAATCTTTGATTTCAAAAAAAAAATCCCATGAAGAACCAAATCCATACTTAATTCCTATAAACTGTCTATTCCATTTGATATTACCTATATATATTATACTATAATTTAAAAGGGTTTTTTTCCAAGGGAAATACATTACAATAGCAAAAGATAAAAAAGAAAAAAATATCTCATTCGATAGGTCTGATGACAATTAACGTTAAGAAATAAAACTGTTTCATTTACAAAATAGACATTTTCTTTACCACTCAGGTAAGCTACATTAAATCTGCAGAGATTATTTGTGAACCGCCTCAAGGCTGTGCCAGAGGTACTTTCACACAACACCACAAATTGCTATGAAACAAAAACATCAACCTAAAACATTGAGTCATGTTCTTAAATAACCCCATCAGATCGAGACTTTTATATGGATGTAATGCATGGTGCCAAACCCATTCAGAATCTAAACTATCAGCTGTATATAACCACTTCTTAAGATCAATGGTGAAAAAAGCTATCAGCGAGTAAAGGGTCAAAGTTGATCCTTCTTTGTACCTTGTGGACTGGCATGACAGAATCATAATCAAAAAATTATTCCAAATAACAGAAATTACATCACTTGAGGACAGCCAACAGTAGCAACAACTAAAATGGATAGCATATGTAATAAGATAAAATGATATAATCATAATGTTAACATTCTACACTACAACTAAAATGTTATGGAAATTCACATCAACACTGTAAAACAGTGATAAGATCTATTCGACTTAAGAGACCTGTTTTCCTAAAAAAAATTATTTCAAGAGAAAGAATTTTATATAATTCAGCTGAAATCAGTACTGGCTTCTCAATCAGTGAATGCCAAGTGTTTCCTTCCAGGAAAACGGCTAATATTATTAATACTACTTATGAGCACATGGCAGAGTGGTTAGAAAGTTTGCATTCTGACCATGAAACCTGGGTTCGAATCTCACCATGGTGGATTTGTCAGGAGGGAGACTTCCTGATGTTATCGAACTGGATCAGGGTCGATCCCAGCATGCAGCACCTTTGGAAAGTGCCTGAAAACCATGCCACAGGTTGACCCAAGCCTTGTGAGTGAAATTGGGTAGACTGAGGCATCAATAGCTGTGCTAGCACAATCACAAGTCATCGTTGAAGAGAGCTTGAGCATGCTGACCTTGTTCAAATTGTTGATCACACTAGATAACACGCTATCTCCCAGAGACTGTAACTAAGGTCTGCTCAGCATAGTTGCAGTATAAACCACAGGTAGGCTCTGTGGGTGTTGAATAAACACAAATGCACCTGAGCAAGCATCTGCAATAGGGGTTGGCTAGCCACCCTAGTAGATGGGTATCCTCAAATACGAGTGGCCAGCTATACTATTTCGAGAAACTGATTAATTTAGTTGTATTTTGTTTAATAAATCATTATGGCAATATTTTAAATAATAATTTCTCAAAAGTTATATAAATTGTCAAAGTGAAGCATGAAGATAAATTCCCTTCCACACGCAAAAATTTGTCACAGCTGCCACCATATTCTGACTATTAAAAATGCCACTGTTGGCAAACCAAATTCAAATTAAAACTGAGGCTAGTTTTGTTCTATTCATACTACTGTCCATACAAAATGTACAAATCAATGTGCCATCCCTCTGCAAGCTTGCCAAAGTAATCTCTAAGTAACAAGTTTGGATCTATTTCAAAGCCCAAAACTACTAAATTTTCAATTCATTTTTATTCTCAATAAGTTAGCTTAGCTGATGTTAAAATTCAAAGTTTAGCAGGGCCAGGCATTCAAAATAAACCCAATCAAGTAATGTTGTCTACAAATGCATCTTTTTCCCCAAAGAGAGAAATATATTGAATTTATGATATCCAAAAATACAAGATCTGTGAACACATCTGAACTTGAATTTGAACCCCTACTCACCAATTCTATTTTTCATGCTTTTTACTTTTAGGCCACACACATTTTCAACCAAAAATTCAACTCATCAACCAAGCATTTGAAACATCTCTACTAACCTCAAAGACATTTAGAAACAATTCCCTAAAAGCTAAGAAAATTAGTGCAATACTTTATTTTCTTCATGTTTGAGTTTGGTAAATTGAGATTAACTTCTCTGGTATTCCACAGGGAACCTTGGATTTCTTCGTTTTCAGTTCTTTTGCTCTGTAACTAATGTGTCTCAATTATTGTTTAGTACAAAAGAGCCAAAGACAATATCATTAGTGCAATTTTATAACATTAGTATAACAAAAGACAAATGAGATATTAAAAGACAGCAATAGCACCTGCTCTGTCTACACAAGATAGTCGAGACATAATGAACACTGCTGGACGGCCAGACAGCTGGACGATGAGACCATGTTGATAATCTACCAAAACCACTTGTGTAAGAGGTCAAGCTGAATCAGCATCATGTTGTTCAGTCCAAAGTTGATAGGCCACCCAATCAGACAAGTGGGAGATGATGCGTGACAAACTGATTCAATCAGACTAATTCATTTCTCTTGCACAACCTTCTCACCTTCAACAATTTTACATAAGCTTAGATTAGAGGTCAAATTTTTCAATTTAGGCTATCTTATTTCACAAACAATGACACTATAACCCAAAGACAATATTCCATTGTGTTCCTCAAAGATAATAATTCATATTTTAAATACAACATTCCAAGACCATCTTCAAGAGCTCTGATGACAGTCTTCCATCGGTTCCAACCTATTCAGTCATTGGTGGTAATTTATTACACTGAAGTTTAATGAAAATATTTTCACATACTCTTTACCAAATAAAGTGTAAACAGGTAAACCTATCAAAGTGTGTAGATTCTTTACACAGCCTATAGATTTATAAGAATTATGGTTTTTCTGTTAGTTATATATTACCAAAGGAATTTATTATTTACATTTGGATGTATGGGGTTGCTATGTAAGAAAGGAATACACCCAGTTCCCCCCCCCCAATTATGGGCTCTATTATTAACAATGATATAATAACACCATAGAACATGGATGGAACAGCATAGCTGAAAGAAAAGGAATGACAAATATGCTTTCTTCTCAGAGAGAGTTTTATATTGTTAAGTCATAACCAAAATTATATACACTTCCCTACACAAGGAAACTATAATGCATGTATACAAAAACAAGTAGTGTGAAAGTAGTGAAAAGATATGTTACTTGTAATATGTCCTGAAACTAGCAGTATCACAGTTTCTATATGTACCTGGTAAGGGCATGAGATTTTCCCTGCAATGACTACTTCATTCACCAGCTGTCATATGAAATTCATGACTATCACAACCAAAGGAGATAATTGTCTTTTGTATCACTACATATAGAACAGCATGTTTGTTGGTTGGTTGGTTGATTTTACCTGCTAACTCTTACTTAATTTCAAATTTTTCTTGTATAAGGATCAACCTCATTACTCATGAGTAATTGTCAACTCTCTTGCTACTATCACTATTTTCATGTCTGATGTTCAGACAAACTACTTTCTTTGGTTCTGCTATTCTGGAATTTCAGACTGTGGCACATCCACAGAGTTGAATCATTTTCATTTCCTTCCTATTCCATCAATTAGGAAGAAGTTCCACTCAGACAGCTCGTTCCCCAGAACTGTCATTTTTACAAATTTTTCAGAGGATGCTTCCCTGATTATTGCAGTCTTAACCCTTTGAGCCCTGACCACCACTTCACTGGTGGTAGAGAAAAATGATGTAATGCTCAGACACCGGTTGAACAGTGATAGAGAAAAATGACAATGCCCAGTAAAAAAAAATGACTTAATTCAAAAGTAGGTAAACACGTTTTGCTATTGGTTGTTTTATTTTGAAGAGCTAATCAGAAAAAACTGTAATATTCTGATGTCATTGAACGTTATACCAACACATCCATGCCTTTTCATTAAGTTTTGTGCATGTGTTTTGGATAAAAAAGATTGTTTTTACTTTGAAAAAGAATTTGAACTTGGCATGCCAATTCCACATTTTGCATTAATAACGGGTATGCTGACCACACATCTTTATTTAGAGTTAACACTACAGGTCTAATTCAGCAAAGACATAATAAGGCCAATTAATTATATACATTCAACTGATTAACTAGTTTACCGACACAGCTATAAAATGACAGAAATAATTAATGTTTTGAAAATTACAATGTGATTAAAATATTAGTATACATTTGAGCTTAAAAGAATTTAAGACATAAATTATTGAATTTTATACACCAACTTTAAAATAAAATTATATTTCTACTGCATCACCAGTAGAGACCTATACACTGAGAGGAGTAACACAACCATCTTTTTTCTTTTCTTTTAAATCAATTCATCCCAAGCAAGGTGTAGCCGAGAC
>OZ038483.1:125154369-125166869 GCA_964036315.1 Acanthosepion esculentum
GGTAAGACAGTCAGACTATAGCAGTGGTAGTGGGCTTCTAAGTAGCAGCCCTAGCTTCCCCTGGGCTGCAGGCTCCTATCCGGGTTGGGTGTCACACATGTCAATAGTAGCAGCTGCTTCTCTCTAGCCACCGGGGACTTGGGTAAAGGCAATCCATCATGCAAGACACAGGTCGACAATCACAAAGGAAAGCAAATGAAAAAGAGACTGAATTCTGGGAGTTGGACTTTATATAGGGGTCTGCCGAGTGTACCACATGAATTCTACAAGGGCACTGATTGGGCCGTCATTTCGGCCCATTCCACATGTGACCGTTAAATTCCAATATATAAGCTTCATAAAAACATACACAAGAACTCTTGCCTTCTGAACTAAAATTGCGTAAAATCCCACTAAAACATGAAATATCAGTGATAAAGAAATTCTTTAACAAATCAAACCTAAACTCCTCCTCTCAAAAAAATATTTCTAATTCTGGTGTCATCTATGATCAATGACAGTCTTTGCTAGTTTTCCGCTTGATTTTTTCCTATAACTTGGGTCCCATAGTATATGCTGATACACAACTCGTTTACTTCTCTAGCAATGACCATAAAATCACACTTGCCTTTTAAAGGTTGTGACCATAATCTTTGAGAGATCCTCATATAGTTCTTCATCCCCTGTGCAGTGACAGGCACAGGTGTAAAGAAATGAAGACTAATCCTTTACGGATTCCATCCCACACGTCCAAACATTCTTGCTTTCTGTACTGATACCATTGTACTGATGATGAGGGGGTCGGGAGCTACGTCGATGACCCAGGTATTCATAATTGGGATAAGAATGATTTTGAACAAAAAATCAACAACTTCTACCAAGGGTTCCAACACATGGAACTTAAAATAAACTTGTTTACTTCTCTAATAATTTTTCAGTAAATATTTAAGGGTTCCTGGTACATTTATCCTGCAAACAATATGAGTCCAGGTAAAAGTAATAAACAAATGCAAAACATGGATTTTAAACAAACAAGAAATAAATGCATGTATTAACGAAAGAAATTATATTAATGTGTACACAATTAGAAGTAAAGGAAAATATATTAAAAACTTAGCAATTAATATAGGTACCTCCACGAGATCACTAAAAAAAGACCATAGCATGATGAAAAAGACGCCAAACTTAACGAAAACAAAATTTTATCGTCTAAATGTTATTATGAAGAGGAAAGACCAAAGTTTATTTTAATTATTTTTAAAATTTTTCCTTCTTTTCAGAACATTCTAAATTTTGATTAAAAAAACCTTGTTTCTCTTTGTGTCACCGGAACTAGTAAAATAACATATACAATTTTTAGCATGTTTTTTTGTGTATGACACATTAATTTGGGTAATCTTGCAAAAACAAAAATAATTGTCAGATGTTAATGAAACTTTCAGAAACTATTCACAGATGATCGAAATTATGTTTTATTTTTTTTATTAGTCATAGCAGAAATATTTTTTTTTATATTTATTACCCTTCACCCAATAACTAATTTTATGATAACTCTAGAAATTCAATCAAGTCCACTTTAGTGATTACAATAGTTAAAAGCACAAGGCTTTGAGGAATGCAAATCATATTTTTCTTGTTTTTAATTGACCCCCCACCCACCTGAAAATCAGCTCTGAATTGTAACATACAAAACTCAATGAAACAAAGATATTTAATTTCAAATGCTTTTATTTGCTTTTAGTTGTTTTTATGAAATGGACGATGTTTTCTGAAAGCAAAAAATTTTTTCAATGAAAAATAAATTTTTAATACAATTATTTGATATTTCTTTAATTATAATAGATTTTTACATTTAAGTTGTTAAAATATAAAATTAGTTAAAAGTCACATCTGCTTTCATATGTGTCCTTATGAGAGAGATCTTTTTTTAGTGTGTTGTAAATTGTATCGTTTTGACTAATCAGAAGACCCACAGTAATTAAGAAATGTAATTTTGTGTTTATAAAGTACGGAAGACCAACCAGAAGAATACAATGAAGTTGCGTTATTTGAGTTAAGCATTGTTCCCCGCTATTAAGGCCTTTAACTTTTGTGAAACACATGTGGAGAAGTTAATTTGATTTTTCAATTTCAATTTTTCCATAAATGAAATATCAAAATTAATAATAAAATGAATGGACATACAAATAACACGGTAAAATGTAGTAAATGTACATAAAATTATAGTATTTTATGTACACTTCTGATAAAAGTTCACAAGAAAGGTACCTATAAATTAATTAGATACCTTTCTTATGAAATATGAAATTTAATCTCACTCTTAACAGTCTTAATTTAATTTCTTTATAATATATTTTCCATAGAAAAAAATGGCTGCCATGAACAAACACGCCACAGTGGGGACACCTTAACTACATGTTTCTACATCTTGGAGCAAGAGGAAGAAAAGAAAAAGAGATCAAGGATATGTTTGTCTTTTTACAGACATAAACAATGCCACCTAATGGGCATTTGGTGATGCTAAGTGGGGTAACCAACAACCTTTAGTGGCTCTTGAGTCTTGTATTCGGTGAAGAATAGTATTAAAAGAAAAAAAATCATAAATAAAATAATTCACCATGGCTCCTTTTAAACTTTATTACTCTGAATGTGACTTCATTTTCTGTGCAAAAAAATTTATCTTGGCATTGAAGGTATCTCAGGAATTTGAATTTCATAGTTGTGTTGTCATATCCTACTATGGCAACAGAAAACACTTATCAGTGAATTAACTGAAATGTCTTAAAAAAGTGTGCAGTGGAAAAGCAAGTAATATCAATATTGCAGAGTTTAAGGAATTGTTCTACTGTCATTTTAGCCAGCTATGGGCCAAATCTTGACTTCTTATCTGGCATGAATTTGTACTTCAACTTTAAAAAAAAATTGAGGTGGGGAGGGATTTTATATTTCAAATAGGATAAAGCAAATATTATAGGTCTTATATTTTTCATTTTTATTCCTTTAATTTATAATTAGTAGAGAGACGTTATTTATTTAGATTAACGAAAGTCATGATGGATAAACTTTCTTTTTTAAATTAGTTAGATACAGTAAGTCTCACAAACTAGTACTTCTAGTTTTTTATCAGATTCAAAGAGAAAATGCCAAAACTTGGCAAAGAAACAACACTGATACGTTTCACTGAAATGAACATTTTAAAAAAAAAGCCAAATTGAAAAAAATGAAATGGATTTAATTTTAAAGCATCAAATGCCTTCAAAATATGCTTAAATAAATAGCATTGAATAATAAACAATTTTGCCACTTACTTTGTTCATAAATAAATGATTCATGTTCAACAAATTGTAAGATAATCCTCTGAAGTTGAAACTCAACTCATTGTAAGTTTTAAAAAAAATGCCTTCTCTTTCATGTGAATATATAAAATCTCTCTGCCAATGCACTTCCTGTAGGTCACTTCCTGCCTATCCAGTCAAGGGAAGTAAATATTAGCTTGATCATTGAAGGCATCATTCCTAACCAGTCAGGAAATATCTTACGTTCTCTTTTTGATTCCATTTTTTTTTTTTGTTGAATATGTATAAGAAAATTATCTTAAAAAAATTAAATGAAAGTGCAAAGACATTTCCAGCCAATTAAATGGAGGAGACAAAAAGAAACCCATTGGACAAAATCTTAGCCTCTTATCCCAAAAGTGAATAAAAACCAAGTATTATAAATAAAAGTCTCATTTATAAAAAGAATCAAATATAGCATTGAAAATTCAAGGACCTTTTAATTCAAACTTTAATGACAGAGCAGCCAGTACTGATTTCAGTTGAAATTTATAAAGTCTTCCTCTTAAAATGATTTTTTAGAAAAACAGATTTCTCAAGTCCAGTAGTTGTTGTCACTTTTTCTATTGCTAACGAGAAGAGGGGGGCTTCCTAACCTTTTTGTTTGAAGTAGTGTGGAATGTCAACATCTTGCCAACTGTCTTCTACTTCTGAATAATAAATTATGAATGATCCTGTAGCTAAAAACTTTTTGACAAATCTTACTTTTGAGCCAAATTGAAAATTCCCATAGATGACAAAGTCTGTGCTTAGAACCAAATGGATATTTGTGTCATTATGAGTCCCTGAATAATTTTCAGCTCCTATCTGCTCTTCCTCCAAACCTTCTGTAACCCCTTGCATGCTAGTGGCTTCCAACCTTGCTTGGGGTGATAAGCTTAAAAAAAAAATTTTTTTTAAAATTATGAATCTGTGTTAATGTTATTGAGATTTAAGAGGAAGATTATAGAATTGTCCATATTTTCTACTCACCTCCGTAAAAAATACACTCTTCCATCAGAATCAGTTTTAACCAATCAACACCTCACATTGCAAATCTCGACTTTTTATTGGTCGAGACGACACCAAAATGTGTGTCAATTGTCAAAAATCTATTTCTCTGCCAAGCTCACTGGAGCCTACTTTGGTTTCCCAAAACAAATAAAAGGACAAATTTCAGTCCAATTCACCAATCAGTAACTTAGCTTCAGAGAGATGCCACACGAATCCACGCATGTCACTATTTTGACTTAAGAAACTTTTTGTGCGTCAACTGCTGACTCAACCACCAACATCATTTTCTTTCTAAGTCCATTACAACTTTCTTAAAAAGCGTTCATTCACATTACTAAATAGAAATTGTAATTTCAACAAAAGACAAACAAAAGACAGTCCAGGATAAACAACTCTGGAAGAATAAGAAAAACACATCCTACTTTATTCTCGTACATTTACTACCTAAATTACCTTTTTGATAAATTTTCCTTTCTTATTCTATTTGAACATTTCTTCAACAATTGAACATTCCTGAACTGTAATTCATTAAGATACTTAATTCACACTTCGTTAACTTTCATATAACCAAAACACAAGCTTTTTCAAATTGTATTAATTGTATATAAATGTTCGATGTTTTCTAATTGAATTCACGACTACCATTGTTTCTTGTTCAATTTTGCCTTGAGTTTTATTCAACTATGTCTATGCTTAATATTATTGTGATTAATATGAAGAACATGGTTTCACGCCTATCATCTTAAACAAAAAACCTTCTGATTACAAATTGATTTCATAGCAATCCCAACAAGATCAAAACAAAACTTTCACGTGTCTAAATAATAAAAAAAATAGGGTTTAGATCTAAAAACACGGGTCTGCAATCTTCTTTTATGTGCCGTGACCCTCCAGGACGTTGGAAATCATGCTCCCTCAACATCTTCCTGTCCCTTGTAGCTCTTTTGTTTTGTTTTATTCTCTCAAACACTATCCTGCCATCCATTTGTTCAAGCCCATCAAGTATGTTACATGCTACTTTCCTCTATCCTTCTATCTGTCCTATGAGTATCAGATTTTCCAAGCCCTCCTTCCACATTACCTGCCCCAGAAATTTCAACTGCCCCTTCCTGGTGTTAAGTATAAGTTTCCTTTTTGTTTCCATTCTTTCCTTGTTATTGCTCACATTTTCAACTCATAGTATCCTCAGCATCTTTCTGTAGAACCACATTTCTCTTGCTTCAAGTCTATTCATCTTTGAAGAGATTGTCCAGCATTTACTGCCATACAGGAAGACAGATATCATGTGACAGTTTAGTACTTTTTTTCTTTGTTTCCTATGAAATTTTTCTGTTTCTTAATACTCTGCTTAGCTTTTATATTGCAGGTAATTTTTTTTTTTTTTTTTTTTCAAAAATGTATTGCTGGTATAAGATTTTCAAAAAATTATTGCTGGTATTAAAACCTATTTTTTATACTTTCATAGAGATTTTACCCCTTTTAGTAAGGGGCAATTATTTTCCCATAGCTGAGACCCTGGCAGGTGCTACCACCCCAGGTCAGGGTGGACCTGGGAACACCAGCAATTAAGAGGTGGTTTTACTCTCATCTAGACCTTCTGATCAAGGCCTTGCTGTCAGACGTAGTTTATCATCTTATCGAGGACACCCATTTATGGGGTTTTACCTCTCTGCAGAGGTGCAGTTGGGGTATTCTTCAGCCCCAGCCAACAGGGCACATTATATTGCTGAAATACATCATTGTTTTCTTTGGTTGTGAACTTCTTTTTTTAAAACACAACAGGCTTTTTATAAGGTAATGTTTATATTACCGATTCCCCTACGAGGAAATATTTGGAATACATTAACTGATCAGCCAGTACTGTTTTCGGTTGAAATTTATAAAATCTTCTTAAAAACAACTTTTCAGGAAAACAGGTTCCCCAACTTCAGTATCTGTTATCTCTTTTTCCAGTAATGATGAGGGTTTCCTTCCTAACCTTTTGTTTGAAGTCATGTGGAATGTCAACATCTTGATTATATCATTATTTTCTCTTCAGGTTACATGTGCTATCTATTTTAATTGTTGCTGCTGTTGGTAGTCCGCAAGTGATGCGGTTTCTGTTATTTGGTCCAGTTTTTTGTAATTCTGTAGCACTAGTCCACACCGTTCAAAGAGGGATGACCTTTGCCAAGACCCTCAGGCTTTACTTGGTCAAAGCCTTTTTTCATCATTGATCTTAAAAAAGCAATTGTCGATGGATCGTAAAAGACTAAAATTTATTTAGAGCAACAAAAGACTGGAAATTGTGGACACTCACGACCTGAAAGGTCATGGCACAAAATAAATGTCCACAAAATAAATGAAAATCACAGGTAAAGATGGTGATGAAAGATTTAAGGAGAACAGAAAGGAATCTTATACTTAAAATCAAAAAGTGACAGTTGTTACTTCTGTGACATTTAATGAGTAAAGTGAGGTTAGGGAATTTATCACTCACAGTGACCTATTTAATGATTTTCTGTGGATGGATGGCAGAATATAGGCATAGAGGGGTATTAAAGGACTAAACTGGAAGTTATGGAGAGCTATGAACTTTGCTTCAAGTCCTGATTTTATAGCAGTAGAATTTATGAATCATTGGGGGTATTTAAATTTGGAACTTACAGATTTGTTTATATTTCGGAAAGTTTGTAATCTGAATACAAGATTTTGATGGTGAACTTCAAAATTCTATTTTCAAATGCATAAATATTAGAAACTTACTGATTTGATAAGCGTATTTTTTTTAATAAAGATTTATTTCAGAATATTCATTGAATGCAATGTATTTAGATTTCTTGATGAATCTGCAATGTTATTTGTTCTGATCTGGCATCTCAACTTCAGTCCTTTTAACATCACCTTAATGTAGCTTCCCTGTGCCTTTTCTATAAATAGTTTCATGGTAATTGTTCTGATGAGCTTTATTCTTTGATACCTAGATTTTATTAATCTAAGTGCAGTACTAGATTGGTAGCAAGGTCTCATCATTTTACAAATTGAAATGGCTAGATGTAACCATAAGTTCTATGCTAATAGTTTCTTCTCTTGCACTTCTCGCTTGTGGAACTAACTTCTGCCTTCTTGCTTTCCAGTCAACTTTGATCTTCCAAAAATTTAAATGCAATGTCAATCATTATCATTTCTTTTTTTTTAAATTCCTGTTCTTTCATTGTTCTCTTCTTTTTCCTCAATAATGTTGTTCCTTTTCTCATATTCTTTCACACACCATAACCCTTTGCATCTTAGTGGCTTTATTGCCTTGCTTGGATTGAAATGACAAAATACTCAGAGAATTGTGTAATTTGTCATGTTCTTAGCCTTGACTCATTTTGAAAAATCTAAACTGACATCTGCATGCAACTATTTTCTTAGATCAATCATTAAAAATGGCTTCAAATGAATTAATCCAATAAAGACAATCTTTTATCAGACCCCATAGACTGTTGCTAGAAATTCACAATGAGCTTTACCAAATGGCAAAAACCACATAACTTGAAGACTTACAACAACAAACATTGAATAGTACATGTGACAAGAAGAGAAAATAAGGATATAGTTTGGTACTACCAAATGTGTACTACCCCAAAACCCTCCGACCTTGAGCAAGCCTAATTGAGAGCCCTGAGCAGAGCTTTGTGACCTTTGCTATATTATCAATATTTGCTTTTTCTACCTATTTTATATACATTACAATTTAGACAAAGCCCAACTAACTATAAAAGGATGAAAAATCTTTGTGGATTTTGACATCATTTCGGGGTCTCTTTTTTTCTGTCCAAATCCATGAATTTGCTTTGCTTCTGCTGAATCTTGAAAAAACACTAGTATATAAAATTCACTATTTTTTAATTATAATGTTGAATGTGAGAAAATTATTCAACATTTTAACATGAATGATCTGAAGTTTATATTAAAAAAAAGTTTATATTAAAAAAAAAGTTTATATTAAAAAAAAGTTTATATTAAAAAAAAAGTTTATATTAAAAAAAAAGTTTATATTAAAAAAAAGTTTATATTAAAAAAAAAGTTTATATTAAAAAAAAAGTTTATATTAAAAAAAAAGTTTATATTAAAAAAAAGTTTATATTAAAAAAAAAGTTTATATTAAAAAAAAAGTTTATATTAAAAAAAAAGTTTATATTAAAAAAAAGTTTATATTAAAAAAAAAGTTTATATTAAAAAAAAAGTTTATAT
Organism: Acanthosepion esculentum; assembly: GCA_964036315.1. Lineage (NCBI taxonomy): Eukaryota > Metazoa > Mollusca > Cephalopoda > Sepiida > Sepiidae > Acanthosepion > Acanthosepion esculentum. The sequence continues at coordinate 125,162,895 of OZ038483.1, forward strand.
TAAAAAAAAGTTTATATTAAAAAAAAAGTTTATATTAAAAAAAAAGTTTATATTAAAAAGAAAAAAGTTGATTTATTTAAAATGGAATTGTCTATTATGACATGTCTCTAATTTGTATTTAGATACATTGTATTTATGTTTTTAACAGTGTTAACGTATTTATTGAACAAAGTAACTAATAATAACAAAACAAGTCATTGAAACAAAGCAAGTTCAGTCGACCAATGATGACAATTACAGAACAACGTAACTATAAACAATTTTTTCTATCCTCTACCAGCCGCTATGATGGAGAAAGCATTACCTCAAACCGTCGCCAGTGAGACACACTGCAAGAGCCACTCTGTTTTGCGAGGCTCGTTCCTTAATCGAGACGCAGTCGCACCAATCCTCCAAAGGAACGCCATCGAACAAGGGCCAATAACCCATGAAGTCTCCACTGCCACAGGAGTAAAATAAAATCTATCAGCAAGAGAAGAATATTTAGCTATTTTATTTTTTTGTATTCATTTTCAATTTTTCTAGATGAATTTTTCACCTATATTACATATGAGCCATTATTATGCATGTAATGAGTTGATCGGTCAACTTGACACCCCCACAGCGAGTGGAGGTGGGCAGGCGCGGAAACTGTGATTGGTAGCTGGCTTGTTGGTGTTTTGCATAGGCGAGTTACCAAGCTCTATGTAAAGGACTGGAATGAGAAAGAGGGCAGTTCGTCTCAGAAGTGGAGACTGTGCCCGTCGCTACAACAAACAAACAAACAAACACACACACACACTTATAAGTTTTGTCTTTTTTTTATTTCTCCCAAACCCTGTTCTACCATCCATTTACACAAACTCATTCATCTTCTTCTTTTATGTGCTGTGTCCCTTCAGGATATAGGTGATCATGACCCTCCACATCTTCCTGTACCTTATAGCTCTTAATAAGTTTTGTCTTTTTGTTATTTCTCCCAAGCCCTGTTCTGCCATCCATTTACACAAGCTCATTCATCTTCTTCTTTTATGTGCCGTGTGCCTTCAGGATATAGGGGATCATGGTCCTCCACATCTTCCTGTCCCTTGTAGCTCTTAATAAGTTTTGTCTTTTTGTTATTTCTCCCAAGCCCTGTTCTGCCATCCATTTACAAAAGCACATTCATCTTCTTCTTTTATCTGTTGTGTCCCTTCAGGATATAGGTGATCATGGTTCTCCACATCTTCCTGTCCCTTGTAGCTCTTAATAAGTTTTGTCTTTTTGTTATTTCTCCCAAACCCTATTCTGCCATCCATTTGCTCAAGCTCATCAAGTACATTATGTGCTGACTGAATCTGTCTTGTGAGTACCAGGTTTTCTAAGCCCCCTTTCCTCATTACGTGTACTACCTTATGAAAATTAATGTGTAGTAGGGTAGAGGAACATATCATAGATTGGTGGGGTGCCAGCTCTGATTCCAGACTATCAAAAACAGAAAGTTTGTAAAGAAACTTCCATTAATGGTACAAAGAGTGATAACATTTTTTCCACTTGAGATTTGTAACTTTGTGAAAAAGCAAAAGATTTTATAAATTTCGACTAAGAGTAACTCCATTTGGTTAATGAATGCTGAACGTAGCCTGTATGGAAATAGGATTAATTTCACCAATACTATTATTAATTTCATCAATATTATTATTAATTTCACCAATACTATTATTAATTTCATCAATATTATTATTAATTTCACCAATACTATTATTAATACTATTAGCATTATGGTTATTTAAATCGTAAATATCAAAGTATAGTTGGTTGACAAAAATGACAGTGGTAGTGCTTTGCAAAGATACACAAATTGCTGAGCTTGGCTTACAAATGTCAATCAAGATAAGAGAAACTCCTGATGAATAAAAAAAAAATTGTCAATAAACTGAAAATGAAAACTCGGTCAAGACGATATTTAAGCTAAAAAAACAAAAAACAAATCTTTTGATGCATTTAACGTGTACAAAGGAAAGCCCAAAACCTGAATTATTAAACTTTCTTTCATCTGAATCTTTGATAAGTTTCTAGTTTTCCCCATTTATTTTTTTTTTACAATCAGATTAGAGAAAAAAAAATCACTGAGAAGGAGCAGATATTATAAAGAGGGGAGATAACTCTGATAATACATAGAAGTTCCTTTCAAAGAACTGAAAAATGTTTTCGCAATGGAAATCTCCTGGGACATTAAAAAAATGTTAAAATTTTAGGAATTATTAAGGCGTATTGGGATAGCAAAAGATGCCTTCCGAAAGTTAAGCAAACTATTAAGAAATAGAAAAATATTGTTAGAAACAAAGAAAAGAGTACTGAACTGTTATGTCGTATCAGTTCACATGTATCGCAGTGAAAGTTGGACAATCGTCTCACAGATGAAGAAGAGATTTGAAGTAATAGAATTGATTCTAAAGAATTATACTTAAAATAACATGGAATGAACATGTGAGCAACGAGAAAGTTCTAGATTTAATGTCAACAAAAAGGAACTCATGCTTAACATCAGGAAGAGACAGAATTTCTGGGGCACATAATGAGGAAAGAGGGCTTGGAAAATTTGATAATCATAAGACAGTTTGAAGTTAAGAGGGGCAGAGGAAAGCAATGAATGAATGAATGGATAGCGGAGCAAGGTTTGGGAGAGAAGGTAAAGACAAGAGTTATTCAGAGCTACAAACGACAGGAAATCATGGAGAGCCATGATTGCCAATATCTTGATGAGACAACACATAGAAGAATATGAAAGTTTTAAAATGACAAGGGAAAAAAAATTGATGTAATAAAATGCGTATACTAAAAATGTTTTTACTAAGAGTAGTATCAATAGATTTGGTGTTATCCTTTTCTGAGCTAAAGCTTTTAAAGGTAACTCTATTAACTACCTTCAAGCAAAGGCACATGATCATGCTGCTTGAAAGTAATAAGTGATATTACCATGGTACTCTCTGCCACTCCTATTAAAGCTTGTAGTTGTAGGAAGCAGATTTGAAAAGAAAGAGAGAAAAGGGAAAATCATACAAGACTGGATATAATCAGTAAATAAAAACCAACCATTTATTGTGATATTTTTTTTTAATTGGTATCCACCCATGCAAGGCAATAAAGCCACTAAAACACAAGTGGTTACAGGGTTTGGAAGAATTAGGAAGAGAAACATGAATAATAAGGGGCAAGAGAAAAGAGTAATCAGAACAGCAGATAGCGATTGCCATTGCATTTAAATTTTTGCAGATTAAAGTTGGTTGGAAAGGAGCCAGAAGGGAGTCCAACAAGTGAGAAGTGTAAGCAAAGAAACTGCTTGCATAGAACTTACTGCTACATCTAGCCATGTCAACTTTAAATTGATGAGTTCTTGACACCAGTCTAGTAATTTGCTTAAATTCAAAAAGACAAGGTACCATAACGAAGAGATCATCCAAACAATTACCATAAAAGTATAAACATAAGTCAACTTAGTAGAATAGTTAGTGATTACTTCCCTCAGTCATTTTAATAATCTACAAAAATAAAATATTTATCTGCATTTAGACAAAATTACTATCTGAACAAAATGAACCACTTAATTAATCAGTTTATCCTACATTTCTTAGATTGCAGTCTTATTTGTTCAAGCCTTTCATGTGATGCTCTCAGATATCTTTGTCTAGCAAGTAATTGTCTTGCTTCAACTTTCTTGAAATAGGTGTTGTTATCACCGTCTTCTGTTGCTAATCTTTTACTTCCGAGAGATATTTCCATTTCACTGTCATATTAAGATATTGAACAAAAAGCAATATATATTTCATATCAGGTGTAATTAATGAATCGTAGATACCATTAAATGTAGATACCATTAAATGTAGATACCATTAAATGTCTAAAATATAAGGATAAAGGATTAACCCATTAACTGCCAAATTTTTTTTAATGCGCAAGTTTATTTATTCCTTATATTTAATTTCAGTAGTTACCGTTGTCGTTTTTATAGAAACT
>OZ038483.1:125171869-125184369 GCA_964036315.1 Acanthosepion esculentum
TCATCTCTTTAGCCTTACAGAAGTGAACACAATCTCCCACTATCAGCAGCTATCTTTTAACCAGCAATGTCAAACTTTCATTTTTCAGTGAAAACTGCTGAACCAGGACTAAGGTTGACTGATAGAATGATTAGTTTTTTACAGTTTATCAACCCTTTGTGGGTTATTTAAAGCCAAAACATATTTTTGGTTTGTAAGAATTTTTTGAGTGAATACTGCATTAACAACTTTTTGGAGATAACAGTGATTTTTTTCAGATAAAAATCCTACTATTTAACCCATAGCTGAAGGGCGAAGAAAGGAATCCATACCTTCCCCAAGGGTATTTGCTGTTAAGTGGTTTAATAAACTTGACTGGAATTTGAACTTGGTTCTCTGAGTTCACATTCTGAGCCTCTATCCCTTACACGACCCACACATCCCTCCAGTGTTGAGGAGAAAAGATGAAGCTATAAAATCCACATTTACATATCATACAATACTGATCTTCTTTTGCAATCATTCTGAGAGAACATGCTTGTTCTTTATTAGCCTCATCAGCTGTCACAAGACAACTGTTTATATCCTAGACATGTATGGAGCTAAAAAAAAGAAAATGTATGCACTCACTTATTTAGATATATCCAGCTCATAATATATTAATTGTTAAATGTACACATTATTTTTATACAAATTTAAAAAAATGTATATATATATATATATATATATATATATGTGTATATGTATATATATATATATATATGTGTATATGTATATATATATATATATATGTGTATATGTATATATATATATATATATGTGTATATGTATATATATATATATATATATGTGTATATGTATATATATATATATATATATGTGTATATGTATATATATATATATATATGTGTATATGTATATATATATATATATGTGTATATGTATATATATATATATATATGTGTATATGTATATATATATATATATATGTGTATATGTATATATATATATATATATGTGTATATGTATATATATATATATATATATGTGTATATGTATATATATATATATATATGTGTATATGTATATATATATATATATATGTGTATATGTATATATATATATATATGTGTATATGTATATATATATATATATATGTGTATATGTATATATATATATATGTGTATATGTATATATATATATATGTGTATATGTATATATATATATATATATGTGTATATGTATATATATATATATATATATGTGTATATGTATATATATATATATATATGTGTATATGTATATATATATATATATATGTGTATATGTATATATATATATATATATGTGTATATGTATATATATATATATATATGTGTATATGTATATATATATATATGTGTATATGTATATATATATATATATATATGTGTATATGTATATATATATATATATATGTGTATATGTATATATATATATATGTGTATATGTATATATATATATATATATGTGTATATGTATATATATATATATATATGTGTATATGTATATATATATATATATATGTGTATATGTATATATATATATATATATGTGTATATGTATATATATATATATATATATATGTGTATATGTATATATATATATATATATATGTGTATATGTATATATATATATATATGTGTATATGTATATATATATATATATATGTGTATATGTATATATATATATATATATGTGTATATGTATATATATATATATATATGTGTATATGTATATATATATATATATATGTGTATATGTATATATATATATATATATGTGTATATGTATATATATATATATATGTGTATATGTATATATATATATATGTGTATATGTATATATATATATATATATATGTGTATATGTATATATATATATATATATATGTGTATATGTATATATATATATATGTGTATATGTATATATATATATATGTATTATGTTTAACGTTCTCTTTATAGATACAAGTATTTAAGCAAATGCTCTGTTTTATAATAAACAGTATTAAATAACATTTACTGTTTATTATAAAACAGAGCATTTGCTTAAATACTTGTATCTATAAAGAGAACGTTAAACATAATATAAATGTCTTTAAATAAATTGTCGGGCTATGTCCAATTCTAAAATATATATATATGTGTAATTTGGCAGCAACTTTTCTTTCAAACATGTAGTGTTGAATGTTAAAGACAACATAGTCTTACATATTTTCTTTTGAATTTTCTCATATTCTCTAATGAGACTTTTTATTTGAAAATAGTTCCGAAATATGTATTTTCCATACGATGACCTAGTGCTTTCGAACATCATTGTTCATCTTCAGGGTCAATATTTTAGTCAAAAATTTTTTTTTTTTTTTTTTTTTAAACAAACATTTGCCAATTATCTTGTAGCGTAATCATGTTGCTACTTTTTTACAAACTAAAAAATATATATATATATATATATCAAAGTGTAGGAGAATGAACATTAATTTAAAAATAATTTCATAAAGTAGAGCTGTAAATATTTATTTATCTTATCCACTGTTATATTAGAACATGCACATATCCACTACAAAATTGTACATTTTTGTTTCAACATCAAAAAAGGGGAAAACCTTTTTTAGACGTCTCGTCAGGTGGGGAATTACGGTGTTACTGGAGATGTCTAAAAAAGGTTTTCCTTTTTTTTTTTGACGTTGAAACAAAAATGTACAATTTTGTAGTGGATATGTGCATGTTCTAATGTAACACTGCATAAGAAATATATATATATATAATATTAAAAAAAAATAGTAGGTAAGACTTGAGTCAGGCCAATGCTTAGATATTTTTGTGATGTCAAACGCTCACTCGTTCTGACTTTCGTTAGGTCAACAAATGCTCATTATCACTTCCGAAATGCTTGTTGTAGACGAGACTTTGTAAATGCAGATACTGGTAGTAGTAACACCTTCAAATAATACTCACACTAATAATACTTGTTCAAATAGTAATCATCGAATAGTAAATCTTATAATGATCAGTATATATAAATAGTATAGAGAATAGCGATCACGCTAATTCCCATTTATATGTTTCCTTTACAATCACATGATCTACTTACTTAATAATGGAATCATCCATGTTTGCTCACTGGTGATCTATGTTCAAACTATGGTGTCATCAATGACACTTTATTCTTATAGAACAGATATTTTTTTTAAAAGTGCTCAATACACAATTCAGAAAAATCGAATTTGTAGAGCTGGTGGAGGATCCCACAGGACACAACAAAATATACCTGGGTGCCCTGAAGGTGCATTTAAGAAAAGGTGGTACAACCATAAATCCTCCTTCAAACTGATTGATTGATTGATTGATTGATTATTTAACCAGCACATCGACCTTCGTTGGGCCATTCAATGCTGAAAAAGTTTTTTTCCAAAAAGTATAGTTGGTAATATTATTTTTCAAAAACGTATATCTAGTAATAATATTTTTCCAAAAACGTATAGCTGGTAATAATATTTTTTCAAAAACGTAGAGCTGGTAATAATATTTTTTCAAAAACGTAGAGCTGGTAATAATATTTTTCCAAAAACGTAGAGCTGGTAATGATATTTTTCAAAAACGTAGAGCTGGTAATAATATTTTTCAAAAACGTAGAGCTGGCAATAATATTTTTCAAAAACGTAGAGCTGGTAATAATATTTTTCAAAAACGTAGAGCTGGTAATAATATTTTTTCATTTTCATTCTGGTTTTTCAAAAACGTATCGCTGGTAATAACATTTTTCCAAAAACGTAGAGCTGGCAACAATATTTTTTCAAAAACGTAGAGCTGGTAATAATATTTTTCCAAAAACGTAGAGCTGGTAATAATATTTTTTCAAAAACGTAGAGCTGGTAATAATATTTTTCAAAAACGTAGAGCTGGTAATAATATTTTTCCAAAAACGTAGAGCTGGTAATGATATTTTTCAAAAACGTAGAACTGGTAATAATGTTTTTTCAAAAAACGTAGAGCTGGTAATAATGTGTTTTGAAAAACGCATAGCTGGTAATAATATTTTTCAAAAACGTAGAGCTGGTAATAATATTTTTTCATTTTCATTCTGGTCTTTTGTGATCTTTATAAAAAAGCAATTATTTTGTTGATAAAATTTAATTGCTTAGCTACTCAAATAAAGTTCAAATATGCGGATGTAGTTTGTCGTCATACCCAGGACGCGGATGTAGTTTGTCGTCATACCCAGGACGCGGATGTAGTTTGTCATCATACCCCGGACGCGGATGTAGTTTGTCGTCATACCCAGGAGGCGGATGTAGTTTGTCGTCATACCCAGGACGCGGATGTAGTTTGTCATCATACCCCGGACGCGGATGTAGTTTGTCGTCATACCCAGGACGCGGATGTAGTTTGTCGTCATACCCAGGACATGGTAAAAACATGGAAGTTCACTATTTGCCCATAGCTGGGACCCAAACAGGTGCTACCACCCCGGGTCTGGGTGGACCTGGGAACACCAGCAATTAAGAGGTGGTTCCACGCTTCCTCAAAACCTCTTGATCAGAGGCCTTGCTGTTGGATGCAGTTTAACGTCGTACCCAGGACGCTCCTTCAAACTGAAGAGCCACAGCAGTTGTACTAAACTGGCAAAGTATGTATGAGAATTTAATAAGAAATGTAATAAAAGCCACAAAATGGAGAGTATTAAGAAAAGTTAAGCCTGACAGATGTATTGATAATGTTTCTATGGCTAAATACCTTATCTGAAAATCTGGAAAAAGAAATTCAGTTAGTTTAGTAGTTTTTTACACAGTAAACATTTTGTGGGATGTACAATTATACCATGCTGTTACACGATTTGGATAATTTTGCTGTTAGACCCAATATATATATATATATATATATATATATATATGTGTGTAATGTCATGGTTTTCCTATTTGAATTTTCTGATGAATCATAAATCTTAATTTTTTTTTTTTATCAACTTACCCCAAGCAAGGTGATAATGCCACTAATATGCTGTTGTAAAATATGGCAAGAGTGTGTTGAGGTTGAAGAAAACACCTAATCGATTACTCTTCCAAGAACTATAGGGCAGTCAGCAGTGGGCAGTCATGCTGGTTTTCCTGTCACTTTTATTGACATGTACATATGCATGTTCACCCCAGATGCAAGGGCTACTGGGAATGAATGAGAATAAAAAGATTTTTTTAGAATGAACTAGAAACCCAGTTCGAAGCAGGAAACAAGGGATATAAACCCTACTCCTGTTCAGAAGACTGGGGTTGAGTATGAATTTGCAAGTTCCACAGCAATTAAATACTTGTGGAATCTTATCTGAAAACCTGGAATAATTGAATCCTTAAATATTAATAAAATATTGAAATAAAAATGCTAAACCTGAATGCTTGTCATTATTTAAAGAAGTAAGTGGGTACTAATGAAAAGATTCAAAATTGACAAGGTCTTTCATTTTAATGAAGCTGACATTATATGCATGAAAGCATTCTTGCCTCTTTATCTTCTCATTCTTTCTTTCTTATTTATCTATGCTTTCTAACAGCATCTTTGATATATCTTCTATCATGGCAATCAAAATGAAATGGTCTATTATTTATCTAAGGTAATGGCAGGGACTAATGCACTTACTAACATAATTGCTGACAGAAGAACATTTATAATATGACAAATATATATAAATATATTGTTTAAAAGTTGTTATATTTATAGCAGAAGAGTGCTCAGTATCAAAGACAGAGTGTAGATATAGATACTGTAGATATAAGATACAGTGCTGTTTGATAAAAGTGACTCACCTGATTTTTTTTACTAAATGTTCTCTTCTCCGATGAAATGAAAGTTGAGCTAAATTCAAAGGATAAGCGATCTAAATTCCTAAGAAGAAGCTTTGAAAGCTCTTTGAATTTAGCAGTAAGTACTGTCAAGCATCCGTTCAGTATAATGTTCTGGGGATGCTTTTCTTTTTCATGGAACTGGTTTCTTAAAACCTATTGAAAAGACCCCCAGGAGCGAGCAGTACAAGAGAATTTTAGTGTCTTGTCTGCTCCCTTCTGCTGAAAGGGTGCAAATCAATCCCACCAAGCTCATTTTTGTGTAGGATAATGCTCCCTATCACAAATCAAAATTGATGAAGGAATACTTTGATGAGAAGCAGGTGAGTGTTATGATATGGCCACCCCAATCTCCTGACCTCAACCCCATAGTAAACTTATGGAGCATTATAAAGTACAGGCTCTTGAGAAAGCAGTTGAGCAACAAAGAGGATTTGATTGTGAATTTCATATCTGAATGGAATTCAATACTTGGAGATGAGATTTGCCAGAACCTAATCAAGTCAATGCCAAAAAGGGTTGAAAAGATTATTCAAAATAAAGGAGGACCCATAGATTATTAAATATTTCGAACTATATTACTTATTATAAATAAATGATACCCCTATTATTCTTTTTTTAAAGCTGTTCATTTATGTTTCTATTGATTACTAGTTGCAGGAAATAAGTGAGTCACTTTTTTGCACAGAGTTTTTTCCCTAAATCACATTTATATCCAAAATTATAATTATCAATAGAATACCTTAGGGTGAGTAAACTTTTTTTAGTAGGTGGTCGGGAAGGGGTCTTCATATTAGTAAGATTAAAAATTAGTTTGACCCCAAAAACAATAGGCAAAAAAAATTTTAAATAAAAAAATAAGGAGTCACTTTTATTGAACAGCATTGTAGATTGATTTGTATTTTACAGCTTAACAACCCTTTCCAGGTTATTTAAAGTTATAAAATACTTTTAGATTGAGAGAATTTCTTTATCAATCTGATAATAATTTACTGATCCAAGTCCAACTAATTAACCCGTAGCTTGGGGAGAAGAGGTGGATTCATATCTTTCCCAAAGGTATTTGCAACTAAGTGAATATAATGAACCCAACTGGAATTGGAACTTGGCATTCTGATTTACAATTCTGTGCCGTTATCCATTATATCACATACACAGACAAGCATAGGGCAACTGGTATTCTCAAGTGGTCACCCATCTAGTTACAGACCAGACTTGACATTGCTTAACTTCAGTGATTGTAAGAGAACTGGTGTTTCAATGGGATATGGCTGTAAGCCTTATGGTCATAGGAATCAACATTACATGGTGACTGTTAGTTTCCCACGTCATTGCAATCTTTAGACCAAGATATCAACACTGCATAATGACTGAGATTATTGATCTTTATGTCCTCTCTCTCTCTCTCTCTCTCTCTCTCTCTCTCTCTCTATATATATATATATATATATATATATATATATATATATATATGAATAAAGACAAAAAGAAAACTTAGCTGATGCATTTTATCCTGTGATGAACTTTATCAAGGCAAGTAAGGATTTTATTCTGCAACAATCATTTATAAACAAAGGTAAAAATGTTAGGTGAAATTTAAGAAATTCTCAAATTTATCTATCTATCTATATATATATATATATATATATATATATATATATATATATATATATATATATATATATATATATGAATAAAGACAAAAGGAAAACTTAGCTGATGCATTTTATCTTGTGATGAACTTTATCAAGGCAAGTAAGGATTTTATTTTGCAACAAGCTTTTATAAACAATGGTAAAAATGTTAGGTGAAATTTAAGAAATGCTCATATTCATCAGGCTGACTGAAAAGTCTACATAAATTATGGAGGATGCAAAGTGACATAATTTAATGTCTAATAAACAAAAGAGAGTAAATGATGTTACTGCTGTTTTCTTTTATAATGTAATTAATATTTATATTATTTTTGTTTGCAATTATTTCATGTATTTCATACTTTAAATGAAAGGAGGTTATGAATTTAACTGTTTTCTTTTAATTTTGTAACATTTTTATAGTCATGTATGTTGCCTTGGGAAAGGAGTAATTCTTTCAGGAAAGGAGATATTAGAAAAATCCTGGGTGTAGATTTATATTTTGATAAGATTTGATAGCAGCACTCTCAAGAATTTTCTAAGTAAGTTACTTTCTCTTTTAATAAGTGTGACATTCTTTAGATCAAAATAGTGGTTAAATTTATTTCTATATATAACTACTGCATTTGATAAATCATTGTGTATAAGATTCTTATATATATATGTGTGTGTGTGTGTGTGTGTGTGTGTGTGTGTGTGTGTGTGTGTGTCGTGTGTATAGAGTGCGATGGATAAATTGTCATTTAAATTATGCAAAAATGAAAACAACACTGACATCTCATTTTAACAGATATATTTACCAAAATTACACAAAAATATCTTGAAATACTAAAGAATAAATTTATTCAATAAAATCATCATTGGTTTCAACCATTGTCTCAAGACAATTTCAGAATCTCCTGCAACTCTTCTGGACAGTCTCCTTGTTTAAGTTGGTGAATCCTGCCATAATCCTTACCTTCAGTTTATCTTTGGCGTTACAGGGAGTTTTGTTGGTCACACACACACAACTACACCCCCACATAATAATCAAGGGGGTTGCAGTCTGGGGAATTAGGTGGTCAGATGTAAGGAGTGATGTTGTTGCAGAAATTGTCTGACAGCCATCACTGGGTTCTTCTGCTTGTCTGGCATGGTGCAGAGTCCTGTTGTCAGACATAGGGTCTTCCAGCTGCCAACCTCTTGACTCAAGGCAGCACTGCCTCCTTACTTGGTGTAGGTCTTCATGTTGAGTCTGAGGCCCTGTGAGAAGATGAATGGAGGCATAATGTTGCCATCACTAGTGATCACTTCAAACACCTTCGTAATCACCATTAGACTCATCCAACTCTTTCCAAATCCTCTGCACTGTCCTCAGATTGACACCCAAACACTCTGAAATGTTTGTTTTGGAGCTTCTGGTGTGAATGCCAAGCAGTACAGCATGCCATTTTCCTGGTGGAGTGAATTGCATCATGGTGCTCTTTTTCTCACAGATGGTGCCCAACAGACTTTCTTATAATCTGCAGTCAACAAAATCAAAAACAAACAATGTGCAAATTTAAAATAAAATGGTGAAAATTTACCCATTGCATCATGTATATATATATATATATATATATAACCCCTTGTGTGATAGTGGCCTCCAGCCTTGCTTGGGGTGATACGCTTAAAAAAAAAGAAAATATATGTCTGTGTGTGTGTGTGTGTGTGTGTGTGTGTGTGTGTGTGTGTGTGTGTGTGTGTGTGTGTGTTTGCAAGCTTCATTAAGTATGACAGACATGGTGCTTTGATTAACTATTATTAGACAATACATATATAATATCATTGTCTACATGTAAAAAAAGGCTAACAATAATAAAACTGACTGTGTTTTGAAAATAAAACATTCTATAATACTAAATGCATACATACAAAAATCCATTTCCAGTTAACAGTAAATATATTCCATCCCTGAAAGTGGTGAAATGTATAGATGAATGCACTCTGAAAGATAAAACATTTGGACAATTCTTGTATAATTTATCTACTGAAAAGAAAAATTAAGATCATTTCAGAAATTATATAAAAAACTTAGTCAAAGCACCTTGTCTGTGATATTTAATGAAGAGGAAATTAGATGTAACAGAAATGTGGTTCACCAGAAAGATACTATGGATTGAAAATGAACACAAGAGGAAAAGTTACAGGAGAATTAAAACAAAGAGGGCACTTATACTGAACCAAAAAGTGTTGAAATTTCAAGCATAATGAGGAAAGAGGGCTTGGAGAATTTGGTATACACAGAACATATTGAAAGCAACAAGGAGAGAGGGAAACAGTTACTAAAATACATAACAAATTTGAGTTAATAAATAGTATAACAAGGACTGAGGAGTATAGTAAGGGGACATACATTACTAGAACTCTGAAGGATAGGAAGTTGTGGAGAGCCAAAACCCCAAATCCCAGAGAGACACATCATATAACTGAAGATAATCATCATTATTTATTTAAATTGCTATCACCAGTATTGAATGATCTCAACTTAGTCTGGCACAAGGCCACAGATTTTGAGCACTCAACCCCGCTATTGTAATAACAGTCTGCAAACTTGCAAGAGCTGATCAACTATGGCAGAAGGTGACAAGTGTTAGGCACCCAGTGAAGTTCAAACTCATGAAGTCTATAAGGTTAACTTGTTAACCATTACTATATGATAGAAGATGATAAATTTTGATTTGGCAGAATGCCTCAATTATATTTCTGGGACGACCGCAGCTTTGGCTGCATACTCTTAAGCCATCTTTCAAATTCTGTTTTTTCTTTGGTCATATAACTTCCAGGCTTTCTTGAACGTGTTGATGGTGTAGTGGATAATGTCTTAGAACGCAATATCAGAGAGACAAAACTAAATTCCAGTCAGGTTCGTGACATTCACTTATGTGTAAATACTCTTGGGAAATGTATGAATCCATCTTTTCCCCCCACTTATGGATTAAATAGTAGAATTTGTATCTTGAAAAATCAATGCTATTCTTACAAAAATTGTTAAGGATATATTCACTCATAAAAAGAAAATGAATTATTATTACTTGTCCAAATTACATTTTGGCTTTCAATAACCCACAAAGGGATGATAAGTCATAAAAATAATCAATAAAATTCAGCCTTCCTTGAGTGACAGCAATTTAGAATGTATTGCGTGTCTGTTGTCTTAGCCACATAACCTGCAGACATCAGTAGGTGTATATAAATTTAGCTGTATATTCTCCAGCTATACTTGGGCCTTTGTTGCTTTGGTTACATACCCTTTACCTATCTTGATACTTATCTGCTGTAGGGATTCGTCCCTGCGCTGGTAGTATCATGGCTATGACTAGTTTGGACCAGCTATGACAAGCCAAGACCAGCTATGACTAGCTCTGACCAGCTTGGACAAGCTATGACCAGCTATGATTAGCTTAGACCAGCTCTGACCAGTTTGGACAAGCTATGACCAGCTTAGACCAGCGGCCCGAGTGTTTTCACTCGGGTCCCCACATTAAAAGCCAACCTTGTGTCACAACCTGACTCAGTGGGCGGGTGGGGGGTCAAATAAATACCTACCCTTTACCTATCTTTGTGTGTTTGTATTCCCTTCAGCCAACCTCAGTGTCTTTTGATTTTTTACATATTCTCCAGCTGAGGTGACATACTTTTCAGCTATCCACTGTGTTAAGGTATACTAAATCTTGTCCTGAAGTGGCCTGAACTCTTTACGTCCTGTTCCTGATTCTATGTAGTCTTTGGATTATTTTCTCTTCAACTATGCCAGAGTAAGTTTTATTCATCAGTGACCATAGATAATGCATGTGAGTAATGAGGAAGTTTTAAGGAAAATGAAAACAAAACAGACTCTTATAGTCAGGATTAGAAAGAGACATTTCTAGGACACATAATGAAGAAAGAGCACTTGGAGACTGTAACACTCACAGGACATATCAAAGGCAAGAGGGACAGTAGGTAACATTCCTAAAAAGCTTGTTAAAAACATAGTTGAGAGATCAGAGACTGGGAGTGATAGTGAAAAGACAAATATTGCTAAGAGCTAAAAAGGATAGGAAGTTGTAGAGAACCATGACCAGCCACTTCCTGTACGGACATGACACATAGAAGAAGACCATAAATTATCATTTCAATGATTTTGTGAATGAGATCAGGAAGAAGTCTAAATTTTAAAATAAAAAAAAAACATTTGTTTTATTAAAATGTTAAAAAATTTGCATGTATTGACAAAGCCAGAGAATTAATATCCAAATTTATTGCTGTTTCAAGTTCATTATAAATGGAGTTCATCATATCTGATCTTAATTTTATTTGTTGTTTTTCATTTAACAAAGCAGTTATTAAAGAAGAGAGTAACGGATAAAGTCTGTGTTTCCATTTTAACAAATGATGAATATTTCAAATTCAACAGCTTCCTTTTTAACATAAAAGATCCATATTTCAACCAGACAGGAATTTATGATATTCTCAATACAAAGCATGTTCAACTTTAACCTCTTGAACAAAACTAAATGAAGAAAACAATATGACAAAAACAATAGAGTGATAATTAATTGACTGCCTTTTAGTAAATTTGCTGCAAAAAATAAATAAATGGTGTTAAACTGACAGCTTGTAAAAAGATTAAAATTGCTGGTAATGTTAATGAACTGAATACATCATTGCTTTCATACAAACACACACATATATATTGATTCATTTTATATTGCTTAAGAACCTTTTGCAAGTTATTTAAAGCCGGAAAATATTTTTAGATTGTTCTAACAGGAGAGAACTATGGAAGAAAGACTTATTCTCCCATTTGTATTTCCCCCATTATGGGCATTATTTATCAGTCATAATTTTAGATTGTTGTAACAGAAGAGAACTATGGAAGGAAGACTTATTCTCGCATTTAATTTCCCCCATTATGAGCATTATTTATCAGTGATATAACACCGTAGTTCATGGATGGAATGTCTGAAAAGAAAAATAATGACAAACATGCTTTGTTCTCAGAGAGACTT
>OZ038483.1:125189369-125236869 GCA_964036315.1 Acanthosepion esculentum
GAGTTTGGTCAGAGGAGAGATCAGCTGCCAGGCTCTGATCAATTTGGTATCAATCAATTTTTTAAAGGTTTACTTCAAACAAAGGGATTTATATTTGTTTAGTTAATGAAGATCAGTCTGTTTATTATCTATCTTAGTCTATTCATTATCTATCTATTTCACTCAGTTCCTTATCTATTTCAGTCAGTTCATTATCTATCTATTTCAATCAGTTCCTTATCTATTTCAGTCAGTTCATTATCTATCTATTTCAATCAGTTCCTTATCTATTTCAGTCAGTTCATTATCTATCTATCTAATTCTGATGATTATTTATCTATCTATCTATCTATCTATCTATCTAATTCTGATGATTATCTATCTATATATCTATCTATCTAATTCTGATGATTATCTATCTATCTATCTATCTATCTATCTTTCTCAGTCTGTTCATTATTGATATGTCCTGCTAAGGGAGATATTTGTTTGAAGTAGCTAAGTGGTTTTGGCTACTGTAACCGGGTAGGACAATCTAGCAGGTAGCCATAATGGACTCGTACTCAATGTAGTTGCAGGCAATATGCTTAGGATTAGGCTTAGGCAATAGGCGTAGGCGATGTACCTCCACATCAGTCTGTATTTATGGCTGACACCAGCTAATCATATTACTGTGAGGGGGAACCCAGGTGTATGCATATTCATTACATCAATTATCTATCTATCTATCTATCCCAGTCTGTTCATATCCATTGCAGATAGGATTTTTGGAGAGTGAAAAATTGAAATACATTATTTTAATCACTAAAATTACTTTCAGGTTCTAGGTGATCATGGCTCTCCACAACTTCCTCTCCTTTGTTGCCCAAATCTGCAGGCATATTAGATTAGCAAAATATGCCTTTCAAAAATTAGACTAAGTATTAAGAGGAATTAAAAAAAAAAGAACTGAACTGATATGTAATATCTAATCTCCAATAGGCAAGGAATGCTGGACAATTTCCTCACAGATGAAGAGGAGACTTCATCATCCTCATCCTTTGACCTCCCTATGGTTGGTCGGAACTCTACTGACAATCCCTTTCCACACAGTTCAGTCCTGTATTGCTGTCCCCATCTCCGTTATATCCAACCCTGAGTCCTGAGCTATGGTGTTTAGGAAAGAGGAGACTTAAAGGCAACAGAGATGTGGTTCTACAGAAAGATGCTGAGAATACCATGGTTAGAACATGTGAGCAATGTGGATATTTAATCCACCTCAATCTGTTCATATCTATGTACCTATCTATGCCAAAATTTACATTCACCCTAATGATTACGTAGTAGTAGATTATATAAAAGTGTCTGATGAAGTACATCATGAAGAACTGTTTGAACTGCTAGGTAAGCTTGATTTATTTGGGAAAAATATCAGAACAATCCAGAACTTATAGAGGAAGTAAACTGCCTGAATACAGATAGAAAATGAATTCAGTAAATACACAAAAATAGAAAGGGGCATGAGACATGGATGTGTCTTTTCACCAGACTTCTTCAAACATGACAGTGGAACAATCCTGAGAGAGAAGTCCTACCAGGATTCATTATTTTTGGCCACAATATAAGATATTGATGTCATGGAATAACGAGTTACCCACATAAATGATTACACGATAGCTAGTAAGTACCTATAAAGTCAACTGTCTATGAGAGACTGGAGGAAGAGTGAGAGCAAGAAAATGCAAGCATGTCTGACCTTCCAATTAGTGGTACTCACTACTAGATTGACCTGTGTGTATAACTGTACCATATTTCATATGGTACTTGTTGTATACACTGAATTTTTCTTCTATTATCCACCTTAGCCTGGAATATAACAGATATGCAGATGAGTGTTTACAGCAGATATAGAAAGGAAACTACAGGAACTCTTGTAAAGGAAAGCATGAAGAAAGGACTAAGTAACAACTGTAAGAAGAGAGAGTATGGGTAAAAAGAACAACCAAAAATACAAATGACAAATTAGAGTACTAAAATCAAGCAAGTACAAAAATTTAAATATCTAGGAAGTTTTTTAACAGAGGACGGAAAATGTGACACCGAAATCCGAAGGTGAATTGGGATAGTGAAAGATGCCTTCCAAAAGCTATGAAAAGTACTAAGAAACAGGAAAATCAAGCAAGTACAAAAATTTAAATATCTAGGAAGTGTTTTAACAGAGGACGGAAAATGTGACACCGAAATCCGAAGGTGAATTGGGATAGTGAAAGATGCCTTCCAAAAGCTATGAAAAGTATTAAGAAACAGGAAAATAAAGCAGGTACAAAAATTTAAATATCTAGGAAGTGTTTTAACAGAGGACGGAAAATGCGAGACCGAAATCCGAAGGCGAATTGGGATAGCGAAAGATGCCTTCCAAAAGTTATGAAAAGTATTAAGAAACAGGAAAAGCCAACAAGTACAAAAATTTAAATATCTAGGAAGTGTTTTAACAGAGGACGGAAAATGCGACACCGAAATCCGAAGGTGAATTGGGATGGCGAAAGATGCCTTCCAAAAGCTATGAAAAGTATTAAGAAACAGGAAAAGCCAACAAGTACAAAAATTTAAATATCTAGGAAGTGTTTTAACAGAGGACGGAAAATGCAATGCTTATATCCAAAGGCATAGAGGAATAATGAATGATATTTTCCACAAGTCAAGCAAAGTATTAAACAACAGGAAAGTTTTGTTAGAAACAAAGAAGAACGTGATCATTTATTATGTAATATCATTCTTCTTATATGGCAGTGCATGCTGGACAATTTCATCAAAAATGAAGAAGAGACTTGATGCAATAGAAATGTGGTTCTCCAAAAGGATGTTAAGAATACCATGGAATGAACATGTGAGTCATGAAAATGTTTTAAAGACAAATGGAAGCAAAAAGGGCACTTATACTTCAAATCTGAAAGATATACTTGAAATGTATGGGATACGTAATGAGAAAAGAAGGCTTGGAAAATTTGACACTTTCAAGATATACTGAAGGCAAGCAGGGAAACAGACCTAACTAATTTGTGTAACAGAGTGGAGGAGCGGTAGTAAAAAGACAAATGTTACTAAGAACTACAAAAGATAGGACGTCGATGAGAGCCATGATTGTCTACATCCTGAAGAATAAGTCTGGTTGAACATTACTGCTGAGTTCTATGTTCAAACCTGCCTGGGTGCTCCATACAAAAATTTGATATTAGATAATCCAAGAAAGATTAACATAAAATCAATGAATATAAGAGCAATTTGTAGACATACACCCTTGTGCAAATTAATTGAAACAATGCTTTAGTTTCATTTCTTTCACCATACGGTCAGTTTTAGACCCACTGGAGTGACAGGGTGTAATCAATTTCTATTTTTACCTCAGATGAGGTCATTTGCAGTGGTGTGCAGTAATATGAATCTATTTTCAGAGTGTATGATGAAATCTGTTTGGCCTTGAAAAATATTGTGGCATCCATGATTGCATCAGAGTTTTATCACACCTAGACACTATTGTCTCGACTGTCAATTAGTTGTCATACAGCTACTGTCTTTGATGGACGTTACTCCAAGGAAGCATACAAAAATTGTGACGGTGCATGAACACACTGGCAAAACTTACCAGAGAACACATCAAAGTACTATAGACTGGCCTGGAAACTCTCCTGATTTAAATCCAATTCAAAATCTGTGGTCAATCTGCAAGGAACGACTACGTGGAATGGACATACGAAGTACTAACATGTGCACTGGATCATGTTTCATTAGAAAAATATGAAAAATGTAAATAATAACCCAATTATTCGATTTGTTTTAATTAATTTGCATAAGGGTGTACGTATACAATGGTATGGTCATATTAGACATTTCCTTATAAGGAAACATTCAACATTGGTTGACTAAGCAGCCAGTGCTACTCGAGTTATCATTTCTTTCATTCTTTGGCCATCGAGCTGAGATCAATGTTTAGTATCTGGGATCTGACTGCTTGGTCAATGAATGTCAAATGTTGCCTTGTTGAGAAACGGCTAATATTACCGTTACCATTGGACATCGAGCTTAAATCAAAGTGTAGTAACTCTTCTCTTCCCTTCTAATGGCAATGGTAATATTATCCGTTTCTTTATATGGAAGCGTTCAACATTGATTGACCGAGCAGCCAGTGATTTTTGATTCACGCTTTTCTTCAACCCTTGGCTATCGAGCAGGTATCAAAATGTAATAGATCAGGTGTAACAGCAGTGGTGTGCAGTAATATACACTTTATTTTCATTGTCTGTGATGAAATACTGCAACATCCATGACTGCATCAGATTTTTATCATGCCCAAACACTATTGTCTCGACTGTCGATTAGTTGTCATATGGCCATTTTCTGCGATAGACGTTTCTCCAAGAAATGTATGAGAATTGTAATGCTGCATGAACACAATGGCAAACCTTACCAGTGAGCAAATCAAAGTACTATATACTGGCTCAGAAACTGTCCTGATTTAAATCCAATTGAGAATCTGTGGTCAATCTGGAAGAAATGACATCATGTAATGGACATATAAAGTACTAACATGTGCACTGGGTCATGTTTCATTGAAAAAATATGAAAAAAAGTAAATAATGACAGAATTATTCATTTTGTTTCAGTTAATTTGCACAAGGGTGTATTTTCCAAGAAAAACAGTCAATATTAAAATGTAAAATTAAATATTTGGGAAACAAAATATTTTTTTTTTCTATTTTTATCATTTGATGATCATATTCACTTTTATTTTTAACTGAATTCTTTTGAAAATATTTTATCTTTAGTTTTGCTCATGTCGTGACAGCTGTCATGTGAGCATGCATTTAAAAAAATTATCAAAATTGTTGTATTTTTGTGTATTGATTATAACATTGAAGAAAATAAACATTACGAAGGTTTCTAATCTTTTTTAGCTGAGGGAAATAATTGACGATAAAACATTCAGAAAGAGTTTTTAAAAAAAAAACACTAAATTCGATCATGATAATACGAGACAACCTGTTTCTTTGGTGACCAAACAAAAAATTATTACATGAAAGTTTTTCCTCAAACACCATAAACACCAATAATTTCTTCTGGATTTTACATTAAAAAACGTACTGTACATCTATCTATCTATCTATCTATCTCCTTCTGTTCACTATATCTATCTATCTATCTATTCCAGTCTCCTCAGGTCTTGTCTCAGTTATTTCATATCTATCTATCTATTCCAGTCTTGTCTCGGCTATTTCGTATATCTATCTATCTATTCCAGTC
Organism: Acanthosepion esculentum; assembly: GCA_964036315.1. Classification (NCBI taxonomy): domain Eukaryota; kingdom Metazoa; phylum Mollusca; class Cephalopoda; order Sepiida; family Sepiidae; genus Acanthosepion; species Acanthosepion esculentum. The sequence goes on from OZ038483.1 coordinate 125,194,626, forward strand.
TCGTCACAGCTATTTTGTATCTATCTATCTATCTATCTATTCCAGTCTTGTCTCGGCTATTTCGTATATCTATCTATCTATTCCATTCTCGTCTCAGCTATTTTGTATCTATCTATCTATCTATTCCAGTCTCCTCGGGTCTTGTCTCAGTTATTTCGTATCTATCTATCTATCTATCTCTTCCAGTCTCCTCGGGTCTCAGCTATTTCATATCTATCTTTCTATCTATCTATCTCAGTCTGTAAATCTGGAGTATTACACATTCTTGTATGTATACAATGGAATTTACTTGTGGTGGACCAACAGTTGGTTTTATGGTTTATTTTGCTTTATGGCATATCAAACTCAAACAGTTATTTACAGATCGTGACAGATATTAGTGAGATATGATTAGATATACTTTAATGTTTTAAAAATATTTATTCTGTATTATTATTGTTTAGGTAATAAGCATTATAACATAGCACAAATAGCTATATTGTGGAAAGAGGAATTTTCGAAAATATATGCATTTTTTACGTATTTATGGTTATTTTTTTATTTAGGGCTATTTTTTTTAAAAACAACATCTTGTACATGTCATTATGGATAATATTATTCATTAATTACTAATTGTTTTAATTAATAACTATTTGTGCTCAGTTGTTGACGTTACCTGTTGATGTATTAAAATTTTGGAATAATGCAATAATATAAATTTAAATTTCATCTCTCTTATAGATGTCGCAATCTGTTGATGCCAACAAGATTTTTATGATAGGTTTGTATGAATAGAATATGTATTCTTTGTAAGAAATCAGTTTCTACATAAGGAATCATAGACATATTTTTGTAAAGAGGGTTTTTGTCGAGAGGCAAATACATTGCTGATATTTTAAAAAAAAAATATATATTGCTGGTATTTTTACTATAAAAATCTATTTTTATACTTTCATAGTGTTTTGACACCAGATTGGGGGTTGCCCATAGCTAGGACCCTAACAGGGTCCCAGCTATGGGCAACCCGGGTCAGGGTGGACCTGGGAACAAAAGCAATTAAGAATTGGCTCCCTGCTCCCTAAACCCTGATAAGAGGCCTTGCTGCCAGATGTAGTTTATCGTCATGCCCAGGACAACCAACAGTTGAAAAATGTTGCCATGAAATTGAAGTTATATTCTGTTATACACTGAATTTTTTTAAAAATCATTTCACTCCAAGCAAGGCAATAAAGCCCCTAAGACATGAGGGGTTACTGAGTGTGAAAGAATAAGAGAAAAAGAAAAATTTTATTAAAGCAAAAGAACAATAAAAAGAACAGAAATTAAGAAAACAAAAGCTAACAATTGATACTGCTATATATTTAAAGATTCTTGACAAAATCCAAAGAAGAGTCTGCAATGTTATTGGCCCTGACCTGGCATCTTGGCTCTTGTCATATTTCCAGCATTGTAACGTAGATTCCCTGTTCCTATTTGTAGATAGAATTTTGTGGTAACTCTTCTGATGCACTTTCTACTTTGGTACCATTGACTTTCTGAATTCAAGTACAGTACTAGATTGGTAGTTAGGCCACATCATTTATAGTTGAAACGGCAAGATGTAACCATAACAGTTTTCTTCTCTCACACTTCTTGCTTGTCGAACTCTCTTCCAGTTTCTTGCTTTCTAATCAACTTTGATCTTCAGAAATTTAAAAGCAATGCCAATTGTCATCTTTTGTCTCACTGAACCTTTTATTCTCCTCTCTTCTTAATAATGACTTCTCTCATATTCTTTCACACTTGTGTTTTAGGGGCTTTATCACCTTGCTTGGGATGAAATGATTTTATCTTCAAAGTGGCTTGCCAATTCAAATAAAAAAATTTAAAAAATGAAACTTGGACCTGTTATTTTTTTTCTTGCCTAACTATATTTAGAGAAAGTCAAACAAAAAAAAATAAAAGATGAATTCAAAACAGCAAAGAATGTAGGAAAGAATGAAAAAAATGTAGAAAGAACAAAAAAATGCCTTACACTTGAATCTGAAAAGAAACTCTTTCTAATTTTGGTACTTGGAAGCTTCCATATTTTTTTTTTTTTTGCAAGATGTCTGTGAGAAATTTTAGCGATTCCATCTCTGGTGATGCTTTGTCCTAAGCCCCCTGGCAGAGTTCGAGAAGTGCCTTCAGTTTAATACACAGTTGATAAATTGTTGACAACAAGTGATATCCATTGTGAACTTGTGACCCTCTATGAAGCTAATAGTTTTATGATAGGATGATCTATAGAACAAATTGGGATTTTTTCCAAACAAAGTCTGAAACAAAAAGAAAAAAAAAAGAGAGAAAAAAGGGCTTATTTAACAAAGGAGGTATATCAAAGTAGAAAAAAAACATAGTGAGTAATAACTAAAGGAGTGAAGCTACATGTTCTTCCTGGTGTTTTGTAAGTGATAGTAAGATTAATCTGTTCAAATAAAACAAATCAGAAATATCTGCCATTATGAAAGCAAGGCATTATGGGTAATATGATTGAAAGAAAGTTGTAATAAAAAAAAGATTTCAAACTTAGAAAAAAATTTTAAATTCTACAAAGAACAAAAAAATGTTAGGAAAAGACAAGAATGGAATTAAAAAAAGAAGACAAGTAGAAACAAGATTAAAATAAGAAATTTCAGTGAAATGATAAAGATGTTAAGATAAATGTTAAAAAGAAACAACAAATTCATAAAAAGGGTAAAAATTAAAACGAGAAAAGAAAAAAGGAAAGTAAGAAAAACAAAATGATTTCGGATTAAAAACAAAATCTTAATCAAAAAAACTGTAAGACAGAAAAAAATTAATTTTGTTTAAAAATTAAAAAAATATTAACACCAGCCAAATATATATATACATATATATATATATTATATGTGTGTGTGTGTGTGCAAATATATAGTAAAATAGGAAAGAACATGTTAGGTAAATAATCCAAAGTTCTTTAATATTTTTGTTTTTATTTTTAAAAAACAATGCTCAATACAAAAGTAGAGCCTAAAGTAGAGTGAAGGAATCATATTTAAAAAAAAATAATTATAATTATAATATATATATATATATATATATATATATATATATACGATGTGATGAGAACGAAAGTAATATATAAATTCCAATGTTCACAGCATTAATTCAAGAGAGAGCTCGATACCGATAGTAGAGCGATAATTATTTATTTATTATAATTTTATTGTATAGACAAAACCATTTTGCTCGCTTCAAAGATGCAACTTGGTTTTAGTGCATTTCAACTGCACTTCGACGGGTGAGAATCGAAAATGGTTATGAACAATCCTGCTTGTATATATTTTTCTTCTCGAACAAATGGACAAAAAGAAGTGACGTTTCACATACGGCTTGCCTACAAGCAGGATTGTTCATAACCATTTTTGACTCTCACCTGTCGAAGTGCAGCTGAAATGCACTGAAACCAAGTTGCATCTTTGTAGTGAGTAAAATGGTTTTGTCTATATGATAAAATTATAATAAATAAATAAATAATATATATATATATATAAAGGGTGAATAAATTTTTTGAAACATGAAAATTTAGAAAAATATAAAAATGGAAATAAAGAAAACTAAAAGTAAAAAAGAAGAGAAAAGGAAAGATAATTGTGAAAATGAAAAAAAATGTGGACTTAAAAGAAAAACATTAAATACAAAACACGATGAAAAAATGAGGAAAAAATATCTACAATTTATGAGTGTTTATTGGTCATAAACATAAATCATTTCAAATGAAAAATTATCATTAGTGACAGTTTAAAATGTAAAAAAATAAAATGAAAGCCAAAAAAGAAACGAGTAAAATATTAAAAAATGAAATAAAATAAGAATAGTATCATGAATATATTGGGAGAGCGACATTAGTAAAAACACTTATAAAAAAGACAAAGTCCCTCTTTTAACACTTGTGAAAATTAAATAGAATTCCAATACAAATTTGATTTGAAAGGTGTCATAACAAAATATAGAAAGTCAAAAAATGAAAAAAAGATCTGATCAAGTTCTAGACATAAAATTATAAAGCTGATTTTTAAATACAAAATGTACAACTGATAGTACGGTACGAAGATCTTTAATCTGGGATTCCATGGTCCGGCACCTCTCATGGTCCGTTGCTTTTTTTAATAAGCTACCATCAGTTCAGTGAGCAGCTATGAAGACAGCACTACACATTATTTACAACATTCCACAGCAGCAGAGTATTTTAGTGTAACAGTTTTGCTCATTCTTATATATAGCTGCATATTTACCGGTTCAGGATAGGGAGTATATATTATTTCCTGGTTTTAGTCTTTTTTTAGACTTTGAAACAATAAATAAAAACTTTGTTTGAAAGCATTAATAATTGTTTTATTTCCTTTTTTAGCCATTGTTCTACCTTTGACAACACAGCACTATATATGTGAAATGAGCATGAAAGATTGATTGATTCATTTTTTATGGTTTATCAACACTTTACAGGTTATTTAAAGCCAGAAAATATGTTTTTAGATTGTAAGAATATTTTTTTGAAGATAATAATTATTTTAGTGATACAATTCTTATTAATTAACCCATAGCTGGAGGAGAAATACTCAAGGGTATTTGCATGTAAGTGAAAATAACAAACTCAATGGCTCTCCAATAAACAATTCCAAGCCATTATACATGGCACAACCCCCACATCTAAGCTTACAACACCTGGTATTACTAATCAGTCAACCTAGGAACTGGCCAGATATGATGTTGCTTGACTTTGGTGATCGTATGGGAAATGGTGTTCAATGTGATGTGACTATAAGCCAAACTTGTAAGACTATGTTTACATATACGTTTTTTGGAGTGATTTTTGTCATCCAGAATTTTCTGTGGTTTCCAACAGAGACATGACTAATGCATCCGGAAAGGTAAGCCAGGTATGCCCCAAGTTCACAGAAGAGTAATTTATGAATTATTCTTATAATATTCTTATATTAAAACAAAACCTTATTTTTAAAAAGCAAGAGACACCAAGCAATGTCATGTCTTAAATATAAATGCTTATTTCAGGAGACTTCTTTACTATTGTCCTATTTTTATATTTAAAAAGCAAGAGACACCAAGCACTGTAATGTCTTAAATATAAACATTTATTTCAGGAGACTTCTTTACTATTGTCCTATTTTTATATTTAAAAAGCAAGAGACACCAATCAATGTAATGTCTTAAATATAAATGCTTATTTCAGGAGACTTCTTTACTATTGTCCTATTTTTATATTTAAAAAGCAAGAGACACCAATCAATGTAATGTCTTAAATATAAATGCTTATTTCAGGAGACTTCTTTACTATTGTCCTATTTTTATATTTAAAAAGCATGAGACACCAAGCAATGTAATGTCTTAAATATAAACATTTATTTCAGGAGACTTCTTTACTATTGTCCTATTTTTATATTTAAAAAGCAAGAGACACCAATCAATGTAATGTCTTAAATATAAACATTTATTTTAGGAGACTTCTTTATTATTTTCAGATTTCAGGACTAAATTTTTCTTATTAAAATTTAAAGTGAGTTTTAGTTATTCTACAAGTCTTCCTTGAAATAAAAAAAAATTTGAGAAACACTGATCTAGACAGCACTTCTGCATGACATTAAGATGTGGATGGTCAGGTATTATGCTGAAGTCTTTACTCATGATTGAAAAAATGTTTTTTTAAGACTTATGGTAGTAAAGGAAATGTGTTTTTTACAGCCATATTGCTTTGAAACACCAGTTCTCATCCAATCACCAATCATACTGCTCAGTACCCAGTGATTGCTTGGGAATACCAAGTACTGTTGGATGTGCAGGTGGTGTGATGGATAATGAATGTGAAATCATAGAGCTGAGTTCAAATTCCAGTCAAGTTTGTTACATTCACTTATACACAAATACCCTTGAGAAAGATATGAATCAATCTATTCTCTTCCTATTTATGGGTTAAATAACAGGAGGTACTGAGTTTTGTTTTGCTTTGGTTTGTTTTACAGGATATCAACCTCAATGGGTTATTTAATGCCTACAAGAATTTTATTGCTGGTAATATTGTTTATCTATCTGTCTATCTATCTCTCTATCTCAGTCTATTTATATCTATCTGGATGTTCATTTTCTATCAATCAATCAATCTATCTAATGTTCCTTTTCTATCTATCTATCTTAGTATATATTGGTTTGGTTTGTTTTACGACATATCATCCTCAATGGGTTATTTAGTGCCTACAAGATTTTTATTGCTGGTAATATTTTTTTCCAAAAATTTATTGTTGGTAATATTTTCTTTTCCAACATTGCTGGTATTAAAATCTATTTTTATACTTTCATAGTGTTTTAAGCCCTTTTGGGGAGATTAACTATTTGTGCATAGCTGGGACCCTGACAGATGCTACCACCTCAGGTCAGTGTGGATCTGGGAACACCAGCAATTAAAAGGTGGTTCCACGCTCCTCAAAACCTCCTGGTTCAAAGGCTTTGCTATTGGATGAAGTTTATCATCTTACCCAGGACGTGGATGTAGTTTATCGCCCTAGCTAGGACTGACTGGGTTTTATAGCCTTGTTTGGCAACCAGCTTACTGGGAATTTTTCTGCCAAGTCAATTATGAATCAAAAAGAGACATGATCACATAACCATGTCATATCCACCCCAACGGACATACATCAAGTCAGCACAGTAGAATAAAGGCACATTTCCACTCATGAACATCGAAGATGGGTAGATCTGAAGAAGGTCTATGTCCAACAAGACATTTATAGGCTGAGAAGAGATAAAGGAAAGTTGGAAGAAAGGCCTATCAATTTTAAAAAGACAATGTATGGTTGTGAAGAAGAGGAGCAGCCGAGGACGTGAGCTAAGAATTCGAGATGCCAAAATCAAGCAAGTTCAAAAACTTAAATATCTGAGAAGTACTTAACAGACAATAGAGAATGTAACATTGAAATCTGAAGAGATATTGAAACAGCAAAACATGCCTTCCAAAAGCTAAGCAAAGTATTAAGAAACAGGAAAATTTCATTAAAACTATGTAATATTGGTCATCCTATATGTCTCAGAGAAAAAAAAGTTGTAATTATAATTATATAATATGCACTACTTTAAAATTACAAATGTTTTGATCAAATGGAATTGAAAACATTGTCATTATAATGGCAAGAAAGCCAAAGAAAATGTATGCTCAATGGTTTAAAAATTTTTTTAGAAGGCATACATCCATTGACTTTGCAAGATGTTGTATTTTTTTATATGAAACACACTGTACAGTATCCAGAACAAACTTATAAAATTAATCTGACCCTGATGGGAGGGAATATGAAAAACTTTGGCGTCAATCAAATGAAGTAAGTCTAATGAACATTTACTAATTTATTCATATAATTAAAGGTCTCTTTTTTTTTTCATCATTTCATCCCAAACAAGTCAATAAAGCCATTAGAATGCAAGGGGTTACTGAGGAAAATGTAAAACAAAATACAGAGCAAAACCTCTAATAATCAGAAAAACTTTACAACCATGTCCTCCTGCATTTTGTATAGAGTATTTTCTTGCTGCCAGATGATTGCAAAATTGAATCGAACTGATAGTAGTGAAGAGAAAAATATCTGAAAAGTTTACATGTTTCTGGAAAAATGGCCAGTTCCTTGTACTGCCCCAGTAAGTTTCTGACCCCCTCCTGCTATCTTCTACCTTTACAAGAGCCAGATTCCACCAAAAATGGAGTACTGCTACCATATATGCACAGGAGCTGCCTAACCTTCCCTTTCCATTTCAAAAGTGGGTCCTTGTGGGTGACAAATTATTTTCCACCCTTTAGCTCCTTTCACACAAACAAAAGGTTGCGAGCCTCTCGCTGCTCTGTCACTATTTCCATGGAAAGTGTTCACGCAAACTATATTATTTAGTTCCACCAGTTCTTATAAGAATATTATTATTATTATAAATAAATAAAAATAAAATATTAATAATAAAAAAATTATAAATAAAATGAAATAAAACAACAACAATGTATAAAATAAATTAAATAAAAATTAAAAATAATAAAAATACTCCCAGCATGCAACAAAAATTGTTCCTGCTGGAAATACGGACATCCCACCAAAAGACGTTAAATTCAACTTCTTCACCATGAACCTTGGTATGGGCAACACATGTCTGACTTCTCTCTGTGATATGGCTTGTAATACTATGGAGTAAATTCTCCCTTTTATCACATGTTCCATAAAACAATTGTAACTTAAAAAATACACACACCAATACACACAATATATAAATAAATCATATGAAATTAACTCACAATGCTTTTCCTGTTATTTCTGTATGTTTTATTTCCTGTCAAGTATGCTTTTATCTCCATGAACAGAAGGCTAATTTCTGTTACTATGATGTGACCGATGACACCATATTTTAATCTTAACTACAGCAAACCATTCATTTCATCTGTATTACATTAATGAGATATAAGTTCCACTTGAGCAGCTGCTTCTCACAAACCACTGCTTTGTGGAACTGACTCTCAAGAGGATACCTCTCTAATCACTAAAATCTTAACTTGTTCAAGTCTAGTGTTAACTGTTCTCTTCCCTACATACCCCATGAACTGTGCATCTAGTTGTGTTACCCTCTACCTTGAGTGGCTCTTGGGTCATGTACAGCTGGAACATTATTGTAAACATTTTAAAAAACTTTAATTTTTACTAATTCTTTGAAAACTACCATAGTGATTTGTGGAAATAATGTGCAGGATATTTAATATAATAGATAGAAATTATAGTCATCCTCATTTTTTTATGAATTTTACCAGATTTTTCAGCGTCCTGAGTAAGACGATAAACTACATCTGGCAGCAAGGCCTCTGATCAGGAGGTTTTGAGGAGTGTGGAACCACCTGTTAATTGCTGGTGTTCCCAGGTCCATCTTGACCCGGGGTGGTAGCACCTGTTAGGATCCCAGCTATGGGCAAATAGTTAACCCCAAAACTGGGGTCAAAATGCTATGAAAATGTAAAAGATTTTAATACCAGCAGCACATTTTTGTAAAAAATTATTACCAGCAATTAATTTTGAAGGAAAAAATTATTACCAGCAATATATTATTACCAGTAATACATTTTTGAAAAAAAATATTACCAACAATACATTTTTGAAAACTAAAAATATTAGCAGCAATAAAAATCTTGTCGGTATTAAATAACCCATTGAGGTTGATATGCTGTAAAACAAAACAAACCAAACCAAAAATATTAGCATCAATAAAAATCTTGTCAGCCTTAAATAACCCATTGAGGTTGATATGTTGTAAAACAAAACAAACCAAACCAAAAATATTAGCAGCAATAAAAATCTTGTCGGTATTAAATAACCCATTGAGGTTGATATGCTGTAAAACAAAACAAACCAAACCAAAAATATTAGCAGCAATAAAAATCTTGTCAGCCTTAAATAACCCATTGAGGTTGATATGTTGTAAAACAAAACAAACCAAACCAAAAATATTAGCAGCAATAAAAATCTTGTCGGTATTAAATAACCCATTGAAGTTGATATGCTGTAAAACAAAACAAACCAAACCAAAAATATTAGCAGCAATAAAAATCTTGTCAGCCTTAAATAACCCATTGAGGTTGATATGTTGTAAAACAAAACAAACCAAACCAAAAATATTAGCAGCAATAAAAATCTTGTCGGTATTAAATAACCCATTGAGGTTGATATGCTGTAAAACAAAACAAACCAAACCAAAAATATTAGCAGCAATAAAAATCTTGTCAGCCTTAAATAACCCATTGAGGTTGATATGTTGTAAAACAAAACAAACCAAACCAAAAATATTAGCAGCAATAAAAATCTTGTCGGCATTAAATAACCCATTGAGGTTGATATGCTGTAAAACAAAACAAACCAAACCAAAAATATTAGCAGCAATAAAAATCTTGTCAGCCTTAAATAACCCATTGAGGTTGATATGTTGTAAAACAAAACAAACCAAACCAAAAATATTAGCAGCAATAAAAATCTTGTCGGTATTAAATAACCCATTGAGGTTGATATGCTGTAAAACAAAACAAACCAAACCAAAAATATTAGCAGCAATAAAAATCTTGTCAGCCTTAAATAACCCATTGAGGTTGATATGTTGTAAAACAAAACAAACCAAACCAAAAATATTAGCAGCAATAAAAATCTTGTCGGCATTAAATAACCCATTGAGGTTGATATGCTGTAAAACAAAACAAACCAAACCAAAAATATTAGCAGCAATAAAAATCTTGTCAGCCTTAAATAACCCATTGAGGTTGATATGTTGTAAAACAAAACAAACCAAACCAAAAATATTAGCAGCAATAAAAATCTTGTCGGCATTAAATAACCCATTGAGGTTGATATGCTGTAAAACAAAACAAACCAAACCAAAAATATTAGCAGCAATAAAAATCTTGTCAGCCTTAAATAACCCATTGAGGTTGATATGTTGTAAAACAAAACAAACCAAACCAAAAATATTAGCAGCAATAAAAATCTTGTCAGCCTTAAATAACCCATTGAGGTTGATATGTTGTAAAACAAAACAAACCAAACCAAAAATATTAGCAGCAATAAAAATCTTGTCAGCCTTAAATAACCCATTGAGGTTGATATGTTGTAAAACAAAACAAACCAAACCAAAAATATTAGCAGCAATAAAAATCTTGTCAGCCTTAAATAACCCATTGAGGTTGATATGTTGTAAAACAAAACAAACCAAACCAAAAATATTAGCAGCAATAAAAATCTTGTCGGTATTAAATAACCCATTGAGGTTGATATGCTGTAAAACAAAACAAACCAAACCAAAAATATTAGCAGCAATAAAAATCTTGTCAGCCTTAAATAACCCATTGAGGTTGATATGCTGTAAAACAAAACAAACCAAACCAAAAATATTAGCAGCAATAAAAATCTTGTCAGCCTTAAATAACCCATTGAGGTTGATATGTTGTAAAACAAAACAAACCAAACCAAAAATATTAGCAGCAATAAAAATCTTGTCAGCCTTAAATAACCCATTGAGGTTGATATGTTGTAAAACAAAACAAACCAAACCAAAAATATTAGCAGCAATAAAAATCTTGTCGGTATTAAATAACCCATTGAGGTTGATATGCTGTAAAACAAAACAAACCAAACCAAAAATATTAGCAGCAATAAAAATCTTGTCAGCCTTAAATAACCCATTGAGGTTGATATGTTGTAAAACAAAACAAACCAAACCAAAAATATTAGCAGCAATAAAAATCTTGTCGGTATTAAATAACCCATTGAGGTTGATATGCTGTAAAACAAAACAAACCAAACCAAAAATATTAGCAGCAATAAAAATCTTGTCAGCCTTAAATAACCCATTGAGGTTGATATGCTGTAAAACAAAACAAACCAAACCAAAAATATTAGCAGCAATAAAAATCTTGTCGGTATTAAATAACCCATTGAGGTTGATATGTTGTAAAACAAAACAAACCAAACCAAAAATATTAGCAGCAATAAAAATCTTGTCAGCCTTAAATAACCCATTGAGGTTGATATGCTGTAAAACAAAACAAACCAAACCAAAAATATTAGCAGCAATAAAAATCTTGTCAGCCTTAAATAACCCATTGAGGTTGATATGTTGTAAAACAAAACAAACCAAACCAAAAATATTAGCAGCAATAAAAATCTTGTCAGCCTTAAATAACCCATTGAGGTTGATATGTTGTAAAACAAAACAAACCAAACCAAAAATATTAGCAGCAATAAAAATCTTGTCAGCCTTAAATAACCCATTGAGGTTGATATGTTGTAAAACAAAACAAACCAAACCAAAAATATTAGCAGCAATAAAAATCTTGTCAGCCTTAAATAACCCATTGAGGTTGATATGTTGTAAAACAAAACAAACCAAACCAAAAATATTAGCAGCAATAAAAATCTTGTCAGCCTTAAATAACCCATTGAGGTTGATATGTTGTAAAACAAAACAAACCAAACCAAAAATATTAGCAGCAATAAAAATCTTGTCAGCCTTAAATAACCCATTGAGGTTGATATGTTGTAAAACAAAACAAACCAAACCAAAAATATTAGCAGCAATAAAAATCTTGTCAGCCTTAAATAACCCATTGAGGTTGATATGTTGTAAAACAAAACAAACCAAACCAAAAATATTAGCAGCAATAAAAATCTTGTCAGCCTTAAATAACCCATTGAGGTTGATATGTTGTAAAACAAAACAAACCAAACCAAAAATATTAGCAGCAATAAAAATCTTGTCAGCCTTAAATAACCCATTGAGGTTGATATGTTGTAAAACAAAACAAACCAAACCAAAAATATTAGCAGCAATAAAAATCTTGTCAGCCTTAAATAACCCATTGAGGTTGATATGTTGTAAAACAAAACAAACCAAACCAAAAATATTAGCAGCAATAAAAATCTTGTCAGCCTTAAATAACCCATTGAGGTTGATATGTTGTAAAACAAAACAAACCAAACCAAAAATATTAGCAGCAATAAAAATCTTGTCAGCCTTAAATAACCCATTGAGGTTGATATGTTGTAAAACAAAACAAACCAAACCAAAAATATTAGCAGCAATAAAAATCTTGTCAGCCTTAAATAACCCATTGAGGTTGATATGTTGTAAAACAAAACAAACCAAACCAAAAATATTAGCAGCAATAAAAATCTTGTCAGCCTTAAATAACCCATTGAGGTTGATATGTTGTAAAACAAAACAAACCAAACCAAAAATATTAGCAGCAATAAAAATCTTGTCAGCCTTAAATAACCCATTGAGGTTGATATGTTGTAAAACAAAACAAACCAAACCAAAAATATTAGCAGCAATAAAAATCTTGTCAGCCTTAAATAACCCATTGAGGTTGATATGTTGTAAAACAAAACAAACCAAACCAAAAATATTAGCAGCAATAAAAATCTTGTCAGCCTTAAATAACCCATTGAGGTTGATATGTTGTAAAACAAAACAAACCAAACCAAAAATATTAGCAGCAATAAAAATCTTGTCAGCCTTAAATAACCCATTGAGGTTGATATGTTGTAAAACAAAACAAACCAAACCAAAAATATTAGCAGCAATAAAAATCTTGTCAGCCTTAAATAACCCATTGAGGTTGATATGTTGTAAAACAAAACAAACCAAACCAAAAATATTAGCAGCAATAAAAATCTTGTCAGCCTTAAATAACCCATTGAGGTTGATATGTTGTAAAACAAAACAAACCAAACCAAAAATATTAGCAGCAATAAAAATCTTGTCAGCCTTAAATAACCCATTGAGGTTGATATGTTGTAAAACAAAACAAACCAAACCAAAAATATTAGCAGCAATAAAAATCTTGTCAGCCTTAAATAACCCATTGAGGTTGATATGTTGTAAAACAAAACAAACCAAACCAAAAATATTAGCAGCAATAAAAATCTTGTCAGCCTTAAATAACCCATTGAGGTTGATATGCTGTAAAACAAAACAAACCAAACCAAAAATATTAGCAGCAATAAAAATCTTGTCGGTATTAAATAACCCATTGAGGTTGATATGTTGTAAAACAAAACAAACCAAACCAAAAATATTAGCAGCAATAAAAATCTTGTCAGCCTTAAATAACCCATTGAGGTTGATATGCTGTAAAACAAAACAAACCAAACCAAAAATATTAGCAGCAATAAAAATCTTGTCAGCCTTAAATAACCCATTGAGGTTGATATGTTGTAAAACAAAACAAACCAAACCAAAAATATTAGCAGCAATAAAAATCTTGTCGGTATTAAATAACCCATTGAGGTTGATATGCTGTAAAACAAAACAAACCAAACCAAAAATATTAGCAGCAATAAAAATCTTGTCAGCCTTAAATAACCCATTGAGGTTGATATGTTGTAAAACAAAACAAACCAAACCAAAAATATTAGCAGCAATAAAAATCTTGTCAGCCTTAAATAACCCATTGAGGTTGATATGTTGTAAAACAAAACAAACCAAACCAAAAATATTAGCAGCAATAAAAATCTTGTCGGTATTAAATAACCCATTGAGGTTGATATGCTGTAAAACAAAACAAACCAAACCAAAAATATTAGCAGCAATAAAAATCTTGTCAGCCTTAAATAACCCATTGAGGTTGATATGCTGTAAAACAAAACAAACCAAACCAAAAATATTAGCAGCAATAAAAATCTTGTCAGCCTTAAATAACCCATTGAGGTTGATATGTTGTAAAACAAAACAAACCAAACCAAAAATATTAGCAGCAATAAAAATCTTGTCGGCATTAAATAACCCATTGAAGTTGATATGCTGTAAAACAAAACAAACCAAAAATATTTACAGCAATAAAAATCTTGTCGGCATGAAATAACTCACTGAGGCTGATATGCCGTAAAACAATTCAAACCAAACCAGATTTTTCACGAGGTTACTGAAACACAAAAAAAATCATGTTGTAACTAAAAATTATAATTACAGAGTGTGCGGAAATTTTACAAAGCAAATGTTTGTACAAGCGGAACTGAAAACAGAATCATTTAAAAACAACGTTAACATGAAATCTACACTCTATGATTTGAAATTAGTTTTAGAAGATATCCAGCCATTGATTTTGTAAAAGCTGCTGGTGTTTTTATTTTTTTTTTTTCATGAGAAACTGACTGCACGGCATCCAGAATAGTATTCCTTGTCCATGTTTTCTTGGGAATTTGTCTGCTCTTCAAAAAAAGCTTCAGGTGAATGGCTTGTTCACAATGGTTTTACAAAAAGTAAAATATCTTTCACCAGTGGAGACAGTATTTCAAAATGTGTATGACATTTCTAAAATGCATATAAAATAATTCTAATAGGTATCAATTATATATACACTTTTTCTGTGTTATTAAGCTCTGTGAAACCATACCCATGTATTTAAATTTGAAATGTAACATTCCAAATATGCCAGGATGAAGTTAACATCACTTATTTATGATAATGAGAAACATTTTGTACTTAATAATGACTGAAACTATAGCATAGTAGTATAGAGTCACAGCTTTAATATACTAGTGTTACTATTCTAGTTTTCATAGCATGTAGGATTTCACAGGGCACAATTTCCAGCCCTACTCCCAATATTTTGAATTATCCTTTTCCTAGACTGAGTTCCAAAAATAATTAGAGGGACCCTTTTCTAAGGGCATTTCTGTAAAAGTGGATGTAAAGACATTGACTAGAATTAGAACATGGTATGCTGAATGCAGTTTCTGTGCCAATGACTACAACACGAGGCCCATACCTGCTACAAACAAAAACAGATAAAGGAACATGAATAATGTTGGTCCCAGTTGGCATAGGAATGACTGCAAAAAAAATGCCTATCTCAAAATTTATAGACAAACCATACAGATGCATGCTGGGATTTCTTCTTAGCCAATAAAGCAGGCTTCTTCTCAGTCTCATCAGCTTAAGTTTTGTTCTTTCTTGTCGTGAAGCCAGAATACTATGATTGCTCATCTGTATCCCATTATGTGTGTTAGCACCATTGTTAGTTTGTGAACTCTTTGCCTTATTATTGTTGTTTTGCCTTATTAGTATTTCTTTGCCTTATTATTGTTGCTTTATCTTATTACTATTTCTTTGCCTTATTACTATTGTTACCTTATTATTATTCCTTTGCCTTATTACTGTTTCTTTATTTTATTACTTTTACCTTGCCTTGCATATATTGTTTGCATAGGAATGACTGCAAAAAAGTGCCTCTCTCCAAATTTATAGACAAAACACACAGATGCATGCTGGGATTTCATCCTAGCCAATAAGGTTATGCTACTTCACAGTCTCATTGGACTTAGTTCTGGTGTTGAAGTCTGAACACTGCAATCACTTGTCTATCACCCTTTTGTATGTTAACACCATTCTCAATTTGTGAACTTTTTGCCTTATTATTGTTGCTTTGCCTAATATTATTTTCACTGTTCTTTTCTTTCTCTTGTTAGTGTTTATTGCAAACTCTATCAATTCTGATTGTTGGGCATTTAACTGTAAGAGTAATAAGCAAAAATTTAGAGTAACCACCAAGAAAATGTTGAAAGATGGCTAATATAAACAGAGAAGATGTAGAATATTGAGAACATTGGCTAAAGACATGCAAGCAATTAAGCTATCACTTTTAACTAAACTTCACAAAAAAACACACAGATGCAGGCTGGGATTTCTTTGTAGCCAATAAGATTATGCTACTTCACAGTCTCATTGGACTTAGTTCTGGTGTTGAAGTCTGAACACTGCAATCACTTGTCTATCCCCCTTTTGTATGTTAACACCATTCTCAATTTGTGAACTTTTTGCCTTATTATTGTTGCTTTGCCTTACATATATTGTTTACTTGATTAATATTATTTTCACACTGATCTTTTCTTTCTCTTGTTAGTGTTTATTACAAACTTCGTCAATTCTGTTTGTTGGGCAGTTCTGCCAAATACATTTAACCATGGCCAATTGCACTAGAAACAGCTTAGCTACAACTCTGGTCTGAATGTGCAACAATTCACTCAAAAATTGGAAGAGTACGATAACAAATTAGACAGAGAGATCTTGTTAGTTGAATTTAACAAATTTATTCCAACTTGTTAGAATTAATTCTTGTTGTCTAAATATACACTGAATATTCTACAATGTAAATCAATCCATCTTGATTACCTATTAGAGAACAATAGCAAACAAGCAACTCTTTCAGACCATTGTCAGTTTAAGCTAATCCATATAATTATGGATTTATTTCACACTAAGTTAAAACTTGGAAATATTTAACTCATTTCTGTTCACAAAATTATATCCATTAATGATATTTTAAGTTCAATCTTTGCAAAACTATAGAAGACAGAGCCAACGGTTGTCAGCAAAAGAGACACATCCCAAAATCTATGCTGCATATTGGGGACATTTATTTGGTTAGGGGGACAGGTGACAGAAAATGTAATACACAAATCTGAAGGTGCATAGGAAAAATGTAAAAGATGCCTTCCAGAACCTATGCAAAATATTAAGAGATAGGAAAACATGCTTAGGAACAAAGAAAAGGATGCTGACCAGTGATGTAATATCTGATCATGTACAATCACGTCACAGATGAAGAAGAGACACGGAGGGGTAGAGATATCAAGCTGATGATGAATTGTAAGAATACCACAGACAGAGAACGTGAGTAACAAGGAAGCTTTAAGGAAAATAGAGTCTACAAGTAAAATTATACTTAAAATCAGAAAGAGAATGCAAATTTATAGGACATATAATGAGGAAAGAAGACCTGGAAAATATAACACTAACAAGACACACTGAAGGCAATAGAAGCAGGAGTAAACTGTGAGTAAACTATTTCATGAATTTGTATATATGGATGGCTGAACAAAAACAAAGAGGGGTGGTAAAGAGTCAAAGGAAAGGGAGTTGTAGAGAGTTATGATCACCCATGTCCTGAAGGGACAAGGCATATCAAGCAAGAAATTGAAGTATTTTCATTATGCGTATACAGAACATAAATCTCATCTTCTTCGATGTGGCATATTGTTTGGTAGGTTATTCACTGCTTTCCACTTGCTTGTAATATATGCTGTGAGTGTTAAATTCTCTAAGCTTTCTTTCCTCATTATGTGTTTTAGAATTTCCAACTCTTTCTTTCTGATATTAAGTGTCGTTCTTGTTTCCATTTTTCTTAAAACTGTCTTGTTACTCACATATTCATTTCATGGTATTCTCAGCATCCTTCTGTAGAACCACATTTCTGTAGGATTAAGTCTTCTCTTAATTTGTGAAGAGATTTTTCCGCATTCACTGCCATATTAGAGGATTGATATTACATAACAGTTGAGTACTCACTTAAGTAATAAAATAATAGTAATAATGAAGAGTGTATAGAGCCAGAGTGTTGGGATAAAAAACAACAAAAATAACATGGAATAAAACTAGTAATAAAATAATAGTAATAATGAAGAGTGTATAGAGCCAGAGTGTTAGGATAAAAAGCAACAATAATAAGATGGAATAAAACTAGTAATAAAATAATAGTAATAATGAAGAGTGTATAGAGCCAGAGTGTTGGGATAAAAAGCAACAATAATAAGATGGAATAAAACTAGTAATAAAATAATAGTAATAATGAAGAGTGTATAGAGCCAGAGTGTTGGGATAAAAGGCAACAATAATAAGATGGAATAAAACTAGTAATAAAATAATAGTAATAATGAAGAGTGTATAGAGGCAGACAGCTTAGATAAAAAGCAACAATAATTAGATGGAATAAAACTAGTAATAAAATAATAGTAATAAAGAAGAGTGTATAGTGCCAGAGTGTTGGGATAAAAAGCAACAATAATAAGATGGAATAAAACTAGTAATAAAATAATAGTAATAATGAAGAGTGTATAGAGCCAGAGTGTTGGGATAAAAAGCAACAATAATAAGATGGAATAAAACTAGGAATAAAATAATAGTAATAATGAAGAGTGTATAGTGCCAGAGTGTTGGGATAAAAAGCAACAATAATAAGATGGAATAAAACTAGTAATAAAATAATAGTAATAATGAAGAGTGTATAGAGCCAGAGTGTGGGGATAAAAGGCAACAATAATAAGATGGAATAAAACTAGTAATAAAATAATAGTAATAATGAAGAGTGTATAGAGGCAGACAGCTTAGATAAAAAGCAACAATAATAAGATGGAATAAAACTAGTAATAAAATAATAGTAATAATGAAGAGTGTATAGAGCCAGAGTGTTGGGATAAAAAGCAACAATAATAAGATGGAATAAAACTAGTAATAAAATAATAGTAATAAGGAAGAGTGTATAGAGGCAGACAGCTTAGATAAAAAGCAACAATAATAAGATGGAATAAAACTAGTAATAAAATAATAGTAATAATGAAGAGTGTATAGTGCCAGAGTGTTGGGATAAAAGGCAACAATAATAAGATGGAATAAAACTAGTAATAAAATAATAGTAATAATGAAGAGTGTATAGAGGCAGACAGCTTCGATAAAAAGCAACAATAAAAAGATGGAATCAAACTAGTAATAAAATAATAGTAATAATGAAGAGTGTATAGAGCCAGAGTGTTGGGATAAAAGGCAACAATAATAAGATGGAATAAAACTAGTAATAAAATAATAGTAATAATGAAGAGTGTATAGAGCCAGAGTGTTGGGATAAAAGGCAACAATATTAAGATGGAATAAAACTAGTAATAAAATAATAGTAATAATGAAGAGTGTATAGTGCCAGAGTGTTGGGATAAAAAGCAACAATAATAAGATGGAATAAAACTAGTAATAAAATAATAGTAATAATGAAGAGTGTATAGTGCCAGAGTGTTGGGATAAAAAGCAACAATAATAAGATGGAATAAAACTAGTAATAAAATAATAGTAATAATGAAGAGTGTATAGAACCAGAGTATTGGGATAAAAAGCAACAATAATAAGATGGAATAAAACTAGTAATAAAATAATAGTAATAATGAAGAGTGTATAGCGCCAGAGTGTTTGGATAAAAAGCAACAATAATAAGATGGAATAAAACTAGTAATAAAATAATAGTAATAATGAAGAGTGTATAGTGCCAGAGTGTTGGGATAAAAAGCAACAATAATAAGATGGAATAAAACTAGTAATAAAATAATAGTAATAATGAAGAGTGTATAGAGCCAGAGTGTTGGGATAAAAGGCAACAATAATAAGATGGAATAAAACTAGTAATAAAATAATAGTAATAATGAAGAGTGTATAGAGGCAGACAGCTTAGATAAAAAGCAACAATAATAAGATGGAATAAAACTAGTAATAAAATAATAGTAATAATGAAGAGTGTATAGAGCCAGAGTGTTGAGATAAAAAGCAACAATAATAAGATGGAATAAAACTAGTAATAAAATAATAGTAATAATGAAGAGTGTATAGTGCCAGAGTGTTGGGATAAAAAGCAACAATAATAAGATGGAATAAAACTAGTAATAAAATAATAGTAATAATGAAGAGTGTATAGAGCCAGAGTGTTGGGATAAAATCAACAATAATAACATGGAATAAATCTAGTAATAAAATAATAGTAATAATGAAGAGTGTATAGTGCCAGAGTGTTGGGATAAAAGGCAACAATATTAAGATGGAATAAAAATAGTAATAAAATAATAGTAATAATGAAGAGTGTATAGAGCCAGAGTGTTGGGATAAAAGGCAACAATAATAAGATGGAATAAAACTAGTAATAAAATAATAGTAATAATGAAGAGTGTATAGAGGCAGACAGCTTAGATAAAAAGCAACAATAATAAGATGGAATAAAACTATTAATGAAATAATAGTAATAATGAAGAGTGTATAGAGCCAGAGTGTTGGGATAAAAAGCAACAATAATAAGATGGAATAAAACTAGTAATAAAATAATAGTAATAATGAAGAGTGTATAGTGCCAGAGTGTTGTGATAAAAAGCAACAATAATAAGATGGAATAAAACTAGTAATAAAATAATAGTAATAATGAAGAGTGTATAGAGCCAGAGTGTTGGGATAAAAGGCAACAATAATAAGATGGAATAAAACTAGTAATAAAATAATAGTAATAATGAAGAGTGTATAGAGGCAGACAGCTTAGATAAAAAGCAACAATAATAAGATGGAATAAAACTAGTAATAAAATAATAGTAATAATGAAGAGTGTATAGAGCCAGAGTGTTGGGATAAAAAGCAACAATAATAAGATGGAATAAAACTAGTAATAAAATAATAGTAATAATGAAGAGTGTATAGTGCCAGAGTGTTGGGATAAAAAGCAACAATAATAAGATGGAATAAAACTAGTAATAAAATAATAGTAATAATGAAGAGTGTATAGAGCCAGAGTGTTGGGATAAAAGGCAACAATATTAAGATGGAATAAAACTAGTAATAAAATAATAGTAATAATGAAGAGTGTATAGAGGCAGACAGCTTAGATAAAAAGCAACAATAATAAGATGGAATAAAACTAGTAATAAAATAATAGTAATAATGAAGAGTGTATAGAGCCAGAGTGTTGGGATAAAAAGCAACAATAATAAGATGGAATAAAACTAGTAATAAAATAATAGTAATAATGAAGAGTGTATAGTGCCAGAGTGTTGGGATAAAAAGCAACAATAATAAGATGGAATAAAACTAGTAATAAAATAATAGTAATAATGAAGAGTGTATAGAGCCAGAGTGTTGGGATAAAAAGCAACAATAATAAGATGGAATAAAACTAGTAATAAAATAATAGTAATAATGAAGAGTGTATAGTGCCAGAGTGTTGGGATAAAAAGCAACAATAATAAGATGGAATAAAACTAGTAATAAAATAATAGTAATAATGAAGAGTGTATAGAGCCAGAGTGTTGGGATAAAAAGCAACAATAATAAGATGGAATAAAACTAGTAATAAAATAATAGTAATAATGAAGAGTGTATAGAGCCAGAGTGTTGGGATAAAAAGCAACAATAATAAGATGGAATAAAACTAGTAATAAAATAATAGTAATAATGAAGAGTGTATAGTGCCAGAGTGTTGGGATAAAAAGCAACAATAATAAGATGGAATAAAACTAGTAATAAAATAATAGTAATAATGAAGAGTGTATAGAGCCAGAGTGTTGGGATAAAAAGCAACAATAATAAGATGGAATAAAACTAGTAATAAAATAATAGTAATAATGAAGAGTGTATAGTGCCAGAGTGTTGGGATAAAAAGCAACAATAATAAGATGGAATAAAACTAGTAATAAAATAATAGTAATAATGAAGAGTGTATAGAGCCAGAGTGTTGGGATAAAAAGCAACAATAATAAGATGGAATAAAACTAGTAATAAAATAATAGTAATAATGAAGAGTGTATAGAGCCAGAGTGTTGGGATAAAAAGCAACAATAATAAGATGGAATAAAACTAGTAATAAAATAATAGTAATAATGAAGAGTGTATAGTGCCAGAGTGTTGGGATAAAAAGCAACAATAATAAGATGGAATAAAACTAGTAATAAAATAATAATAATAATGAAGAGTGTATAGAGCCAGAGTGTTGGGATAAAAAGCAACAATAATAAGATGGAATAAAACTAGTAATAAAATAATAGTAATAATGAAGAGTGTATAGTGCCAGAGTGTTGGGATAAAAAGCAACAATAATAAGATGGAATAAAACTAGTAATAAAATAATAGTAATAATGAAGAGTGTATAGAGCCAGAGTGTTGGGATAAAAGGCAACAATATTAAGATGGAATAAAACTAGTAATTAAATAATAGTAATAATGAAGAGTGTATAGAGGCAGACAGCTTAGATAAAAAGCAACAATAATAAGATGGAATAAAACTAGTAATAAAATAATAGTAATAATGAAGAGTGTATAAAGCCAGAGTGTTGGGATAAAAGGCAACAATGATAAGATGGAATAACACTAGTAATAAAATAATAGTAATAAGAAGAGTGTATAGTGGCAGACAGCTTAGATAAAAAGCAACAATAATAAGATGGAATAAAACTAGTAATAAAATAATAGTAATAATGAAGAGTGTATAGAGCCAGAGTGTTGGGATAAAAAGCAACAATAATAAGATGGAATAAAACTAGTAATAAAATAATAGTAATAATGAAGAGTGTATAGTGCCAGAGTGTTGGGATAAAAAGCAACAATAATAAGATGGAATAAAACTAGTAATAAAATAATAGTAATAATGAAGAGTGTATAGAGCCAGAGTGTTGGGATAAAAGGCAACAATATTAAGATGGAATAAAACTAGTAATAAAATAATAGTAATAATGAAGAGTGTATAGAGGCAGACAGCTTAGATAAAAAGCAACAATAATAAGATGGAATAAAACTAGTAATAAAATAATAGTAATAATGAAGAGTGTATAGAGCCAGAGTGTTGGGATAAAAAGCAACAATAATAAGATGGAATAAAACTAGTAATAAAATAATAGTAATAATGAAGAGTGTATAGTGCCAGAGTGTTGGGATAAAAAGCAACAATAATAAGATGGAATAAAACTAGTAATAAAATAATAGTAATAATGAAGAGTGTATAGAGCCAGAGTGTTGGGATAAAAAGCAACAATAATAAGATGGAATAAAACTAGTAATAAAATAATAGTAATATTGAAGAGTGTATAGTGCCAGAGTGTTGGGATAAAAAGCAACAATAATAAGATGGAATAAAATTAGTAATAAAATAATAGTAATAATGAAGAGTGTATAGAGCCAGAGTGTTGGCATAAAAAGCAGCAATAATTAGATGGAATAAAACTAGTAATAAAATAATAGTAATAATGAAGAGTGTATAGAGCCAGAGTGTTGGGATAAAAAGCAACAATAATAAGATGGAATAAAACTAGTAATAAAATAATAGTAATAATGAAGAGTGTATAGAGCCAGAGTGTTGGGATAAAAAGCAACAATAATAAGATGGAATAAAACTAGTAATAAAATAATAGTAATAATGAAGAGTGTATAGTGCCAGAGTGTTGGGATAAAAAGCAACAATAATAAGATGGAATAAAACTAGTAATAAAATAATAGTAATAATGAAGAGTGTATAGAGCCAGAGTGTTGGGATAAAAAGCAACAATAATAAGATGGAATAAAACTAGTAATAAAATAATAGTAATAATGAAGAGTGTATAGAGCCAGAGTGTTGGGATAAAAAGCAACAATAATAAGATGAAATAAAACTAGTAATAAAATAATAGTAATAATGAAGAGTGTATAGTGCCAGAGTGTTTGGATAAAAAGCAACAATAATAAGATGGAATAAAACTAGTAATAAAATAATAGTAATAATGAAGAGTGTATAGAGCCAGAGTGTTGGGATAAAAAGCAACAATAATAAGATAGAATAAAACTAGTAATAAAATAATAGTAATAATGAAGAGTGTATAGTGCCAGAGTGTTGGGATAAAAAGCAACAATAATAAGATGGAATAAAACTAGTAATAAAATAATAGTAATAATGAAGAGTGTATAGAGCCAGAGTGTTGGGATAAAAGGCAACAATATTAAGATGGAATAAAACTAGTAATTAAATAATAGTAATAATGAAGAGTGTATAGAGGCAGACAGCTTAGATAAAAAAGCAACAATAATAAGATGGAATAAAACTAGTAATAAAATAATAGTAATAATGAAGAGTGTATAAAGCCAGAGTGTTGGGATAAAAGGCAACAATGATAAGATGGAATAACACTAGTAATAAAATAATAGTAATAAGAAGAGTGTATAGTGGCAGACAGCTTAGATAAAAAGCAACAATAATAAGATGGAATAAAACTAGTAATAAAATAATAGTAATAATGAAGAGTGTATAGAGGCAGACAGCTTAGATAAAAAGCAACAATAATAAGATGGAATAAAACTAGTAATAAAATAATAGTAATAATGAAGAGTGTATAGAGCCAGAGTGTTGGGATAAAAAGCAACAATAATAAGATGGAATAAAACTAGTAATAAAATAATAGTAATAATGAAGAGTGTATAGTGCCAGAGTGTTGGGATAAAAAGCAACAATAATAAGATGGAATAAAACTAGTAATAAAATAATAGTAATAATGAAGAGTGTATAGAGGCAGACAGCTTAAATAAAAAGCAACAATAATAAGATGGAATAAAACTAGTAATAAAATAATAGTAATAATGAAGAGTGTATAGAGCCAGAGTGTTGGGATAAAAAGCAACAATAATAAGATGGAATAAAACTAGTAATAAAATAATAGTAATATTGAAGAGTGTATAGTGCCAGAGTGTTGGGATAAAAAGCAACAATAATAAGATGGAATAAAATTAGTAATAAAATAATAGTAATAATGAAGAGTGTATAGAGCCAGAGTGTTGGCATAAAAAGCAGCAATAATTAGATGGAATAAAACTAGTAATAAAATAATAGTAATAATGAAGAGTGTATAGAGCCAGAGTGTTGGGATAAAAAGCAACAATAATAAGATGGAATAAAACTAGTAATAAAATAATAGTAATAATGAAGAGTGTATAGAGCCAGAGTGTTGGGATAAAAAGCAACAATAATAAGATGGAATAAAACTAGTAATAAAATAATAGTAATAATGAAGAGTGTATAGAGGCAGACAGCTTAGATAAAAAGCAACAATAATAAGATGGAATAAAACTAGTAATAAAATAATAGTAATAATGAAGAGTGTATAGAGCCAGAGTGTTGGGATAAAAAGCAACAATAATAAGATGGAATAAAACTAGTAATAAAATAATAGTAATAATGAAGAGTGTATAGTGCCAGAGTGTTGGGATAAAAAGCAACAATAATAAGATGGAATAAAACTAGTAATAAAATAATAGTAATAACGAAGAGTGTATAGAGCCAGAGTGTTGGGATAAAAGGCAACAATATTAAGATGGAATAAAACTAGTAATAAAATAATAGTAATAATGAAGAGTGTATAGAGGCAGACAGCTTAGATAAAAAGCAACAATAATAAGATGGAATAAAACTAGTAATAAAATAATAGTAATAATGAAGAGTGTATAGTGCCAGAGTGTTGGGATAAAAAGCAACAATAATAAGATGGAATAAAACTAGTAATAAAAAAATAGTAATAATGAAGAGTGTATAGAGCCAGAGTGTTGGGATAAAAGGCAACAATAATAAGATGGAATAAAACTAGTAATAAAATAATAGTAATAATGAAGAGTGTATAGAGGCAGACAGCTTAGATAAAAAGCAACAATAATAAGATGGAATAAAACTAGTAATAAAATAATAGTAATAATGAAGAGTGTATAGAGCCAGAGTGTTGGGACAAAAAGCAACAATAATAAGATGGAATAAAACTAGTAATAAAATAATAGTAATAATGAAGAGTGTATAGTGCCAGAGTGTTGGGATAAAAAGCAACAATAATAAGATGGAATAAAACTAGTAATAAAATAATAGTAATAATGAAGAGTGTATAGAGCCAGAGTGTTGGGATAAAAAGCAACAATAATAAGATGGAATAAAACTAGTAATAAAATAATAGTAATATTGAAGAGTGTATAGTGCCAGAGTGTTGGGATAAAAAGCAACAATAATAAGATGGAATAAAATTAGTAATAAAATAATAGTAATAATGAAGAGTGTATAGAGCCAGAGTGTTGGCATAAAAAGCAGCAATAATTAGATGGAATAAAACTAGTAATAAAATAATAGTAATAATGAAGAGTGTATAGAGCCAGAGTGTTGGGATAAAAAGCAACAATAATAAGATGGAATAAAACTAGTAATAAAATAATAGTAATAATGAAGAGTGTATAGAGCCAGAGTGTTGGGATAAAAAGCAACAATAATAAGATGGAATAAAACTAGTAATAAAATAATAGTAATAATGAAGAGTGTATAGAGGCAGAAGGCTTAGATAAAAAGCAACAATAATAAGATGGAATAAAACTAGTAATAAAATAATAGTAATAATGAAGAGTGTATAGAGCCAGAGTGTTGGGATAAAAAGCAACAATAATAAGATGGAATAAAACTAGTAATAAAATAATAGTAATAATGAAGAGTGTATAGTGCCAGAGTGTTGGGATAAAAAGCAACAATAATAAGATGGAATAAAACTAGTAATAAAATAATAGTAATAACGAAGAGTGTATAGAGCCAGAGTGTTGGGATAAAAGGCAACAATATTAAGATGGAATAAAACTAGTAATAAAATAATAGTAATAATGAAGAGTGTATAGAGGCAGACAGCTTAGATAAAAAGCAACAATAATAAGATGGAATAAAACTAGTAATAAAATAATAGTAATAATGAAGAGTGTATAGTGCCAGAGTGTTGGGATAAAAAGCAACAATAATAAGATGGAATAAAACTAGTAATAAAAAAATAGTAATAATGAAGAGTGTATAGAGCCAGAGTGTTGGGATAAAAGGCAACAATAATAAGATGGAATAAAACTAGTAATAAAATAATAGTAATAATGAAGAGTGTATAGAGGCAGACAGCTTAGATAAAAAGCAACAATAATAAGATGGAATAAAACTAGTAATAAAATAATAGTAATAATGAAGAGTGTATAGAGCCAGAGTGTTGGGACAAAAAGCAACAATAATAAGATGGAATAAAACTAGTAATAAAATAATAGTAATAATGAAGAGTGTATAGTGCCAGAGTGTTGGGATAAAAAGCAACAATAATAAGATGGAATAAAACTAGTAATAAAATAATAGTAATAATGAAGAGTGTATAGAGCCAGAGTGTTGGGATAAAAGGCAACAATAATAAGATGGAATAAAACTAGTAATAAAATAATAGTAATAATGAAGAGTGTATAGAGGCAGACAGCTTAGATAAAAAGCAACAATAATAAGATGGAATAAAACTAGTAATAAAATAATAGTAATAATGAAGAGTGTATAGAGCCAGAGTGTTGGGATAAAAAGCAACAATAATAAGATGGAATAAAACTAGTAATAAAATAATAGTAATAATGAAGAGTGTATAGAGGCAGACAGCTTAGATAAAAAGCAACAATAATAAGATGGAATAAAACTAGTAATAAAATAATAGTAATAATGAAGAGTGTATAGTGCCAGAGTGTTGGGATAAAAAGCAACAATAATAAGATGGAATAAAACTAGTAATAAAAAAATAGTAATAATGAAGAGTGTATAGAGCCAGAGTGTTGGGATAAAAGGCAACAATAATAAGATGGAATAAAACTAGTAATAAAATAATAGTAATAATGAAGAGTGTATAGAGGCAGACAGCTTAGATAAAAAGCAACAATAATAAGATGGAATAAAACTAGTAATAAAATAATAGTAATAATGAAGAGTGTATAGAGCCAGAGTGTTGGGACAAAAAGCAACAATAATAAGATGGAATAAAACTAGTAATAAAATAATAGTAATAATGAAGAGTGTATAGTGCCAGAGTGTTGGGATAAAAAGCAACAATAATAAGATGGAATAAAACTAGTAATAAAATAATAGTAATAATGAAGAGTGTATAGAGCCAGAGTGTTGGGATAAAAGGCAACAATAATAAGATGGAATAAAACTAGTAATAAAATAATAGTAATAATGAAGAGTGTATAGAGGCAGACAGCTTAGATAAAAAGCAACAATAATAAGATGGAATAAAACTAGTAATAAAATAATAGTAATAATGAAGAGTGTATAGAGCCAGAGTGTTGGGATAAAAAGCAACAATAATAAGATGGAATAAAACTAGTAATAAAATAATAGTAATAATGAAGAGTGTATAGAGCCAGAGTGTTGGGATAAAAAGCAACAATAATAAGATGGAATAAAACTAGTAATAAAATAATAGTAATAATGAAGAGTGTATAGTGCCAGAGTGTTGGGATAAAAAGCAACAATAATAAGATGGAATAAAACTAGTAATAAAATAATAGTAATAATGAAGAGTGTATAGAGCCAGAGTGTTGGGATAAAAGGCAACAATAATAAGATGGAATAAAACTAGTAATAAAATAATAGTAATAATGAAGAGTGTATAGAGACAGACAGCTTAGATAAAAAGCAACAATAATAAGATGGAATAAAACTAGTAATAAAATAATAGTAATAATGAAGAGTGTATAGAGCCAGAGTGTTGGGATAAAAAGCAACAATAATAAGATGGAATAAAACTAGTAATAAAATAATAGTAATAATGAAGAGTGTATAGTGCCAGAGTGTTGGGATAAAAAGCAACAATAATAAGATGGAAGAAAATTAGTAATAAAATAATAGTAATAATGAAGAGTGTATAGAGCCAGAGTGTTGGGATAAAAAGCAGCAATAATTAGATGGAATAAAACTAGTAATAAAATAATAGTAATAATGAAGAGTGTATAGAGCCAGAGTGTTGGGATAAAAAGCAACAATAATAAGATGGAATAAAACTAGTAATAAAATAATAGTAATAATGAAGAGTGTATAGAGCCAGAGTGTTGGGATAAAAAGCAACAATAATAAGATGGAATAAAACTAGTAATAAAATAATAGTAATAATGAAGAGTGTATAGTGCCAGAGTGTTGGGATAAAAAAGCAACAATAATAAGATGGAATAAAACTAGTAATAAAATAATAGTAATAATGAAGAGTGTATAGAGCCAGAGTGTTGGGATAAAAAGCAACAATAATAATATGGAATAAAACTAGTAATAAAATAATAGTAATAATGAAGAGTGTATAGAGCCTGAGTGTTGGGATAAAAAGCAACAATAATAAGATGGAATAAAACTAGTAATAAAATAATAGTAATAATGAAGAGTGTATATAGCCAGATTGTTGGGATAAAAAGCAACAATAATAAGATGGAATAAAACTAGTAATAAAATAATAGCAATAAGGAAGAGTGTATAGAGGCAGACAGCTTAGATAAAAAGCAACAATAATAAGATGGAATAAACCTAGTAATAAAATAATAGTAATAATGAAGAGTGTATAGAGCCAGAGTGCTGGGATAAAAAGCAACAATAATAAGATGGAATAAAACTAGTAATAAAATAATAGTAATAATGAAGAGTGTATAGAGCCAGATTGTTGGGATAAAAAGCAACAATAATAAGATGGAATAAAACTAGTGATAAAATAATAGTAATAATGAAGAGTGTATAGTGCCAGAGTGTTGGGACAAAAAGCAACAATAATAAGATGGAATAAAACTAGTAATAAAATAATAGTAATAATGAAGAGTGTATAGTGCCAGAGTGTTGGGATAAAAAGCAACAATAATAAGATGGAATAAAACTAGTAATAAAATAATAGTAATAATGAAGAGTGTATAGAGCCAGAGTGTTGGGATAAAAGGCAACAATAATAAGATGGAATAAAACTAGTAATAAAATAATAGTAATAATGAAGAGTGGATAGAGGCAGACAGCTTAGATAAAAAGCAACAATAATAAGATGGAATAAAACTAGTAATAAAATAATAGTAATAATGAAGAGTGTATAGAGCCAGAGTGTTGGGATAAAAAGCAACAATAATAAGATGGAATAAAACTAGTAATAAAATAATAGTAATAATGAAGAGTGTATAGAGCCAGAGTGTTGGGATAAAAAGCAACAATAATAAGATGGAATAAAACTAGTAATAAAATAATAGTAATAATGAAGAGTGTATAGTGCCAGAGTGTTGGGATAAAAAGCAACAATAATAAGATGGAATAAAACTAGTAATAAAATAATAGTAATAATGAAGAGTGTATAGAGCCAGAGTGTTGGGATAAAAGGCAACAATAATAAGATGGAATAAAACTAGTAATAAAATAATAGTAATAATGAAGAGTGTATAGAGGCAGACAGCTTAGATAAAAAGCAACAATAATAAGATGGAATAAAACTAGTAATAAAATAATAGTAATAATGAAGAGTGTATAGAGCCAGAGTGTTGGGATAAAAAGCAACAATAATAAGATGGAATAAAACTAGTAATAAAATAATAGTAATAATGAAGAGTGTATAGTGCCAGAGTGTTGGGATAAAAAGCAACAATAATAAGATGGAAGAAAATTAGTAATAAAATAATAGTAATAATGAAGAGTGTATAGAGCCAGAGTGTTGGGATAAAAAGCAGCAATAATTAGATGGAATAAAACTAGTAATAAAATAATAGTAATAATGAAGAGTGTATAGAGCCAGAGTGTTGGGATAAAAAGCAACAATAATAAGATGGAATAAAACTAGTAATAAAATAATAGTAATAATGAAGAGTGTATAGAGCCAGAGTGTTGGGATAAAAAGCAACAATAATAAGATGGAATAAAACTATTAATAAAATAATAGTAATAATGAAGAGTGTATAGAGCCAGAGTGTTGGGATAAAAAGCAACAATAATAAGATGGAATAAAACTAGTAATAAAATAATAGTAATAATGAAGAGTGTATAGTGCCAGAGTGTTGGGATAAAAAAGCAACAATAATAAGATGGAATAAAACTAGTAATAAAATAATAGTAATAATGAAGAGTGTATAGAGCCAGAGTGTTGGGATAAAAAGCAACAATAATAATATGGAATAAAACTAGTAATAAAATAATAGTAATAATGAAGAGTGTATAGAGCCTGAGTGTTGGGATAAAAAGCAACAATAATAAGATGGAATAAAACTAGTAATAAAATAATAGTAATAATGAAGAGTGTATAGAGCCAGATTGTTGGGATAAAAAGCAACAATAATAAGATGGAATAAAACTAGTAATAAAATAATAGCAATAAGGAAGAGTGTATAGAGGCAGACAGCTTAGATAAAAAGCAACAATAATAAGATGGAATAAACCTAGTAATAAAATAATAGTAATAATGAAGAGTGTATAGAGCCAGAGTGCTGGGATAAAAAGCAACAATAATAAGATGGAATAAAACTAGTAATAAAATAATAGTAATAATGAAGAGTGTATAGAGCCAGATTGTTGGGATAAAAAGCAACAATAATAAGATGGAATAAAACTAGTGATAAAATAATAGTAATAATGAAGAGTGTATAGTGCCAGAGTGTTGGGACAAAAAGCAACAATAATAAGATGGAATAAAACTAGTAATAAAATAATAGTAATAATGAAGAGTGTATAGTGCCAGAGTGTTGGGATAAAAAGCAACAATAATGAGATGGAATAAAACTAGTAATAAAATTATAGTAATAATGAAGAGTGTATAGTGCCAGAGTGTTGGGATAAAAAGCAACAATAATAAGATGGAATAAAACTAGTAATAAAATAATAGTAATAATGAAGAGTGTATAGAGGCAGACAGCTGAGATAAAAAGCAACAATAAAAATGTTGAATAAAACTAGTAATAAAATAATAGTAATAATGAAGAGTGTATAGAGCCAGATTGTTGAGATAAAAAGCAACAATAATAAAATTCTGTAAAACCAGCATTAAAATATTCATAATAATGAAGTGCATTGACAAAAGATTTTTTGTGATAAAAATGCCACAACAATAAAGATGGCGTAAAAGAAGTTATAAAGTAATTAATCTTATTTTTGAATGTCAGGATATTTGATATGATTTTAATAATCAATGACTTGAAATCTCATATCATTAATACTTTTGTCAATAACATGGTATCTAATATTCCATAACTTTTAATATTAACATGTCTTTTTCTTTTTTAATTTTCTTCTTCAAGAAAATTAAGAATTCAGAATTAAAGATTCATATATCTGAGTGATTTTGAATTCCCAGCAAGTCCTGAATTGGGTCGATTTCTTTCCTCATACATCAGGAAATATACCAGCAGGAGGGAAAGACAAACAACATAAAAAAAACAACAAATAAATAAATAAATTTTAAAGAGTATTTTTGCACTGAAAGTGGGTGTACCAAATAGCCTTGACTCTAAATGCACAAGCACAGACTGATATGATTGCCTTAGGGATAACAAATTCAATTGAGCTCAATACCTCTTGGCTCAGACAGATGGCTCAAACTTTCTCTTGCTAGATTGGCTTTGAACTAATAGCAGGAATAAGACGATAGCAGATAGCAAAGGAGGTAATTCACAATAACAGATAAAAAAGGGAAAGAGGAAAAGAAAATTTGAAACCATGTCTAAAAGATAACAGAATGGAATCAATAATATACTAGTAGGTAAAAGTATGTGTAAGTAGATATTTACAATACTTTTAGTTCTGAGAGTTTTACAAGGAAAGACAGGACAAAAATGTGAAGGCATAATGGCCTGTATTGATTGTGGCACACTATGGATATTTGATGACATCAAGAAAGTTTTTAAGAAGATATTTTGTATAAGCAATGTTTTTTGACAAAGGTGTTTTATTCTCCAGAGTTAAATAACAGTGCAGAAGAACTATTTGTTTTTTAAATCGATCAAATTAAATTCTCCTTTGTGAAATTTAATATTATATAGCATAATCAATTCGATACCCCAAGAATAATTCAGCAAATTTACAAAATCTCTTAACATGGATAAAGTTTTTTTTTAAATTTATTTTCAAGCCACATTTTTCATCCATCTACTAAAATCAAATTTAATTTTTTTTAATCAATTCACCCCAAGCAAAGTGATAAAGCCACTAAGATGCAGGGGATTACTGAGAGTGAAAGAAACTGAGAAAACATTATTGTGGAGAAAGGACAATAAAAGAATAAGATTCAAAGAGACAGAATATGGAGATTGATGTTGTATTTAAATATTTGAAGGTTGTAGTTAACAGGAGTTAACCTGAGCCCCATGGTCAGAAAGTGAGTGTTATAACCCCTTGGCCACGTTTCCACTACCCACAATAAGCTATATAAACAAATTTTTACTACGTTAATAAAAACACCGATCAAAATAAAAATAATAAATAAATAAATATATAAGATAAAAAATAAAAATAAAAATAAATAAAAACAAGCAAAATAATTTGACCCAAATAAATAAACAAATAAACGACTTCTGGTAAAATAGCCGCCATAATAGACTACCCACAATAAGCTATATAAACAAATTTTTACTACGTTAATAAAAACACCGATCAAAATAAAAAATTAAAAAAAAATAAATATAAAGGATAAAAAACAAAATTAAATTAAATAAAAACAAGCAAAATAATTTGAAACAAATAAACGACTTCCGGTAAAATATCTGCCAAAATAGACTACCCACAATGCACCACTGACCCGTAAATATAAATAGCCAAGAAAAATAACAGCACTCGTGGCCTGACGATTGCATCTAGCATGAAACAGACTGTTGCCTCTAAGTTGTTTTGCTTTGAGATTATATATATATATATATATATATATATATATATATATATATATACACACACACACACACACACACACACACACTAATAGTAATACACATTTGGAATAAACCTCAGATAGCTCAACTTGTAGATATATCAAAACAAATCGGTACACAAAGAAAAAATTGGAAATAAAAAAAGAAAGAACTAAAACATCCTATCTAGGTTTCACCTAAACTGAATTTCAGGGTAAGCCAGCTTACCCTGATGATCTGTTTAGATGATACCTAGGTAGGTTTTCTTTTGGATTTATTTTAGTTATATATATATATATATATATATATATATATATATTACAAAATGAACAAAGGATATATTATCAGCATCTGAAGATTGCGTTTTGCGTAAAAATCCCAGTTGTGCAAATGGTGAGGCATAATATGTATATTTATTAATATATATATATATATATATATATATATATATATATATATATATATATATATATAATATATTAATTTAATTTTATTATATACATGTAGGAACATCTGTCCAAATGGGCACATGGACAAATGCGTGTGAACACATAGAAAAAAACACAAACTTGTACCAATAATAAGTGCATATAAAAATGAAAAATCAAGAAGTATAAGCATTCAATTGCTGATACCCCCTGACGAGTGGATGAAGTGATTCCTGAAGGGGCTGTCTACAAAACTCTGGAATTGGGATGCTGAAGGCAGCATCAATCAGCTAAGTGAAAAACCTTTTACTTGTATTAATTCTCTCTTTCTCTCTCTCCCTGTATATATGTGTGTGTGTGTGTGTGTGTGTGTTTGTATGTACATATATTTAACTTAATTTTATTTTATTATATATAAATATATATGTATGTCATTATTTTAATAATTTTCCAATGTACAATAATAAGTATACTCATGTAATCAACAGGTAGTCAGCAACTGTTTCTTGTGAAAATTGGTATCTTATATCTAATTAGTGAGTAAAAGGTTACAATAATGGTGGGTGATATGTATATAATATGCACACACCGAAGGGGGAAAATGTCTATATGGCCAACATGGAAATGCCAAAAACCCACCATTGCTCTTGTTCAGTTAATCTGTTTTAAGTTCAATACAAAGTTATGTTGTATGCTTTTCAGCCTGAAAGGATGACAATAACAATTTCAGAAAATAAGAAAAATTATTAAACACATTCTATAAAGAGCACTATTTTTGTTAAATGAGAACTTAATTTAATCAAAGTCTCAGAGGGGAATGTCCAAACAATAGGCCAATTGTGGAATCCAGTCCAGTACAAGAACAAAAAAACTCCTAACAGTCATAAAAATAAGATAAAACTGTTGTTTCAGAAAATCCCATATGTGCATTTCAAATTTGATAATGGTTGTATTAATAGTGAAGCAGTCAGAATTTAAAAGAGAGTTTTCAGTGAAGTTGTTTAGATTTCCAAGTCTATAGAAATTACTTGAATTGCACTACACATGGCAGGAATTAATTCTTCTTCCAGTTGCACGATTTATAGGGCAAAGTTCCAACTAACACAATGTGTCAGCGTTTCCCTAATTTCGATAATGAATTTAACTTATCTGTCTATATTTCTGAGATAAGGTATTATGTACACTATTTACATTATTCGGACTATTACCCTCATCTTTGTCGCCATATTTATTACAATGTTTTGGCTGTTCAGTATCTGTCTATATTTCTGAGATGAGGTATTATGTACACTATTTACATTATTCGGACTATTGTCCTCATCTTTGTCGCTATATTTATTACAACATTTTGGCCATTGTACACTCCCTCTTCAGGTGGTTGGCACAGTGGATAAAGGTGCTATTTAGATGCAGTGACAGGACCCAAAGAGTGTGAGTTCAATACTCGGTTAAGGCATTGGAGAGGGGAATTAACAGCAGATAACTGATAACTGACATCAATTAAACATGGCGCATGGAACTAGAACAGTCTACCCCAGTGAGCAAAATAAAGACATTCTAACCACCTGAAGAAACGTTGTAATAAATATAGTGACAAAGATGAGGACAATAGTTCAAATAATGTAAATAGTGAATTTAGCTTAGTTTTATAAAACTGATGCTTTAATTTTGTTAATTTGCTGATCATGTTTGGTCGGATTTAATACTAGAAAAATATCCACTGATTGAGTAGAATTTCAATTTTTAAATTAAAGATTTTTTTCAATATTTGTAATAAAAAAAAACAAAAAGAAAGAATTTTTCTGTTGGGAATTGTCACCTTCTAGAAGATTCTTAATCCTGATCCAATAATACTAAATCTTATAGAAATGGGATAAAGAGGCAATTTTTTTTATTTGTTTTTATTTTCTTTCATTAATTTTTTTTCTTCTTTTATTTAATGACATCATTTACAGTAGACTAAATGAATAAAATAAAACATTTCATTTTTTATTCAAGGGAAGACAACTTCTGCTTTCTTTTGTAGTTTCTGCTGATGTTGGTTGGTTGGTTGGAGTCTTAATGTAAAAAATCAACAAACTATTGAAGAGATCTTAAACAAATTTGGCTTTTGCTTATTTTTCATTCAAATCTCATCCAAAATACATTTTTCCCCACCTTTGTAAGCATTCCATAATCACAGAAGCGAACACGTTGCTTGCATCAAATTATACTTTTGCACAAATCACTGGTATTTACTCTGTTTTCTTTCATAATGATGTACATTATCTTTCATAATAGGATTACAACGGTTTATTTTATCTTCTATGATTATGGCCAATGGTAGATGAAATATGTTGAGCATTGCTGAAATACTGGCCTAATTGAAATTACTGTGAAGAATATGTAATCGATTTGAGGAAATGAAATAAAAGGCACCAGCAACCACTGCCACCACCCAGTTTGTTATTTCTCTTTCTTGAAAGATTTCTTTGAATAAATGAAATTTCTCTTTTCCTACAATATAATACCAGAAACAAACTTAAAATCAAACACCCTTAACACACAACATATATATATATATATATATATATATATATATATATGTATGTATGTATGTATGTATGTATGTATCAGTGTGTGAAATGTTAAGTCATCTCATCTTCCTCATAATTATTTTTAAAATGATGGAAATAATAAAATTCTGAATGAAAAACGCAACAAAAAAAAAAAAGCTAGCAAGTGAAGAAATGGTCTTCTGCAAAGAAATACCAATTATCATCAGTGTGTGTCTGCTTGAATAAATATTAAAAATCCTATACATTTTTCAATAATATAGCTTTGGAAACCATATTAAAAATGGAACACACACAAAAACACATGAGAGATGTGTCTATAAAGTATCCAGCATTTTGAATACATCGTGTGTCTCTGATATAATTTGGCAAACAATCAATAAAGGCACGGTGGCATAAAATGAAAAGCCAGGGAGCTAAATCAGATATTAAAGTCGGGTGGGGGATAAGTCAGATGTTAAGTTTTAAAGAATTTTTGATTCGATATTTTTTTTCTCTGATCCTTTCATAAAATAAATATTTTTTAGATGTCTTATCCTACAGTAAACATTATTTTGTTTTGATTTCAAACACACTTACCTTTTCTGTTTGTATTTATTTTCTAGAATGAAAGCTACAGACTCTCCCCACATTTAAGACATATAAAAATCTTAGAAGCTAACGTCTCAAAGCAAAACAAAAAGGAAGAAAAATTTTTCTGATTTATTTCGAAAATTAACCCCTTGGGCCCTGACCACCACTTTACTGGGGGTAGAGAAAAATGACGTAATGCCCAGCCACCGGTCGAACAGTGGTAGAGAAAAATGACATAATGCCCAGCCACTGGTTGAACAGTGGATAAACAACTGTAATTATTTTTATATCTACTGTGAAACATGACATACCAATTATTTGTGAATTTTGACTCAGGAGCTCAGGCAGAAGGGTTTAAATTGTTCAGGAACACAGGGCTCAAAGGGTTAATGGCAGTAATGGTTAAAGACAAACGATACATCTCAGCTTAACAGAATTGTCATAGACTGAGATCAAGAAGATAAATTTAGTTGTCTATTTAGTGCTCTGTTCTAGAAAAAGTGAGGGAACTGAAGATACGTCATCCTCTCCTATAGCACCATGCATGCAATGGGGAACCTTACTCTACATGTGTGAATATACAGGTTGTTCCAAAAGTCTTGGGCACATTGTGACATTGAATATCTAAAAAACTATTAAGGATATAAAAACGCGCCTGACATATTCTGAAAGAATTTAATCTCAAGTTTTACATGGAATGTTCAAAGATGTTCCATGTGCGCACCGTTAGTCACATGGTACACATCAAATCCGTCATCTTCCAACTTCTCTTGCATTATTGCAATGCAAAAGTCATGACGAGCTGGTTTATCAGTGTCCTGCAACTGTTGGGTTAACTGTAGCTTGTAAGGTGTCATGTGCAGTCATCTTTTTAAGACATGCCAAACAGTTGTTGTAGGAAGCTGAAGTTCCTTCCTTAACAGCTCTTTTGATCGATTTACGGGGGCTCCACTCGAAGGCAATTTGAACTTGTTCAATTGTATCATCTGAAGTTGAGTCGCGTCCCGTTCTCTTAGCTGGGTACAAACACCCATCCTTCATGAATTTACCATGCCATCTCAATATGTAATTCGTTTCTGGTGCCTCCTTTCAGAACTTTGTGTGAAATGCATGTTGAACAAGTGTCCATGATTCAGTTCTTGAAAATTCAAAGATGCAAAACGCCTCTTCTGGTTGAGTGAATGCCATTACTGGATCTGAAAAAAAAATATGAAAAAATCATTAGCATTACAAAAAACTTAATGAATTTGGCTTTAAAATGGTACCAGTTTCATCTTACTACCATTCATAGTTCAGCAGATATGAGGACTTGAAATGTGTCCAAGACTTCTGAAACACCCTGTATACTCTCTTGTGGGGTACGTCAGCTGAGAAATACCATTAAGCAAGCTTCAGTGGACATCATGATCTAAATAACAGAGTAGAATAGTGAAGACTTATGCAGCATCTTTTCAGCAAAAAATGCATTACATCAAGTCTTCCAAGTTCTGTTCCAGTTAAGAGTAAGCTTGTCGCAACTTATGGCAATCATTAATGAAGCAGAGGCAATTTTATACTCACGATAAAATGAAGGAGATTTACATGAGACAAATGATGGTGATTCTTTCAGACTTTGCAAATTGTTTTGAAAATTGGAAGGGAAAACAGGAGAAGTGTTCCTGATTTCTTTAAAGAGTTGTCTGTATTTTGTTTTTATCTATAAATGTCAAGCATGAAACTGTGCTTACATCATTGATAACTATATACTAGTTGTTGACTATGCTGACTCTTGGGGTCCTACCTAGAAGTGAAGTCACCATCATTGGCTAACAAATTTCTGAAGTAAAATTCTGTAGTTTTTGATGTGAAAAATTCTTTGACGAACTCTTGAATCTGATTTTTATAAGATGAAATTTTCCTTGTCAATGCAGCAGTTAAAAAAAGGATGGAAGAAAGAGAAAATGAAAAACTTTTAAAAATAAGAAAGGAAAGACAGAAATTTCAGAAAAAGGTTTTTTTAGGGGGAAGAGAAAGAACGAAGGATCTCATGAAATAAATTATCACCTAAATGAATTTCTAAGGATTTGACTTTCATTATTATATATATATATATATATATGATAAGATAAAAAACAAACAGCAAATGTTTATCAATCTAACCCATCCTGGGTATGACGATAAACTACATCCACATCCTGGGTAAGACGATAAACTATGTCCAGCAGCAAGGCCTCTGATCAGGAGGTTTTGAGGAGCATGGAACCACCTCTTAATTGCTGGTTCACCCTGACCCGGAGTGGTAGCACCTGTTAGGGTCCCAGCTATGGGCAAATAGTTGACCTCACAACCTGACTGAAAACACTATGAAAGTGTAAAACTAGAGTTTAATACCAGAGAATGAGTTATAGAAAAAAAGAAACATTTTCATTGACCAAACTCTTTTTAAACCAACATATTAATTAATGGATATTAATTAATGGATATTAATTAATGGGAAATTTGGATGGATGCTCTCATTGAATTCTGAACACCACAAATTATACTAAATGTCATACCAACTGTACCAACAGGCCTCAGTGACGAAGAGGTAATGAATTAGACTCGATATAGCGATATTTCCCTTACCCGTAAGAGTGTGTCCCCATGAGCCATGATTACTATCCCCAAGCTGCTCAGTCCAGAGCATTAGAAGTCGGTTCAAGCAAGGATATACAAGTGATAGAAATTAGGAGGATTTGAGATAATCATAATTAAGTAATTCATCGAGTCTAGAAGAAAACTCAACAGAATGCAGAAAGCACTGGACGGCCGTTTCATCCTATATTTGGGACTCGTCAGCAGTGCGCATCCACTACCGAGAATTGAAACCCAGACAGTTACATTATCAGGCAGACGTCATACCAACTGTTCCAACAGGCCTCGGTGACGAAGAGGTAGCAAATCAGACACAATATAGTGCCGCTCAATCACATATTCCGTGGTGGAACTCATCCGAGATTCTCTTTAACCATAGGACTCTGCCCCCACGAGCTACGACTACTATCCCCAAGCCACTCCATCCAGAGCATTAGAAGTCAGATCAAGCAAGGATATACAAGTGATAGAAATTATAGGACGATTTCAGATAATCATAAGTAATTCATCAAGTCTAGAAGAAACCTCAACAGAATGAAGAAAGCACTGGACAGACATTTTGTCCTATATATATATATATATATATATATATATATATAATACTGGTAGAAACATCTTAAACATATTTAATAACTAATCCTCCAAATAATAAATACCAACCAATACCAAAATGAAACAATGTTAGCTTCTCGCTACTCTCTTGCTGTTTTCAGTAGTGAAATGGTGAGACCTAGTTACCAATCTAGTAGGGCACTTAAATTTAGTAAGTCAAAGTAACCAGATAAAAGCTCATCAGATGAATTATCTGAGGATGACTGAGTAAAACAATAATAGTATACTTTTTGTTACAAGGTGTATCTTCAAATAAAGAAACAAAGAGAAAGGGTTCAAATGTCTACCATCGTCTGATTAAACAGTAGGGCTGACTGACCATAACTGACATTAGAGAAATGACCAGTTGATCTGTGGTGACAAATTAAGCCTGGGTAATTTTAAAAGAACTGATCCCTGATTTTCTTTTATATTATTTTTCATTCCTCTCTTTCACTTTCTGTCTTATAAAGGTAAAACTCGGACAAATTTGAAATTAGTGGATTTTTTTACAATCTCTTAAGACAAGCCATTATCTTTAGTGACATTGGGGATAAGAAAACTTAAACACATCTCTAAACTTACACTTCAATTGTCAGAA
This sequence comes from Acanthosepion esculentum, assembly GCA_964036315.1. Taxonomy (NCBI): domain Eukaryota; kingdom Metazoa; phylum Mollusca; class Cephalopoda; order Sepiida; family Sepiidae; genus Acanthosepion; species Acanthosepion esculentum. Next base: position 125,235,758 of record OZ038483.1, read on the forward strand.
TATCTATATAACTTCATATGAAACATTTGATTACCTTGGGACCTATTTCAATATCATATCTGTATATATATATATATATGTTTGTGTGTGTGTGTGTGGAAGAAGATGATATATAAATTTTTATATACCAGAACAGTGTCAGCGAAATTAATGATAAAGTGGAAAACTTTTTTGTGTGACCCATTTCATCTTTTCAGACATCATTGGGCTAAAGTGATGTTTCAATTAATGTAATTACACATGCACATGGAGGGGATGCTAAAATTTTAAAACTTTCTAATTAATTTTTTTCTATGTGTCTAAATAGTATGTATATAATCTAGTCTTTCTTGAGATTCTTTTTGTTTATTCTAAAACAGACAAGAAATTACAATTTGAGAGTAAATTTCTTATAATATAAATTTCTGGTATAAGGTGTTATCATTATTTACATTCAGACTAATATCCCCATCTTTGTTATTATTATCACCTGATCACCTTCTGTCTGAATTTCTGGGATAAGGAGATATCATTATTTACATTCAGACTAATATCCTCATCTTTGTTGTTATTATCACCTGATCACCTTCTGCCTGAATTTCTGGGATGAGAAGTTATCATTATTTACATTCAGACTAATATCCTCATCTTTGTTGTTATTATCACCTGATCATATTCTGTCTGAATTTCTGGGATGAGAAGTTATCATTATTTACATTCAGACTAATATCCCCATCTTTGTTGTTATCATCACCTGATTGCTTTTCCATTTGAATTTCTGGGATAAGGAGATATCATTATTTACATTCAGACTAATATCCTCATCTTTGTTGTTATTATCACCTGATCACCTTCTTTCTGTGGTTTATACTGCAACTATGCTGAGCAGACCGTAGTTATAATTTCTGAAAGAGAGCATTTTATCTAGTGTCATCAATAATTTGAACAAGGCCAACATGCTCAAACCCTAGGCCACAATGACTTGTAACCATTCTAGCACAGCTATCGACGGCCCCAATGTTCCATTTACCCATTTTCACTCACAAAGTTTAGGTCGACCTGTTGTATGGTTTACAGGCACTTTTCAAAGGTGCTGCATGCTGGGATTGACCCCTCCAGTCCAATAAGATCAG
>OZ038483.1:125241869-125261869 GCA_964036315.1 Acanthosepion esculentum
ACTTTCCCACCAATCACTACAATTTTAACCTGGTCAAATTTAAGGTTAACCATTATCTTCTCCACTTATCTGCATAAACTGTGCCTCTTCCTCTGTAACCTTCTACCTTGAGTGACCCATGCCCCAGGCCTTGTACAGGGTGAATCAAAAACAAAAGATCTTGTTTGAGGTGAAATGATTAAGAAATGTAATTTAAGTTCACAATATTTATTAATGTTTATTTCAATTTCTTCATGTCTTTCATAAACCAAGCAAAGTATTAAGAGATAGGAAAATGTCTCTCAAAACAAAAAAAAGGAACTAAACTGCAATATAATATTTAATCTCCTTATATGGCAATGAATTCTAAACAGTCTTTTCACAGATGAAAGAGACTTGAAGTGGGAATCCTAAGGAAATACAAGGAAACTGATACTTACAATCAGAATGAGATAGCTGAAATTTCTAGAACATGTAATGAGGAAAAAGGACCTAGAAAATTTAACACTCACAGGACACTGGAATCAAGAGAAGCAGAAAAAAAGCAGGGAGTAAAATATATAATGAGTTTGAGGGAACAGATAACAAAAACAAGACAAAGGTAAAGGGGGGGGATTATGCAGAATAACAAAATACAGGAAGTTGTGGAGACGAAAGATTGGCCATAAATTAAGAAGTAAATCATTTGTGTACATAAATAAGTATAGTAGAATCCCTCATATCTGGAATCTTTCATATGCGGAGTGCCTCACATTCAGAATCCCTCACATCTGGAATCCCTTATATCCAGAATCCTTCATATGCGGAGTGCCTCATATCTGGAATCCCTCAGCTGGAATCCTTCATATCCAGAGTCCCTCACATCTGGAATCCCTTATATCCAGAATCCCTCACATCTGGAATCCTTCATATCTGGAATCCCTTATATCCACAGTGCCTCATATCTGGAATCCCTTATCCAGAAATGATTTTGATGCGTATATTTGAACCATTTGGGTGATATGTAACTGATTTTAAATTTCTGTTTTTTCAGGAAATTTACTTTAGATAATTGCTGATGCTTATTTCACCCTAATGGCTTGTATTGCTGCAAAAGATGATGGGAATAAGAGGAAAAGAAGAACTTTGGAGTTATTGCAAAATGTGGAAATTTTAAAAAGACGAGATACTGATGGAAGTTCATTGGCTGAGTTCAACACAGGAAAGTCAACATTGTATGATATAAAATCTTCCAAAGAAACTATTCTCCAGCGTTCACACTGTCACAATGAACAAGTAAATAAAAAACATGATTGTGATGAAACCTGGACTGAAATTGAGAAAGTTATTGAAAAGGTTGACAGTTTTATGGAAAGAAAGCCAGCATTCAGCTATGATGATTGCAATAATGCACACAGAGTTAAAAATTATCTTTCATTTTAAAAATGTCAAGAACAAATGTAAAACAAAATACGGAAAAAGTTGATAATAACAAGAGAAAGAATCATCATGCAACAGCAATTAAAAAATCCTCGTTACATTATTTGTTTTCCATACATGGCAGACTTAATTTAATGAATTTTCATTAACATTACATAATTTATTTCTTTTTCCTTAAAATTAATTCTGTTATATTTCACTCAGCATTAGCTTATTTTGTTTAGTATAAAACACTAAAAATATATGTTAAACTTGATTTCAGTTCTTTTATTTTAATCTAAATATAACCTCTCATATTCGGACTTTGTAACCAATTCCTCATATCTGGAAGCCTTCTTAGTCCAGTTGTCAGGGATTCTACTGTATTTTAAAGAGATAAAAACAAGTTCTAAGTAAGTTTACAGAAAAATAAATGTGTCAACTTTTAAATGGTTATCTTTCCCAAAAGCTTAAAAAAAAAAAATGAAAAAGATTTGTATTTTCAATGCAGACTGATTGGATATCTGATAAATTTCATGGCTGAATGGACAAAAACTTCAAAACCTGCAAATTCACAAACATTTTGTTTATTGTGAAATAAAATATTCTGAAATTTTTGGGATTGTTACATGGAACTTCATGCTGGAAAATTGAGTTTTTCTTTTCTTCATATCATATGTTGTTGATTTTTCTTTCTCACGTGTCATTATACATATATATTTATGTATTACTTTTTCCTTTTCTAATTATATATATATATATATATATATATATATATATATATATATATATATATATATATAATGTTAAATAAAATATTATTACATGGAACTTAAGGTTGGAAAATTGAGTTTTTCTTTTCTTCATATATATATATATATATATATGTGTGTGTGTGTGTGTGTGTGTGTGTGTGTGTGTGTTACTTTTTCTTTCTCACATGTCAGTATACATATATATGTATGTATATTACTTTTTCCTTTTCTAATTTATATATATATATATATATGAGAGAAAGACTGATAAACATATACACTCAACAAAAAAGACGCATGTTGTTTCAGCATGATGACTTCAAAACGCTGGAATGTAGATAAAAATATTATATATATATATACATATATATATATATATATATATATATATATATATATATACATGTGTGTATGTGTGTATTGCAAGTAAATTAAATTTCATAAATAATAAAGAAATGTATTTTTGTACAATTCTAAACAATGTCCATATTATGATTCTAAATATATTTATCGACACATAAGCAAAATAACGATGAAAATTCCCAAGACCTGACCCTCTATCAATGAGTGGATAAAGCAAAAACTATCTTTTTGTACATGCTACCAGCCTGCCCTTTCATACCATCACCATCTTCCCTTGTCTATCTTTACCTGCCCAGAGAGAAAGGGCAGTGGAAAGTAATTGCTGTGGCTTAAGTTAAAGTACCAATGACATCCAATTACACAGCCTGGTGAATTCCTGAAAACTTCCAGTTAAAACAAGTTGCCAATAAAGAGAAACAAACAAGACAAACCAATGCTGATTATTGTTTATATTTGGGAAGACATTTTTAAAGCATCAGTTAATAACAAGTGCATAAAACCTTTTGTTGTTCAGTTATTTTTGCCTTCATAAGTTCCTGAACTGTATCTAATTACAAAGTAATTAAATACTTGTCAATTAAAGAAATTTACACAGAGCATCCCGCTATTATTTGATGATTAAAATAACATTGATGATGTTTCAAATAAAGTACTCTCAGAACAAAGTCAAAAGACTAAAAATATATTTAGTTAAAAATAAGGTTAATGAAATTTTATTTGGTACAAGGAATATCATTTATAATTTTTAGACTAGTATTTATTTCATCTTAGTTTGATGCTTGTTTATACCTAGTACTAAGTAAAAGTCTTAAGTTGTCAGAACTTCTTAGAAGAAGCATTGTCGTTATTATAAAATTTTCACTCAAATTTCATTCATTTTATTATGTTGCTTATTTACACCTTGGAGTAAGCAGATGCAATAATCTTCAGTTGCCTGAATTTCTTAGATCTAGCACTGTCATGATATTAATTTTTGAATCATACTTATTTCATCTTAATTTGCTGTTTGTTTACACCTAGTAGTAACTAGAGGAAATAGTCTTCAGTTGTCTGACTTTCTTAATTGGACCAATCTTAGTATTAATAATTTTTAACAAGCATTTCTTCCATCTTATGCTGATGCGTATTTACACTTAGTAATAATTAGATGTAATAGTCTTCAGTTGTCTGACTTTCTTAATTGGACCAATCTTAGTATTAATAATTTTTAACAAGCATTTCTTCCATCTTATTTTTTTGCTTGTTTACGCTAGTAATAAGTACTTGTAATAATGTTCAGTTTCCTGAATTTCTTAGTCACAGTCATTATTATTAACTTTTAACTCATATTCCTTTCATTTTGCTTTTTATCCCATATAAAATCCCATCTCTAAAATATAAAACCAATTAAAGAGAAAATAAAAACATAGTTAATGTGCTGAAAAATTGGAAACCAAATTTATGAAGCCAAACAGGAAAGACTGTGTATTGAAATGTGGAGAAAAGTAAACGAATCATGATAGCATCCTATGATCCAAACTGTAACAGATATGTCCTGATCTGAAAATTTCAACTCTGACCACACTAATGTGAATTGATATGGTTTGGTTTGTTTTACAGCATATCAACCTCAATGAGTTATTTAATGCTGACAATTTTTATTGCTGGTAATATTTCTTTCTTCATAAATGTATTGCTGGTAATTTTTTTTTCTTCAAAAATCTATTACCGGTAAAATTAAAAAAAAAAAAATGTATAGCTGGCAGTTTTTACATTTTTCAGAAATGTATAGCTGGTAATTTTTTTTTCAAAAAATGTATAGTTTGGTTTATTTTGTTTTATGATATATCAACCTCAGTGGGTTATTTAATGCCAACAAGATTTTTATTACAGGTAATATTTTTGGTTTGGTTAGATTGGTTTTATGGTATATCAACCTCAATGGGTTATTTAATACCGACCAGATTTTTATTGCTGCAAATACCCTTGAGAAAGATATGAATTGATCTATTCTCTTCCTATTTATGGGTTAAATAACAGGAGTTATACTGAGTTTTGTTTTGGTTTGGTTTGTTTTACGGCATATCAACCTCAATGGGTTATTTAATGCCAACAAGATTTTTACTGATAATAATATTTTTTTTTCAAAAATGTATTGCTAGTAATAATTTTTACAAAGTATTTCTGGTTTCTGGTATTAAAAACTAAATTTACACTTTCACGGTGTTTTGACCCCAGTTTGGGGGTTAACTATTTGCCTATAGTTTGGGACACTAACAGGTGTTATCAGCCCGGGTCATGATGGACCTGGGAACACCAGCAGTTAAGAGGTGGTTTCACACTTCTCAAAATCTCCTGATCAGAGGCCTTGCTGTTGGACGTAGTTTATTGTCTTACCCAGGACTGACACTAATGCAAAGCTGCCAACAGAATTAGAACATGCACCAATATACATCCAAGTATTACAATGTCTGCCTGCAAATATAAGCAATGATGTACCTAATGATGAGGAAGTAAAGAAAGATATAAAAAAGCTACAAAATAATAAAGCATGGCTTGACATTGAGGCTGAACTTATCAAATTAATATAGCCTTTTCCCTGAATTTAGAAACAACTTTGTAAATTTCATGAACAAAATCAGGAATCGGAAGCACAGCCGCAAAAAAGTGTTGTATATCCTGCATAAATGTTGTGTGGAAGCAAAAAAGATAACCCCCAAGACCCCCTCACATACAGAGGTATCTCAATTGGATCCACTATGGTAAATGTACTAATGACACTAGACTTTCATCATTCTATGAAAATGAACTCCTCACAAACCAGTTTGGTATTTATTCTGGTAAGGGTTGTACGGATGGTAAATATGTTATCCAAAAAAAGCCCAGAAAATTGCTTACATGTCCAATAGTAAATTGTATACCTGCTGTGTAGACCTTACAGTTGCATATGATCATATCAATAGAAAATACCTTTTTTCATCCATTAGAAAACAACTTTCAAATTATGACAAATAGGAGATAAGGAAGTTGAATACAGGATAGGCTGTGCTAGGGGTAGTTTCACCTAACACCACATGGTGCTACAAAACCAACACATTAAATTAAAAACTTGAGTCATGTTCTTAAATAGCCTTGTCAGATCTAGGCTTTCATATGAATGCCATGCATGGTATCAGACTGGTTTAGAAATATCTAAACTGTCAGCTGTATACAATCACTTTCTCAGATTAATGGTTAAAAATGGCTTTGAGCAAGTGAAGCGTTTATGTCTCAGTAAGGACTTCGTAGACTGGTGCTGAAGAATCATAAACAAAGAACTTTACCAAATAACTAAAACCATATCACTGATGTTCCACACTACCCCAAACAAAAGGTTTGTTGATTTTGTTTAGTGGCATTTCAACCTCTATCGGTTATTTAACTAAATATTTTGTATGCAATTGCATGCCTTCATCTTCAGATAGAATCTATTGCTGATCATTTTGCTATAAATATGTATCTTTATACTTCTGTAGTGTTTTGATTTTTGTTCGAGGTTCACTATTTACCCATATCTGGAACCCTAACAAGTGCTACCACCCTGGGTCAGGGTGGACCTGTGAACAACAGCAATTTAGTGGTGGTTCCATGCTCCTTAAAATGGCCTGATCAGAGGCCTTGCTGCCAGATGTAGTTTATTATGATGGCCAAAGTTAAGGAAGGAAAGAAGTCCCCATCAATACGGGAAAGAGCATTAGCAGTGACTGAACTTGGGAAACTTATTTTCCTGGAAAACTGTTTTAATAGAAATGTTTTACTTTTTAATCACTGCTTGTTCAATGAATGACAAATTTTTCGATATACAAAGAAAAAACAGCTAATATTACCATTATTACAAAAATAAACAAAGATGGTGGCAAAATAGAAACCAGAGTGGAAAAGAATAATATTAGTTAATTTGAATAACACTATATTGGTTGAATCTTTGTAGCCTAATTAGTAAAGTGCTGTTATGGTGAAACAAGCTCTGTCTGATAAGAGATGTGAGTTCAAATCTTGCTGAAAGCTTGTTTTTATTTCAGCCTTTTTGGTTAGTGATGTGAAAATGTGGTTTTGGTTATTGTTTGTATAAATATATATAAGGAATAAATAAAAAAACTATAAATTATATACATTTTTTTTTTCTTTTTTAGCTTCAGACATCTCCAAAATTAGAATCTTCATAAATGCTTAACATTTCTATGGAATTTTCTTCCAGTTTGAATTTTGTTTCTCTCAAAGAATATCAGGCTGGAGTAGAAGAAACCATTTTTTACATGTCACTTCAATTTCTGATATCAAAAACTTAGATCTCATTCACATTAAAATACTATATCAGAAATTAAAGTGAAGTGAGAAAAAAAATCAAAGATCCTTTGATGGGGAAAAAATAAAGGAAAGAATGGTGAACAATTATAGAATAAAGGTTTCTATTTGAATTGTTTCAATAGAAGAGGAGGCATGGCACCAAAAAAATAATTTATTTTTATTTCTGAATCTTATAAAAGACAAGGCAAAAATAGAAGAATTTTGTTTTCTTCCTTTCAAAATTCAAAACAAAAAAAAGAAGTTCTCCTGAAAAACAGATTTGAATTATTCTAAGAATGGTTTCATGAGTTTTAACTTGTACAATTCTGAAAAAAATGTGAAATTATTTTAGATAACTATCAAAAGAAAAAGAATATAGAGAAATATCTTAGGCTCTAAAGAATAAACATATCTATCTGAGATACCTTGAAATATGTTTTAATGATAGCTTTAATAAAGCTAAATTAGAAATATATATATATATATATATATATATGAATAAAAAAGAGAAAAGGAGAGAGATCACAAGTATTCTGTCAAACATACTTATATCTGCATATGAATAAAAAAAACAGGTGCATATATAAAAAATAGGCATTTATATATATATATATATATATATATATATATATATTGAATTGGATATAGTCCGACAATTTATTTAAAGACATTTATGATAGGTTTAACGTTCTTTTTATAGATACAAGTATTTAAGCAAATATATGAAAATTTCTCGGACATTCAGGACGGTAAATGTTATTTAATATTGTTTATTATAAACACAGCATTTGCATAAATACTTGTATCTATAAAAAGAACGTTAACCATATCATAAATGTCTTTAAATATATATAAATATATATATATATATATATATATATATATATATATATTCAGTTGTATGGATATGAGTTTGTAAGCCTGAGTTTCACACTTTTGCGATCATCTGACAGACAATATAAAGTTAGTTTGATGATCGCAAAAGCATGAAACCCAGGGTCACAAAATCATATCCATACAACTGAATATGTTAGCTCTATCACTGATATTGAGCACATTCCACTAAGTACTGCACATAAAGTAAAATATGTGTGTGTGTATATATATATATATATATATATATATATATATATATAAAATTATATATTATATATATATATGCACAAATATATATATATATATATATATATATATATATATATATATATATATATATATATATATATATGCACAAATATATATATGTGTGTGTGTGTCTGTGTGTAAGCCCATTATCTACATAATCATTTATCATTACACCCCAAACAAGGCAATAAACCCACTAAAATGCAAGGGGTGACTAAGTATGAGAGGATATGAAAAAAAGAGAACACTATTAAGGAGAGAGAACAATAAAAGAACAGGAATTAAGAAGGCAAAGGATAAAGATTGGCATTACATTTAAATGTTTAAAGATCAAATTTGACTGGAAATTAAGTGGCCAGAAGGGATTTTCACAAGCGAGAAGTGTGAGAGAAGAAACTGTTAGCATAGAGCTCATGGATACATTTAACGATTTCAAGAGTTAAATGATGAAAACTTGTCACCAATCTAATACTGCACTTAAATTCATAAACTCTAGGTATGATAGAAAAAAGTCCATCAGAATAATAATAATCATAGAAGCAAAGTTATGGTGGTGGAAAAGTGAATGAAGCTGAGATGCCAGGTCAAAACTGATAACATTGCAGATTCTTCTTTAGATTTTATCAAGGATTTCTAAATTCATAGTATAATCACCAGACCAGATGTGACAGCAATATTCAATGCATGGACCAAGGTAGACTTAGAAATGTGTAAGATAGATTCTGGCAAGAAAAATTGTCTAGTACAATACAGAAACAACTTTCCTAGCAACAGGTCTAGCAATGGATTCAATAAAATCTTTCCACTTCATCTTCAGAGAATGTGACACTGTTAATACAAATGTGCATTAGAATAGCAAAAGTTGCCTTCCAAAAGCTAAGCTAAGTATTAAGAAACAGGAAAATTTTGTTAGAAAGAATGAAAAGAGTGCTGAAATGTTATTTATTTATTTTTTTTATTTAAGCATTTCACCCCAAGCAAGGAGGGAAGCCACTAGCACACAAGGGGTTACAGAGAGTTGGAGCTAGAGCAAATAGGAGTGATAGAGGAAAGGATGAAGAGAAGGATAGGGGATAGATCAGGGCATCTGGAGACATCAATTGACATTACATTTGAATAGTTAGAGATTATAGCTATCAGGGAAACAAGAAGTGGGGAGGGAGTTCCACAGGCAAGAGGTGCAAGACATGAAGCTATTGGAGTAGAAGAGACTGTTACATTTAACAGTTTCCACAGTGAAAGGGTGTGAGTGAGATGCCAGCCTAGTAGAACGCTTAAATTCATGCAGTTTGGGAACCAGCGAAAGCAGCTCCTCCGAGCAGTTTACATGAAAGTATTTGTAAAAAAGACAGAGGGAGGCGACGACATGTCTGTGAGAGAGCGACTACAGATGAGATGCCAGATCAGGGCCAATTACGTTGTATATCCATCTCTGGATCTTATCAAGAACCTTGAGACAAACATAAGGGGCACCAGACCATATATGGCAGCAATACTCCATGCAAGGGAAAATGGTTGATTTGTAGATTTGAAGGATCAACTCCAGTGAGAAAAATTTCCTGGTGTGGCACATTTGGATAAAGCTATTGACTCAATGTATTTGTTCCATCTCAGGTCAGCAGTCGATATGAGGCTGAGTAGTCGCAATCCTTCCATATGGCAGAGAATGTTGGACAATTTCCTCACAAATGAGAAGATAAGAGACAACATAAATATGGCTATACAGAATGATGTTGAGAATACTACAGATGAAGCATATAAACAATAAGGAAGTATTAAAGAAAACAGAAAGTAAAAGGACACTCAGAATCATTCAGAGACAGCTGAAATTTTTTGAATGAGGAAAGGAGGCTTGGAGCATATGACATTCAAAGGCCATATCAGAAGCAAGTTCATCCTTGAGCAGTCTTCATGACCTCCCTTCATCTAATGGGACCTTTAGTCTCTGCAGGCGAGCGTGTCTCAGTATCTGCACTCCCTCACTCAGGCATGATGTCTCTGACTTAATGAGAAGTTCTGTTCCTTTGATTCCTGGGAGACAATCTCATTTAGTAACCCTCTGCCTTGAGTGACACTTGTGCCTTATATTGGGTAAAAAAAAAAGGCGTAGGGTAGTGAAAAGCAGTAGATCAATTACCTGACGAGACTGTGTGAATGGATGGCAGAAGGACAACTGTTGCTAAGAACTACAAGCATAGGAGGTTGTGGGGAGCAACGGTTGTCTACATCTTGAAAGGACAGAGCATATAGAAGAAGAATCAAAAGTATCCAATGAGAGGTGCCAATTAAAAAATATTAAATCCGTGAATTTAATGTTTTTCCTGGCCTTGATTTTGGCAGATTCCATGTTGCTTGAATGGTGCCTGACTTTCATCTGGCGCTGATGAGTTATTATCTGCAATAAAGGGTTCATGTCTGAACACGTTATAACACGTTGGTACAAGAATGTTCAGGTGCATTGAAATCAAAATCCATCCATATGATTTTTAGTTATGGATTTTTTCCACAAACTTTTTGAAGCAGCCTCGTATTTCTCTGTTTAGGGAATATAAACTTTTACCTGAGAATTCCAAACACTAATGTAGTCTACGTACAGCCAAAGTGATTCAGGAAGAACGTCATGAACAAAAGGTGAGAATGGCTGACATACCACTTTTTCTGCCAATTAAATAAATATTTACTCTGTGAGGATTTGAGAATTCCAATGTTTGAACCAAATATTTAAAACATAAATAAAAAGGAATCGTCTCAAAACTGATAATAAAATATGCTAGAAACTGTACAAGACAAAATGAAATTAACCAATTCTATTTGGCAGGGAATTTGAACTCTGGAAGAGTTTTCAACTCAGAAAAACTGAATTGGACAAATACGAAATAATGATCTTCAAAATTATAGCAGCGTTTCACTATTTTCAATCCATTAAGCTAAAAAAAGAAGAAATTTTGGAAGTTTTCTAAGTGAGAAAATACAGAAAATAAATGAAAGGCTTTAGAAAGGAACTAAACTGAAAAATAGTCTTCTTGTTTTTTTTCTTGTTTTATCTTTGAAATTCTTGGCGACAAGACGATGAAACAAAGCAATAAGAAAATCATTGAGAACATGAGAAATTACAGGTGGGCAAAATTTTCGTCTGAGACAATTTCCATAAAATCTTTGATAAGCCATATCAGTGTTCCTTCCTGAATTTAAAAGTGACAGACAAAGATGATAAAAAACATAACAAAACATGATTACCTTATCTAATATGCTTTTATTTAAAAATAGATAAAAATTCTAATAATAATTAAAAATAAAAACAATTTCCTTTGTTTCAAAAATTTCTACTCATAAACTGTTGCATTAAAGTTATTACAATAAGTATTATTTTATAATGCAAACAATGATAAATTTACATCAAAGGAATTATTTAATACTTATCTATGCCTGTATTTATATCCAGAACATTGTATATATTTTATAATTTAAATATTATATACTAGTAATGATACCCTGCATTGTACAGGCCAAATTGTTTTCCTTTGCTACAGTGGATTATGCAATCATATCTTTGACAGCCAACCTCTCTCCCAGAGGCCGGATGTGGCAAGACTCTCGTTGCTCTCGTGCTATTTACACGGAAAGTGCTTGAATAAACTCCTTTCTCTGGTCCTGCCAATTTAAACCTTCATGGCAAGAACCCACCATACCACTTACATAGTAGCAATCCACCCACATTCCCTCCATATTAAATTGGTGAGTTTGGTTTGTTTTGTGGCATATCATCCTCAATTTAATGCTGACAAGATTTTTATTGCTGGTTATATTTTTTTTTCTAAAAATGTATTGCTGGAAATATTTTTTTTCTAAAAATGTATTGCTAGTAATATTTTTTTTTTCTAAAAATGTATTGCTAGTAATATTTTTTTTTTCTAAAAATGTATTGCTAGTAATATTTTTTTTTTCTAAAAATGTATTGCTAGTAATATTTTTTTTCGAAAATGTATTGCTAGTAATATTTTTTTTCAAAAATGTATTGCTGGTAATATTTTTTTTTTTCTAAAAATGTATTGCTAGTAATATTTTTTTTTTCTAAAAATGTATTGCTAGTAATATTTTTTTTCAAAAATGTATTGCTGGTAATATTTTTTTTTTCTAAAAATGTATTGCTAGTAATATTTTTTTTCAAAAATGTATTGCTGGTAATATTTTTTTTTCTAAAAATGTATTGCTAGTAATATTTTTTTTCGAAAATGTATTGCTAGTAATATTTTTTTTCAAAAATGTATTGCTGGTAATATTTTTTTTTTTCTAAAAATGTATTGCTAGTAATATTTTTTTTCAAAAATGTATTGCTGGTAATATTTTTTTTTTCTAAAAATGTATGACTGGTAATATTTTTTTTTTCTAAAAATGTATTGCTAGTAATAATTTTTTTCTTCAAAGATTCATTGCTGGTAATAACTTTTACAAAAATGTGTTGCTGGTATTAAAACCTATTTCTACACTTTCATAGTGTTTTTACCCCAGTTTGGAGGTTAACTATTTGTGCATATCTGGGACCCTAACAGGTGCTACCACTCTGGGTCAGGATGGACCTGGGAACACCAGCAATTAAGAGGTGGGTCCATGCTCCTAAAAATCTCTTGATCAGAGGCCTTGCTGTTGGATGTAGTTTATCATCATACCCAGGACGATCAATTGATGAGAAGTAAGTTCCACTTGTGCAGCTTCTTCCCACAAACCACTGCCATATGGAACAGACTCCCCAAAAGATGTTTCCCGATGACTACAATCTTAACCTGTTTAATGTGAACTGTTATCTCCCACTCCTAATGCAACCCTCTACTTTGAGTGATACCAGGGTCTTGTAAAGGCCGAACCTAACTGGAAAAAATAAAAAAGATTTGCCATTGCCATAAAATGGTGGGAGCAAAATGATTGGAAATAAATTAAGAATATCAACCCAAAAATCTCTAGACCCTTCCCCTTGCAATCAGGAGAGTGGATAAACAGCCCCAGATTCATGTGACAGTGGCAATCAGAGAATCATGACAGCAGTCTTGGACCGGTCTGTTACATGTGATCAAATGAGCAAACGTCTTTTTCTTTTCTGCTGGGCTTCTTTGTCAGGCCAAGAAATTGTCAGCATTACCCTTCCGCATTTATCACACACACACACACACACACATATATATATATATATATATATATATATATATATATATATAGATAGATAGATAGATATATTTTTTGACTTCTGGAATTCGGTTCCTTTATTTACCTTTCTCCTCTTAAAGTTTATCATTGTATTTCACTCCCAGTGACCCTTTCCACTTTAGTGGCTTTATCGCCTTGCTTAGGGAGAAATGATTAATATATATATATATATATATATATATATATATATATATGTAAATTTAAAAAAAAATCCTTATCACAATGGAATGCAGATTTTATGACAGTCACAATGAGTTTCTCTTTGGAATTTACCCCTGGAGATGATCTTTGAAAAGATCGAAAGTACTAGATTTACAAAAATTACACAAAAATATTTTGAAATACTAAAGAGTAAATTTATTGAATAAAATCACAATTGGTTTCAACCATTGTCTCCCGACGACTTCAGTATCTCTTTCAAATATTCTGAACGGTCTCCTTGCTTAAGTTGGTGAATGCTGCTATAATCCCTACCTTCAGTTCATCTTTGGTGTTACAAAGAGATTTGTTGATCTCTTGCTGAACTGTGCCCCACACATAATAATTAAGAGGATGGAAGTCTAGGGAGTTAGGTGGTCAGATATAAGTGGTGATGTGGTCACTTGATATAGGCCTCCATATTGAGTCTGTGGTAAGACGAATGGAGGCATAATGTTGCCATCACTAGTGATCGCTACAAACACCTTCATAATCACCAGCAGACTCATCCAACTCTTTCCGAATCCTCTGCACTGTCCTCAGATTGACACTGAAACACTCTTAAATGTTCATATTGGAGCTTCCAGTGTGAATGCCAAGCAGTATAGCATGCCATTTCCAAATTTATGGCAGAGTGAATTGCATCATGATGCTCTTTCTCTCACAGATGGTGCCCAACTGACCCTACTATACTGTGCAGTTAACAAAATCCAAACAAACAATGTGCATGTATGAAATTAGAAATATAAAATGGTGATAATTTACTCATCGAACCCCATGTGTGTGTGTGTGTGTGTCCGTATATATATATATATATATATATATATATATATATATATATATATATATATATATTATAGATTAACTGGTTTAAAATGTTTTTTTCACTACACAGTAATAAAATATGTTTTTTGCAGTAATAAAATATGTTTTTTTCACAAATAAAATTTTCACAGTAATAAAATGTTTTTTTTTTCACAGTAATAAAATATGTTTTTTTTGCTACACAGTAATAACCATGTTTCAAAAACTGAACTGTTATTTATATATACATATATCAGTAATACTATAGACTATAAATGAAGAAAGCATTGTAATTACTGAAAAAGATTATACAATAAAAGTTTCACATCATAGTATTGCTATATCCATGTGTTAGGCTACAAACTTATCGATGCATATTTGTAGATAGAAAAACTTAATTAGATGACCTGATCAATTTTCTCTAATGCACCTAAATTTTTGATGTTGCATAGAAATGAAGTCTGAGAAAAGTTTGATCTGTACGTATGAGTACTGCTTGTGTTCAATTTGTCTTTTGCACTTCATATGTTAAATATAGATACACTTTCATTAATTATCGATCTACGTGACTCATCAGTACAGAGTAAAAATGTCGAGAAAGACTATCGACAATGTGATACCAAAAAGTTCAGAGAATTTTAGCAGTACAAATGAACTAAATTTTGCAGCTGCTCTTCCTGATGCAGAACTTCTACCATCTTATTCAAAATATAACTTTGATGGAGAATGTGGAAAATATGTATTAGTCTATTTTTTTTATTGTGCATATATATATATATATATATATGTAAATAAATGACAATAAGAAAACAGTAATTGCTGACGCGTTTCGTCCTAATGCGGACTTTTTCATTTCGTTACTTGCTTTGAAAAAGTCCGCATTAGGACGAAACGCGTCAGCAATTACTGTTTTCTTATTGTCATTTATTTACATATATATATATATATATATATATATATATATATATATATATATATATATATATTGTATTGGGGGAGCAAATCATTATTCAAACATATATTGTTAAATATAACAGGCAGTGAATGTCTATTATGTTTGATCATGAGCCGTTCCAAGCTTCGTATAGTTGCTTTAATTTTGGGAGAAAATTAAGACAAAAACTGTCCAACATTTGGATATTTTTTTATCATGCTGTTCCTCAATCTAAGCTTTTGAGTCACATGAGCCATCATCAGAAAGGCTATAAAAAAAATCCAAACGTTGGACAGTTTTTGTCTTTTATTTCTCCCCAAATTAAAGCAACTATACGAAGCTTAGAACGGCTCATGAACAAACATAACAGACATTCACTGCCTGTTATGTTTAACTATATATGAATGAATATATATATGTAGTAATAATAATAATAATAAGACTGCAATGTATCTTTGAAGATATTCGAAAAACTGTCAAAATACAAGGACCTTGAAATAGAAATCTCAAAAATGTGGCTCATGGGAACATCAACAATCCCTGTTGTAGTTGGAGCCCTTGGACTGGTTGGAAAAGATTCCAGTAGGCTGATTGAAGGGATCCCTGGAAGTCCATGCCTCAAAGAGATACAAAAAATTGTTCTCACAAGTACAGCCCACACTTTACGAAGGGCTTTATCTATGTAATTATTAATTTTTTTTTTTGCAGTGGAAAGTGTCATGATGCCATTTCTAACCTTAGGTCCCTGGGCGGGACCCGGAAAGAAACGTGTAAACACCAGATATCAAAGAAAATAAAAATAAACATATGAAAAGATAAAAATTTAACATGAAGAGCCTTTCCAAGAACTTTTGAATTTTGCTACTGTTTTTGTTTAATTGTAGCAGTCTCACGTTTGGTGGAACCAATTTCAAGTTACTCAAAGTGACATCATTAAAACGGTCAAACTGGAATTTTTATTATTTGCATGGTTCAGACCGTTATCCTCATCTTCATTGCCATATTCACAATGTTTCGGCTGTTGTACATTCTGGCCTTCTTCAGGTAATTGGATAAAGACATTGGTTAGATCCAGTGACTAGACCCAAACAGTTGTGAGTTCAATACCAGGCCAAAGCAGTGGTGAAACAAAAAAACTTGGAGAATTGAGTTAAAGAGAAATAACTGGGACATCCTGGAAGAGGCATGACACGTGGAACTAGATAAATCTACCCCGGTGGACCAAAAAAAGGGGTTTGGTTTGAAATTCCAACCACCTGAAGAAGGCCAGAGCATACAACAGCTGAAACGTTGTGAATATGGCAATAAAGATGAGGATAACAGTCCGAATAATGTAAATAATGCAATTAATCATAATACCACATCTCAGAGATCCGATCAACAGAAGGCCAGAGCGTACAACAGCGGAAACGTTGTGAATATGACAATGAAGATGAGGATAACAGTTTGAATAATGTAAATAATGCAAGTAATCATAATGCCTCATCTCAGAGATCCTATCACCAGAAGAAGGCCGGAGATTACAATGGTCCAAATGTTGTGAATATGGCAATGAAGATGAGGATAACAGTCTGAATAATGTAAATGATGTAAATAATCATAATACCTCATCTCAGAAATATAGGAATTTTTATGTGTATTATTTTTAAACATACTTCTATATATGATCCACTATAGATAAATATACCTTATTTCTACAACGGGGATCACATATTGAGGTGTGTTTAAAAAAAATACACAAAAATTTCAGTTAACTGTTTGAATGACTTGAAATTTGTTCCAGCAATCATGAGACTGCCAGAAACAAAAACAGTTGCATATATATATATATATATATATATATATATATATATATATATATATATATATATATTTAGTTTATGAAAAACTAGGTAATCCGTATGGGTAGACCCAAGGAGAATAAAATCCAGAGAGCTCAATGTAAATCAGAGCTAATAATTTAAATAAAAACAGACCACTTTAAGGTTCCATGTAATACATTATTTCACCACAGCCCTTTTAAAGGACCGCGGATCATCAGACTTTACTTCCAAAGGTTGAAACGAAAAATGAAAAGAATTTACACATTTTTGACGGGCAGTACTAAGCATATGTAAATTAATGAATTGAGGGAGTGAGCAGGGAGAGACATGAGTGAGTTAGATGTAATTTAAAATTTCTATTCTTTCATATTTAATATTATTTGAGGAGGTCCAGACATTGACACATTTAATCGTTTAACTTAACGGAAGTTATATATTGAAATAGAAGGCGGAGAGGATAAAAAAGACCTAAAAAGAAAAAGAGAGAAGGAAGTCATGAGAGAAGGTGTCACTAACTTTCTTTGGATTGAAAGGCCCGAAATAGACGCTGTGATTTTGCTTTACTTTGAGAGTGTTATTTTGGGGGTTTATTTAAATTATATATATATCTATATATATATATATATATATATATATATATATATATATATATATATCTATCTATCATTTCATCCCATGCAAGGTGGGAATGCCACTAGTACACAAGTGGTTACAGGAAATGAAAGTGAGAGAAAAGACTGAGAATAGCGAGGATTCAGGAAAGGACAAAAGATGAACAGGATTCAAGAAGATATATAGTTGGCCTGGCTCATAGCCTTAAATAGTCTCTGATTAAGGATTTCAACAGTTGATTAATAAGTTGATACTAAGCTGATTAATATTCAGGCTGATCTTACTTTGTTTGGCTATACAGCATTTAACCCTCCTCTATTCCTTGTAAGTTGTCTTGTTAATTTTTTTGTATCTTATTGCTCTGTGTTTTTTGTATGTATCTGTTAGAACCGGATACTGGTGCTGAATAAATATATTAAGCACTCATTCTTCTCTATGTATCATTCACCTCAACGATACAACATTAGAAGATGGTGATTGACACTGCATTTAAATTTTTGAAGATTGTATTTATCAGGGAAGCAAGTAAACAGAGGGGAGTTCCACAGGTGTGAAGTGCGAGAAAAGAAACTATTGGAGTTGAAATGGTGGTGGAAAAAGATTTTTTGTGATGTGTTTCATCCCTTATGTTTACGTTGACGTGACTACTTATGCACATGAATGAGGGATGGAGAGAATTTAAAATTTAAAAATAAATTGTCAATCTTGGACCTTTGTGCCCGCAAAAAATTGAGTGTCAAAAAGAATGGTCTCTCCATTGACACTGCTATCACTCCAGCATCCATCTCTTCTCAATAATATCCACTGTTTCAAAAAGCGATGACTAGAATTGTAACAAAACCCAAACATATGATGAACATGAATCCATACATTTGTTTTTGGTCTTGAGAATTTACAACAAAAATATTAAAAACTTTTACTTATTAAATTGTTTATTTACAAGAACAATTTTATATTTACAACATTCTAAAAACAACTGTAAAATATTAAAACTGTACAAGTAATATTAATAATCAAGATTTCTTTACTGTCTGTTCACATATTTTAATAATTTAGTAAGCATTTATAAATTTATAAATTGGCAAATGATAAATATTACATTGTATTAGTTTTTTGATTGTCTTAAATATAAAATTATCCTAAAGCATTATTGCCTTGCTTGGGGTGAAATGATATATATATATATATATATATATATCATCATGATCATCATTTTCGACTATTCTGTCGAATTCGACATATGAGGGTCAAGCAGATCAGTTCCTAGAAACTGAGAGCCCGACGCTAACACATGAGATTTGATTATAGTGGTGAAGGTTTCGTGCAGGACCATCCACACTTTTTGAAGGGAGGGTGGAGTGGAGGGTTCTTTGGGAACCTTGTGGCACAGATATGAGTCTTATTAATTAACCTCATTAATTAAGTTGGAGAGAGAAGAGGTAGACTTATAACTTTCCCAAGCATATTTGTGTTTAAGCGAATATAACAAACCCAACTGGAATTGGAACTCAGCTCTCTGATTAACAATTCCAAGCCATTATCCATTACACCACCTGCACATCCAAGCTTACAGTACATGGTGAAGTGAATATAATGAACCCAACAGGAATTGGAACTCTGCTGTCTGATTAACAATTCCAAGCCATTATCCATTACACCACCTGCACATCCAAGCTTACAGCACATGGTGAAGTGAATATAATGAACCCAACAGGAATTGGAACTCAGCTCTCTGATTAACAATTCCAAGCCGTTATCCATTACACCACCTGCACATCCAAGCTTACAGCACATGGTGAAGTGAATATAATGAACCCAACAGGAATTGGAACTCAGCTCTCTGATTAACAATTCCAAGCCTTTATCCATTACACCACCTGCACATCCAGGCTTACAGCACATGGTGAAGTGAATATAATGAACCCAACAGGAATTGGAACTCAGCTCTCTGATTAACAATTCCAAGCCATTATCCATTACACCACCTGCACATCCAAGCTTAGAGCACATGGTGAAGTGAATATAATGAACCCAACAGGAATTGGAACTCAGCTCTGCAATTTCCAATTCTGGGTAGTTATCCATTACACTGTCCTCACTTCCGCACTTCCAAGCCCCTAGTATTCCAAAGCAGTCACCCATCTAGATACTGAGAAGCCTCAATGTTGCTTAACTTTGGCGATTGTACAAGAACCAATGTTTCATCATGATATGGCTATAAGCCTATATGTATATACGAAATCTGTCATTTTTATAGATTTGTGTTGATCTTCTTTATCTGTACCTTTTTGACATGCTTATAAAATCTTTAGACAATAGTTAATCTAATTATTGCATCCTATATATATATATATATATATATATATATATATATATAAAATGTGTATGTGTGTATTTATGTCTGCGTACGTATGAGTGGCATTCCGATGACAATTTCTCCTCTTACTATCATAAAACACATATGGAACCATAAATAAATCCAAAATTCAAAAATTAATCAGTTTG
>OZ038483.1:125266869-125311869 GCA_964036315.1 Acanthosepion esculentum
TAAAATTAGAAATAGTTTGTTGCATGTATGTTTTTAAAATGTTTTCATTTTTTGTTTCAAAACACGGTCAAGATATTATGTCCATGTTCAGAGTTAATATTATTAAGTGTTGGTTTGTTTGTTTCATTATTTTTAGCCTTTTTTTGCATGTAGATGATGTTATTATATTAAATAAATATACATTACTATATATATATTGTATTAATTATTTTATAAGTAATATAAGAGTAAGTATTATAAAATGGATTCTAATTTTTGAATATAGTTGCTGATGTCCATGACGACTATTCCACCTCTATTTTCGGATGGGGTTATGTTTTTAGCCTTTTAGTTATGCGAGCTATTTCTTTGGTATTGGTAAGGCTGTTCTGCTATGATACCTTGTGTAAAACACTTTTTGAAGTCTGCATGTTCAATTATACAGACAAACCTGTCCTCTACAGACCCCCCATCAACAGACTTCAGATGCAACAGAAAAATCTGCAGGCAAAATAAAAAAAAAAATCTGCAGGAAAAAAAAAAAAACCTTCCAAATCCTCATTGATGTATTTCAAATTTTGTGGGCTTGGCAGAACAAGTTGTATTAGGTCTGAAAGTGACGGCTTGCTGGAAGTGACTGCCCTTTCAGTTGTAAACACGGGTGTACAGTATATAAAGTACGATACATTAGCACATGCGCGAGAAAGTAACTGTGAGAAATCTATTAATTTTGTTATTTTGATTAATATATCTATAAAAAGTATATATTTATTTATACCATGTATATGTATATATATATATATATATGTTTAGTATTTATATTATGATCATAACTATTGGTAGTTACTATAGTGGTTTTATAACTCAAAAATAATCGCTTCCCATCTACGGACAATTGGATTTAACAAACTACCCATCCCACCTATTAGTCCATTAATGAGAGGTTTGTCTGTACATAGAAAGAGAGAGAGAGAGAGAGAAAATGAAAGAGAGAGAGAAAGTGGGAGCTTAGAGTAAAATTTCAGGAATACTAAATTAACCACTGTCACTCAGTGATTCATTGGACTCATTGTGAAAAGATCTTTAGTTTTTGTTGGCGAGGGCAGCCATTTTATAAAACTGTTGGTAGTCTCTGTTAGTGAGACACAAGGCTGTGTGTATTTTGTTATCTGTCATTCTATAGAATAAATACTGCTGGAAATTTAAAGGTTTAAATTTTCATTGGCATTTATAAGAAAAAAAAAATGTCAATTACATTGCTCTGAAATGTGACATAGAAAAAATCTGATGACCAGCACTTGCTCACATTCAGAAGATCCCCGATCATTGATATAGCCTCTGTAAAGCAGCTCCTAAAAATATACAGAAGTAAGAAACGGACATTCTTTTGATATAGCACAATTGATGACAACAAAAGCAGGATGAAAGATCTGGAAAAAGAAAGAGAAAAAGATGAGAGAATGAACAATGATGAAACTATGAGAGAGAGAGAGAGAATAAAAAAAGGCAATGAAAGAAAAAGGAAGAGGTAGAAAAAAAGAGTTAATAGAAACAGAAAATGAGAGAGAGAGAGAGAAAGGCAATAGAATTATGAAAAATACAAGACTGTGAGAGAAAGAGAGAGAGAGTGAGAGTGAGAATAAAGAAATAAAAAGCAATAAAAGAAAGAAGGAAAAAGAAAAAATGATTTCACAGAAATACAAAATCATATGAGAAAGAAAAAAAGAGAATTAAGAAAAATGCTAAGAGAGAGAGAGAAGAAAGAAAGAAAGACAAAAGCAATGAAAGAGGGAAGAAGAAAAAGAGAATTAAGAAAAATGCTGAGAGAGAGAGAAGAAAGAAAGAAAGAAAAAGCAATGAAAGAGGGAAGAAGAAGAATAAAGTAAGAGAATTAAGAAAAATGCTATGAGAGAGAGAGGGTGAGAGAGAGAGAAGAAAGAAAGAAAAAAAGCAATGAAAGAGGGAAGAAGAAAAAAGAGAATTAAGAAAAATGCTATGAGAGAGAGAGAGAGAGAAAAGAAAGAAAGAAAGAAAGAAAGAAAGAAAAAAGCAATGAAAGAGGGAAGAAGAAAAAAGTAAGTGAATTAAGCAAAATGCTATGAGAGAGAGAAGAAAGAAAGAAAGAAAGAAAGAAAGAAAAAAGCAATGAAAGAGGGAAGAAGAAGAATAAAGTAAGAGAATTAAGAAAAATGCTATGAGAGAGAGAGGGTGAGAGAGAGAGAAGAAAGAAAGAAAAAAAGCAATGAAAGAGGGAAGAAGAAAAAAGAGAATTAAGAAAAATGCTATGAGAGAGAGAGAGAGAGAGAAGAAAGAAAGAAAGAAAAAAGCAATGAAAGAGGGAAGAAGAAAAAAGTAAGTGAATTAAGCAAAATGCTATGAGAGAGAGAGAAAAGAAAGAAAGAAAGAAAGAAAAAAAGCAATGAAAGAGGGAAGAAGAAGACAAATTGGAATCAAATTGACCAATAGAAATATAGAATAGCAACAGGAAAAAACTGAAAGAAAAGAACAAAGAAAGACAGAATGAAAGAAAATCATTCTGGAGAGAGAAAGAAATGAAATTTACAAATTGGCACAAAAGTACAAGAAGGGATGGGTTAGACGTTAGGCAGGATAAAGTTGTGGGATGGGCTGAAAAACAGATAAGAATTGAAATTAAAACGGTCATCCTGCAGAGAGTGGGAGAAAAAAAAATGAAATTAACAAGAAAAACAGACAATTCAGAAATGACTCAAGGAGAAAATTACTTGAAATAATCATTTGTCTGCTTAACAGTCGAAAAAAGACAGTAGCCTATCTTAGAAAAATACTTCAAGTCAAAAAAAGCGAGAAAAAAAACACCAACCCAAATTAAATACTATATAATGTGAGGTAGTATCAAAAGGTTCTTGGTGTGTGTATACCGAGATTCTACCATTCAACAGAAATACACACACAAATAATACTCAAAGAAATATTAAAATTATAATCATTGAAATAGATGGCTTGTAAATATTTTAGAAGCATAGCAAAAGGCCACATAAAAAGAGGATCAACATTTTCTATTTTTGAATCCTTTCTCCCCAAGTAAGGCAATAATGCCACTAAGGCACAAGAATTTATTGGGAGTGAAAGAGAATGAAAATACTTTAGTGAGGAGAAATAACAATACAAGAACAGGATTCAAGAAGACAGAAGATGACAATTGGCATTACATTTACATTTTTGAAGATCGTAGTTGGCAGGGAAGCAAGAAACGAAAAGGGAGTTCCACAGCCGGGAAGTGCAAGAAAAGAAACCATTAGTATAGAATATGCAGTTGCATCTAGCTAATTCAGCAATAAAATGGCAAGACCTAATTGCCAATCTAGTAGCACACTTAAAATTCATGCCTTTGAGACACCAAAGCTTATTAGAACAACTGCCATGAAAATATTTGTAGTAAAGATTAGAGGGAAGCCATTTCATGACGGTGTGGAATTGACAGAAGTCAAGATGCCAGGCCAGTATCAATTATATTAGAGACATTTCTTTGAATTTTGTCAGGAATCTCAAGATATATAGTAGGAGCACTAAACCAGATATAGCAGCAGTGTTCAATTCATGGTTGATTTATAGATATGTAAGATGGAGTCTGAGAAGAAAGAATTGTCTGGAAGTGAAGCAACTTTCCTAGTAGCAGACCTAGCAAGTGATTCAATATAATGACTCTAATTCCTATCATTGGAAAATGTGAACCTCAGAAGGCTCAAAGATATATACAGTGTAACCCGGATATAAGAGACCCTGATATAAGAGAAACCCGGATATAAGATAAATTTTCTCTGGTCCCAAATTAGAGCCTGTGTTAATGTATATATAATAGACCAAACCCGGATATAAGAGAAACCCGAATATAAGAGACTTCTTCTCCGGTCCCGACAACTCTCTTATATCCGGGTTACACTGTATATCAAAATAGCAGGCTGCAGGAAAAAAGTTTTATATTTTACTACTATTACCAAAAATTTATTTACTATATAAATTGTGACTATAATTAACAATGCTGCTTCTTGTTCACCGGTACTCAGCCTACTGAGTTGGTAAGTCAATAAGCTTTATACTTTCTACACATGTTCAATTATTATATGAGATTTGGTCACATTGTATTGAAAATGGCTCTGTGATCTTGGCTTTTTTTTTTTATAGTGAAGTTTACCCTGTAGGAGTCCAGGAGCCACTTGAGGTAGAAAGTTACAGATAAAAGCACAGTTTATGTGGATAAGTGGGGAAGATGATGGTTGATACTAGACTTGAACAGGTGAAGATTGTAGTGATTGAGAAAACATCCTCTTGGGAGTCGGTTCCACAGAGCAGTGGTCCGCAGAAAGAAGCTGCTCAAGTGGAATTTACTTCTCACCAATGAAATACAGAGAGAATGAGCATAGCATGGTGAGTCCTCCTTGAAATGCTTCATAAGGCTTCTGGTGAATATGCCGCAGGTCAAATGCAGGTTTTTGTATAATACATGCATTTCAAAAGTGGGTGTGTCTCAGTTTAACACGATGAGGATTTGGGGTGATTATCAACAAAACACCAAAAAGAGTCACTTTATCCGTGAGGATGGTTGTTGAAAAAGTCATTAGCTTTCACACACTGGAATCAGTGTTAGAGTTAACCAGTAGAACCTCCCAGAATATCTGAACATGCTTCAAAAGTGTGTCCCTCCTGGCTCTTGAAACTCAGGCCCTGCTTGACATATGCCTTTAACCTTGTAAGGAGATTAAGGGAAAGTGTACATTTTTATTAGGCTGAACCCAGGAACCTTTTGATATATTTTCATGTATCAGTATTTTTTTCAGGGAATAATTTTTG
Source organism: Acanthosepion esculentum (assembly GCA_964036315.1). Taxonomy (NCBI): domain Eukaryota; kingdom Metazoa; phylum Mollusca; class Cephalopoda; order Sepiida; family Sepiidae; genus Acanthosepion; species Acanthosepion esculentum. The sequence continues at coordinate 125,271,679 of OZ038483.1, forward strand.
TACATTAACATTCATTAGACATTCCTCTATCCATGACATGTGTCAGAATTGAAAAATATTGATTTTTATCAATTTAGAATTGGGGTCTAGAAATACATTAAGTGATTAGTGCATATCTCTTCGCATCTCTGCTTGTATCCGAGTGAAGCCTATGTTCAATCTCCTACACAATTTGTGTCGTAATTTTGTATTATTGTTTGAAAGCCAAGAACGGAGAGGAATCCAATAAAAACAATACCTGAAGTTCAGTATCCAAAATCTGAAACTGTACCTTGACTTCAAAATTAACCAATTCTACTACAGGGAAACATTTAAGTTGTTCCAGAGATAGATAGATAGATACTCATGAGTAAAATATATAAAATAAATATATATGTATATATAAATAAAATAATATATAAAATAAAAAAATAAATAAGTGTGCTTCTCACCGTTTGCGATATATACATACATAATGATCAGAATTAAATAGATAGATACATAGTGATCACAATTAAATAGATAGAAAGATATATAGATAGATAATGATCAGAATTAGATAGCAGATAGATAATGATCAGAATTAGATAGCAGATAGATAATGATCAGAATTAGATAATGATAAGACTTAGATAATCATCAGAATTAGATATGAAGAGATAGATAGATAGATACTCATGAGTAAAATATATAAAATAAATATATAAAATAAAAAATAGATAAGTGTGCTTCTCACTCTTTCTGAAAGATAGATAGATAGATAGATAGTGATCAGAATTAGATAGATAGATACATAATGATCACATTTAGATAGATAGAAAGATTATGAGCAGATAGATAAATAATGATAAGAATTAGATAGATAATAACAAGAATTAGATAATGATCAGAATTAGATAGAAAGATTATGATTAGATAGATAGATAATGATCAGAGATAGATAAATAATGATAAGAATTAGATAGATATGAAGAAACATAGATAGACAGATAAATAGATAGATACTCCTGAGCAAAACAAAATTGACCGTAACTGCCAAAATCCGGGAAACTACCTCTCATCTCAGATACCTTCCCATATCTTTTGGCCTTTGCAATGCAGTTGGCAACCCTCTCCTCGGCTTTTATACTCCAACGTACTTTTTATCAATATGTATTGTTAAGAGAAATCAACATTTTTGGCAGGCGGACTCAAAGTTTGAGAGCAGCATTAATTTGGAAAAATGTATGAAACAAAATAATTTTGAGAGGCTCAGATAGATTCCGTGATCTGTCCATCCATCTAATCTATCACATTCTGTTCATTATCATTAGACAGACAGACAGTTATCTGAGTCTGTTCATAATTCATTTATTTATATATCTATCTCAGTCTGTTTAATACTATCTATCAAATGCTACCTATATTTCTCTATCTCTTCCTGTTCATATCTATCTATCTAGATCTCTTTGCATCTATCAATCTATCTAAGATTATTCATATCTCTCTAAGCCTGTTCTTATTTATCTATATATCTATCTAAGCCTGTTCACATCTATCTAAGCCTATTCATATCTATCTATCTATCTAAGCCTATTCATATCTATCTATCTATCTAAGCCTATTCATATCTATCTATCTATCTATCTATCTATCTAAGCCTATTCATATCTATCTAAGGTTATTCATATCTATCTATCTATCTAAGCCTATTCATATCTATCTAAGCCTATTCATATCTATCTATCTATCTATCTAAGCCTATTCATATCTATCTAAGCCTATTCATATCTATCTATCTATCTATCTAAGCCTATTCATATCTATCTGTCTCTCTATCTCTCTCTCTCTATCTATCTAAGCCTATTCATATATATCTCTCTATCTATCTAAGCCTAATCACATTTATCTAGCTGCCTAAGCCTGTTCATATCTATCTATTTATCTATCTCTTCCTGTTCATCTATTTATCTGTCTCAACTTATTAAAATCAATCCTGCAATCCTAAATGAATTAGTCGATGATGCATCTTATAAAAAAACTGGTAGTAAGAACTGATGATGACCAACTAAGCACTTGTGCTGAATCTAATCTACTTCAAACATGTCACATGACACACAAGAGATGAAACTATGTCAACCTCAGCACCATATCAGAAAAAAACATTCAGCAAATGGATACCCTCTTTCTGAAATTAACAAAGAAAGTAAACTACTTTGGTCACCTGTTAGTCAAATATTTCACCTCATAACATTAATGTAGAGGTAAGTACAATAGTACTCCATATTTCTGGCCTTGTACCAGAGTAAGTTACAAACACTTAGTCTTGCCATAGAGCAATGGTTAGTAAGTTAATATCATAGACCATTTTTCTCATCATAGAGTGTTTCTCACTGAGTGCCCCACAAATATATATGAGGAGGTGCTGAAAAGATTTTAGACCAGTTAACTTCTCAAAACCTAAGCATATGACAAGGTATCAGAGATTTTTCAAAAGAGTAAATTGGTTGGTTCAAAAACTTTTCAAAACTGCCTTTTGTGTGCATATAAATGAATCCTGGCCTGATTTGAAACTTTGTCTTGGAATGAATCAAAGGGACTTATCCACAAAGTCAGATCCGATATTCAAATAAGGGCATGATTCACACACACACACACACACACACAGGATGCATGGTGGAGTAATGGTTAGCAGCTCAGATTGAGGAATCGGGTAGCCAAGTTCAAATTTCAGTCAAATCCATTACAGATAGTGCTAATACCCTTAGGAAAGATATGAATCCTCTTCTTCTACCTCCAGCTATGGGTAAAATAGCAGGACAGACTGGGTTCTATAGCCTTGGATGGCAACTGGTTTAGGAGAAGGACAACTCTGAATTCAAAATCTGCGGAGGGTGGTTTAGGGACATTGTAGCACGTAGTGCACCAGGTCTCTGTATTCAGCCCTTCAAAAAGTGTGGTTGGTTCTGTACAAAGCCTTCACCACTATAATCAAATCATATGAGCAGGTTGTCTGGCTGTCGGTTCCTAGAAACTGAAGTGCCTGACCCTCATGCGTCGCTTGGGGACCCCAATACAGAGATCCTTGTGGCACATGGTGCACCAAGTCTCTAGATTTGTCTCTTCAAAAAGTGAGGTTGGTTCTGCACAAAGCCTTCGCCAGTATAATCAAATCGTATGTGCAGGTTGTCTGGCTGTCGGTTCATAGCAACTGAGTTGCTTAACCCTCATACATCGAAAAATGACGTGAGATTATAACATATTTTTTATCATGAGGCTCTGGTTTGAATCTTACCATGGTTGATTTGATTATTTGATGTTATTGTTCTAGGGAAGCAGTCTCAGCAGGCAACAAATTTGGACAGTGCGTAAATCTTGTGAGTGGAATTGGCTAACTGGAACTTTTCAAAGACCGCCATTTAAAGTTGCTATAGCATGAAGTCACAAGTCATCATGGCTGAGTGTTAGAGTATACTCCACTTGGAAATATATATATATATATATATTAAAGTATGACTCTTCAGGATGTAGATGTTCACCACAGTCTTCATTTTTTATTATCTGTGAAGTGGAATGAATTCTATGGAAAGAGAGTGGATTGGTTTCCCATTGTATTCTCCAAAGTTTTGAATTCCAAATAGTCATTCTACTAGACTGGAGAGTTCAATTCATTCTACTATCGAGGGAATGAAATGAATTCATGTCTTTCTATAGAGCATTTGTGGTAAAATAAGTTCAATAAACTAGACCAGAATTTAAACTCAAGTTGGTGTTTCCATTTCTCCACCAATAACCATTACACTAACTGCAAACTAATATATATATATATATATATATATATATATATATATATATATATATATGTATATATATATGTGTGTGTGTGTGTGTGTGTGTGTGTGTACATTAAATAATTTTGAATACAATTTTGACCTAAAAATGCTGTCCTTTTTAAAAGAGAATATAACTTACTTAGATAAGAAGCTCTTGAAGGTATTATTTATTCATGCCAAAATATTCACTAATACTTTGGATTTTTTAAAAGAACTCCTTTCTTAAAAGAAAAGCCTTCTTTCTTAAACCAACATACTTATGCAGGACAGTAAAACTTAAAAGGAAACTGTTAGTTCATGACCTTTAAAAATAAATTAACTAATTAAACAAATAAACAAAATAAAATAAAAATACATCAAAATGAATATCAATAAATACATAATAATTTTATTAAAAAAAAAGCAATAACGACATTAGCTCACTTTTGTTTAATATGCCAAAAATGATGTCAGTAACCACCACTCTTTACCGTTCCTTTAGAAAGTAAATTTTTAGAATATTTTAGTGATCTCTAATTAAAAATTTGGAAACTTGACATGATTTTATTTTTATCCATGTTACTTCTGTCGATAAATACAGGTTATATACATATGTAGCCTTTTTGTTGAGGCAGGATCAGGATTAATCCCACACAAAGCATGGTAGGTCCTGCCTTATATTGTCTTTATTTAACAGCTGACAAGAACGATGCAGATTGGAGTTAAAAGACATTTTCAAAATAAAAATTACACATTAAAGGGTTAAACAGGGATCTGGGTTTACCCAGGGAACACAGTTTCACACAGGGAGAACTCTAACCGACAACATCTTTTACCGGAAGAGCATGCCCTACTTCATTGTTTATTTCTTGTCTCATTGGAAATGACACAGGTGTCAGAATATTCCAACGTTCAAATTTTTTTCTCTTTGTGTTTCAATTTAGTCAAAAGGCTAATATATAATAAATATCATCAATCTTATTGCCAATATTGTCATCATTCTGTGATTTTTTATTTGCCAAATTTCATTAGCCAGTCTATACTATATATATATATATATATTTATATATATATATATATATATATATATATATATATATATATATTTATATATATGTATATATATATATATATATATATATATATATGTATTAAAGAGGTACAAACACTGTATACTACTGCACATTACTGTGGTTTCAACCACTATGTCTCTCAGCCACCTGAAGAGGATTAGCAGTCGAAACCATGGTAGTGTGCAGTAGTATACAGTGTCTTTACCTCTTTATTGTATTGGCTAGCTCTGCATGTCTGTTTTTTCAAAGCAGCTGCATTGAGCTCTTTATTATATATCCATTTTTCGGTACGGCAGTTTTTCCAGCCTTTTACTGTATTTGATGTTTATATATATATATAGATAGATAGATAGATAGATAGATAGACAGATGTATGTATGTATGTATGTATGTATATATATATATATATATATATATATATATATAATATTTTAAACATGTTGTGTTGAATGTCAAAGACAACATAGTCCTGCATATTCTCTTTTGAATTTTCTCATATTTTCTAATGAGACTTTTTATTTGAAAATTATATTGAAATAAATATTGTCTGTAGGATAACCGAGTACTTTCGAACATCAGTGTTCATCTTCAGGGTCAAAAGTTTTTAACAATGTCTTATATATATGTAGAGTCAAATTTTTTAAAACATTTGCAAATTGTCTTGTAGTGGAATCATGTTGCTACATTTTATTTTTAAATTTCATAATGTATTCTTTGATTTTTTGGCTTGTATAATAAAAAAAATATTTTTCACGCCTTCACATGATTAAAAATCTTCACCATGCACGTGATAACATCATCGTGTCTTTTGAAATTAAAATAATTTTGTAACGTTTATTTAGTTTTGACTCAAAATACTAAACAAAATTTCTACACTTACCTTAATAAAGTTCCTCAAGGAAACACATTGGCATAAACAGTTTTTGGTTTTATTTTTTACACATATATATATATATATATATATATATATTTTAAACATATTGTGTTGAATGTTAAAGACAACATCGTCCTGCATATTTTCTTTTGAATTTTCTCATATTTTCTAATGAGACTTTTTATTTGAAAATGATATCGAAATATATATTGTCCGTACGATAACCTAGTACTTTTGAACATCATTGTACATCTTCAGGGTGAAAATTTTTTTAGTCAAAATTTTTTAAAAACATTTGCCAATTGTCTTGTAGCGGAATCATGTTGCTACATTTTTTACAAACTAAATAAAAGTTAAAATCCTTTTAATTTCAAAAGACGCGATGATGTTATCACGTGCATGGCGAAGATTTTTATCATGTGACAGCGTGAAAAAGATTTTTATTATACAAGCCAAAAGATCGAAGAATACGTTATAAAATTTAAATATATTATAAACATTGTAGGATGTTTCCAGAAATATTGTAATCTATGCGATTAATAAGAGGTCTTTTGCTTTTAATATGTAATGCCTCTAAGATTTTAAGGCGTCTAATGTCTGTATGTTTATCTATAATATTAGTATTATCTATAAGTATTTTACGTATATCAGATTGCATAAGGGAAACAGTATGTGACATAATATGTTGTTTAATGGAGCTAGAATTATTAAAAGAAAAGTTGCTGCCAAATTACACACACACATATATATATATATATATATATATATATATATATATATATATATATATATATATATATATATATATATGGTTGGAGTAATGGTTGCTGGAGGAAAGGAAAAAGGTGAGAAAGATAATGAAATCAATGAGAAAAATAAAGATGGCTAACAGCAACAAACAAAATGCCATTCACCAATAATAGCAACATTTCTGGGAAGGAACGATCTATCAATAAGGGATCAGAATTCCAGCAGACAGTTGCAAACTGTCATCAATAAAATAAGATGTGGAAAGAAGAAATAAAGAATTTCATTGAATCAAGATGTCTACTTCTGTGTACCATTATCTGCAGGAAGGACTCCCATAGGAACTGAGCCGACATTGAATATTCCTAAAATGCTGCAAAAATCTGATCAGTGAGTCAACAGAACTTTGGCAGACTGTAGGCAGAGGTGTGAGGGTATTTTAGGGATGAACAGAAAATATGACGATTGGAATTTGACATCAGACAATGATATGGGAGCCAGGAAAGAAGACGTCAATGGCAAAGAACTCATAATCATAATATTCCCTTACCTCAAAAAGGAAAGAAATCACTTGGGTTGCAACACATGAACATTTTATTTTCCTCAAGGGCCGTGGGCTTCTAATCAAAAGGAATGTTAAATACAGGTGTTAGGTATACTGGGTTGAGCAAAAGAACCAACTCACCTAGTCAAAAAAATCTTTTTAATTTTAAAAAAAATCATTTCAAAGGCAAGGTAATAAAGCCATTAAGACTCCATAGGTTCTTGTGTGTTAGAGGAGAATATGAGAAAAAAATAACTTGATTAAGGAGAAAGAACAATAAAAGAAGAGGAATTAAGAAGACAGAAGATAACAATTGACATCACATATAAATTTTTGAAGATGAAATTTGAATGAAAAGCAAGAAGGGAGAAGTACAAGAAAAGAAAATGTTAGAACTTACGGTTGCATCTAGCCATTCCAAATGTAAAAGGGGTGAGACCTTGCTGCCAATCTAGCACCACACTTAAGTCGAGCTACCACAGAGGAAATCAATATTTATTTTGAATAATACAAAAATATGGCACTAGGCCAAAAGTGGGGAAGATTGCTCTTCAATCTGTCTTATCTTAAAATTAGCAAGCAATGATTACTGACCCCACAATATCACAGTATTCCTTCCTCCAGAGCAAAACATTCTGATTTACCATTCTTAATACATCCACCATAATACCTCAGAGTCTCTATGTAGTCCTAAGTAGTTCCCATATGTACCATAGAGGAAAGCGATATTTATTCTGTTTAAAATACAGAAATGTGGCACAAGGCCGAAGGGGGGATTGGGGAAAGGATGGTCTTCTTCTGTCTTAACTATAACTTAGCTAGCCGCAAACACTGACCCAATCGTACGAACAATATTCCATACACCAAAAGAACACATTCATACGTACCTCTCTTACTACAACCACCATAATACCTCACTGTCTCTTTGAAAACACTGACTAGTCCAGATATTTACAATTCAGTGTCTGTGGGGGGAGGGGAATAAAATAACAATTCTAAAAAACAAACCGCAATGAGTATTTACAATATGAATACTAAAGTATTTACAAGAAACTTAAGAAACTTAATATTAGTAATAGTACCATAGAGGAAAGCGATATTTATTCTGTAAAATTACAGAAATGTGGCACAAGGCCGAAGGGGGGGATTGGGGAAAATGATGGTCTTCTTCTAGAGGAAAGCTCATCAGAATAATTACCATGAAAGTATTTATAGGAAAGACACAGGGAAGCTATGTTATGGTGGTGGGAAAGGACTGAGGCTGAGATGTCAGGTCAGGATCAATAACATTGCAGATTTTTATTTGTTCACAAAGAATGGTGTTCCCATGGAAATGGAAACAAGAAGCACCCTTAGTTTTAGAGACAACAGAAATTTCTGAAACATTCTGAAAAATATTGCTTGTAGCATTTAACACTCCGGGGAGATATTGAAAACAAGAGTTGTAAAGGGAAACAATGAGCAACTTACCTGATAAACTTGTGTAAATAAACAGAAGATAAGTATGGAAGAGATAGTAAAGAGACAAATATTACATAGATACTTTGAAGGAGAAGAAATTCTGGATAGCGATGATCACCCAATTCCTGAAGCACATAAAAGATAAAGATAACTTTCAGTCAGGTTTGGTTTGGTTTGTTTTACGGCATATCAACCTCAATGGGTCATTTAATGCCGACAACATTTTTTTTCTGGTAATATTTTTGTTTTGTCAAAAATCTATTTCTGTTAATATTTTTTTTCCCTCAAAAATGCATAGCTGGTAATATTATTTTTTTCAAAAACGTATAGCTGGTAACACTTTTTCAAAAACGTACAGCTGGCAATACTTCTCCTCAAAAACATATTGCTGGCAATATCTTTCTCTTTCTCAAAATCTCATTTCTGGAAATAATTTTTCACAAAGTATTTCTGGTATCAAAACCCACCTTCACAAGTTTATTCTTCTTTTTCTGGGTCAACTACCCACCCACAGCCGGGACCCCAACAGGTGCCACAACCCTGGGTCAGACCCAGGAATACCAGCAACCGAAAGGACGCTTCATGCTCCCCAAAGTCTCCCAACCAGAGGCCAAGCTGCTGGCACAGCTCACCGTCCCACCCTGGATGCGGATGCAGTTCATTGTCATACCCAGGACGCGGATGTAGTCTCAGTTTTGGTGTTAACTATTTGCCCATAGCTGGGACCCTAACAGGTGCTACCACCCCGGGTCAGGGCAGACCTGGGAATATCATCGATTAAGAGGTGGTTCCATGCTCCTCAAAGCCTCCTGATCAGAGGCCTTGCTGTTGGGCGTAGTTTATCATTTTACCCTGGACGCAGATGTAGTTTATCGTCATACTTTCAGTCAGGGTCCATATCCCAAACTTATAAAATATACTGTCTGCCTTTGACCAAATGGCCAATTAAATCCTTCCTTCTGACCATATGCATCTGAACTTTATTCAAATAACATCATCAATTCGGTTGAAGAGACTAAAATTCTGATGTCAAGTTTCTTTGCCATTCAGCTCAAAATCACTTTTGATAAACTTTCTATTTTTTTCCTGATACTAACTTCCAATCAGTTTCAGAATAACTCTTTAATATTCAAAAGCATACAAAAAGGCAAAGTATAAAGCTATAGATTTTACTCACTCTTTTTTGTTTTTATCAGCAAAACTGCCATAAAAATAATGTCAATAAAGTGCCACAGACGTTGGATTATTGATTATGACCTCTGCCAATGATGAAGATGACATCTCTGAAAATAATGCTTTATTAGAAGCATAAACTGAAACTGCAAACCAAATTAGTCTGCATCAACTTTTTTTTCTTCTTTCCCAAATGCATAAAATGTCTCCTTTCTGTTTACTGGACATTTATAGAATTTAGGATTATATTCATGAATCTGGTTTTATAACCAAAACGATACTTTCACAAAAGCAGTTGGTGCCAGCCAGACAACGGGACGTGCATGAAAGATTAAAAATCTACAGTGAATTTAGAATGATAATCAGATAATAAAATTTATTCCGTTTTCATGTCTCTATATGCATACATACATGTATGCACAAATAAGTAAGGGGGTGGTAAAAAGTTCTTGTCTCAATATGCGTCACAGAAATCTGATCAAATGACCAAAACTTGATTTAGGTTTCTCGCCTTGTTCAGACTGATAAACTTTTTAGCAACCCTTCATATATATATATATATATTAAGACATTTTTTATGTTTATACATTCTTTTTATAGATACAAATATTTAAGTAAATGCTCTATTTATAATAAACAGAATTAACGACATTTACCAGCCTGAATGTTCAAGAAATTTTCATAGAAAATATGCATCCTTCGACAGGAATTGAACCTGTATCCTATACAGAAACGTCATATAGCCTGACGTGCATTACCGATTGATCCACAGAGGAATGTTTTGGTTAGCAAGGTCGATTTTACTGTTTTTAAATCATGGAGAATTGTAGTTTAAAAACAGTAAAATCGACCTTGCTAACTGAAACGTTCCTCTGTGGCTCAATCAGTAAAGCACGTCAGGCTATATGACGGTTTCGTATAGGATACAAGTTCGATTCCTGTTTGAGGACGCATATTTTGTATGAAAATTTCTTGTACATTCAGGCTGGTAAATGTCGTTAATACTGATTATTATAAACAGAACATTTACTTAAATATTTGTATCTATAAAAAGAATGTATAAACATAAAAAATGTCTTAAAATAATTGTCGGGCTTTGTATTTATGTATATATGTATGTATATATAGATATATATATAGGTCTAGTTTATTTTGTTTTATGTCATATGAACTTCAATGGGTTATGTAATGCCAACAAGATTTTTAGGATATGTTCATATGAATAGAATATGTATTTGTAAGAAATTAGTTCGCAGATCATGTTTGATTGACATATTTTTGTAAAGAGGGTTTTTGTTGAGAATCAAATGTATTGCTGGTATTTTTTCTATAAAAATTTGTTTTTATATTTTCATAGGGTTTTGACCCCATTTTGGGGTTTGACTGTTTGCCCATAGGTGAAACCCTAAGAGGTGCTACCACCCCAGGCCAGTGTGGACCTGGGAACAACAGCAATTAAGAGGTGGTGCCATGCTCCTCAAAACTTCCCAATGAGAGGCCTTGCTGCTGGATGTAGTTTATCATCATGCCCAGGATGCCATATATATATATATATATATATATATATATATGAAGAAATATAGTCTTAAGATGTGCTATATTTATGGGATAAAGTGCTCATTATCAGAGATAGAGCATGTGTAAATATAAAAGTGAACACAGAAGTCAACACTTCGAGGCGACAGTCTATTTCATGCTAGATGCAATTGTCAGGTCACCTGATTGTGGCCTGACAATTGCATCTAGCATGAAACAGACTGTCGCCTCTAAGTGTTGACTTTATATATATATATATATATATATATATATATATATTTATACATGGAAGAATGATATATACATTTTTTTATATATCAAGCATAATTTCAGGGGAAAGAAGTATGACAAAGTGGAGAAAGTATATATATATATATATATATATATATATATATATATATATCATCATTTATTTGAAAATTATAACATAAACATGTTATAACATCATGATAAAATAGCCATTTTGTTTCAACACTTCTGGCGTCTTCTCAAGTGATGGTGTTGAATGTAGAATCCCTTATTCGACAGCATCACTTCAGAAGGCACCAGAAGTGTTGAAACAAAATGGTTATTTTTGTAATGATTTTATAACATTTTTATGTTATAATTTTCAAATAAATGATTATATTTGCTCTACTCTGTATTGAGCACACTTTTAAGAATAGTATTTGTTGGTTATTGGAATTTGTTCTGTATAGACCAATCCTAAACTTGGGTATATATATATATATATATATATATATATATATATACACACACACTATAATATGTTTGGTCATTGCAAATTGTTGTAAATTTCTGGTATAAATTCCAACAAGTAATGGATGTTTTGCATCACATTTCCTACAAATGAACCATTGGCTCTCCTAGAGACATTTGCATATGTAATTATCATATTTTGTAACGGGTTCTGAATGGGAAAGGAAGATGCAAGATGACACTCCCCAAAAATTCTTGGAATAGCTTTTGGCCACAAGGAACAGTGAAATACCAAAAGTTGCCTTTCAAAAGCTAAGCAACATATCAAGAAACAGAAAAAGTTCATTAGAAACAAAGAGAAAAGTGCCGAACTGCTATGCTATATTGGTCCTTCTATATGGTAATGAATACTGGGCAATCTCCTTAGATAAAAAAGAAGTCTCAGGCAACAGAACTGTGGTTCTACAGAAGGATACTGAGAATATCATGGTGTGAGCACGTGAGTAACAAGGAAGTTTTAAGGAAAATGGAAAAAAAGATTTATACTTGAAATGAGAGAGTTGAAAATTCTGGGACACATAGAGGAAAGAGGCTTTGGAGAATTTGGCACTCACAGGAGATACTGAAAGTAAGAGAGACAGAGGAAAGCACTGAATGACGTACCTAGAAAGCTTGTGTAAATGGTTAGCAAAGATAATATAAAAACAAAGCCTTACTTAGAGCTATAAAGGACAGGATGTTGTGAAGACCCATGAAAACTCATTTCCTGATGGGGCACTGCATATAGAAAAAGAGATTTCTTGGTGCATTTGAAAAAAATATTTTTATATTACTGGTGTAACAATTTTTTCAAAATAGGCACTAATTTTTTCCAATGAAAATTATTTCTTTATTTGAAATCATGGTGAAAATCAGAAAGAAAATAGTGAAGATTTTTAGGAATACGAGTCATTAAAGAAGAACCAAGGAGGTCAGAATTTGAAGAAGTAGCATTTCAGGAATTCTTCTGAAGTTTCAAGACAATGAAAGTGTTTTGGATTGACCAAGATGTGGTCATCCTCAATACTGCAGCATTAGAATGGTATACGAACTGAAGAAGACAGCAAAAGCTCAACCAAAAAACATGGCAAACAAGTGAAGGATGAGAGCCACTCATCCCACATCTCTTACTACTTAGTAAGGCGAGAATGACACTAAGATGCTTGGGGTTAAAGGGAGTGAAAGCGAATGAGAAAAATTAGTGAGAAGAATTGAGGAACAGACAATAAACAAACAAGGTTCAGGAGGAGAGATGATAGCGACTGATGTCAGATTCAAATTTTTGAAGATTGTAGGTGGCAGGGAATCAAGTAATTGAAAGGAACTTCCACAGTTGAGAAGTGTGAGAAAAAAAACTGTTAGAATAGAAGTGGCAGTGGCATCTAGCTAGTGAAAATGGTGAGACCTAATTACCAATCTAGTAGCATGCTTAAAATCATGTAGTCAAGGCACCAAGGTAAAAAGCTCATCAGAACAATTGCCATTAAAATATTTGTAGAAAATACAGAGTGAAGCCACATCATGTCAGCAAGAAAGTAACTCAAGTTGAAATACCAGATCAGGATCGATTACCTTACAAACACTTCTTGAGATAGAAAGTAAGAGCACCAGATCAGGTATAGCAGCAATATTGAATGCATGGATTTATAAATGCGCATGATAGATTCTCATGAGAAGAATTGTCTGGCATGACACAACAAACCAACTTTCCTAGTAGCAGACCTTGCAGTTAATGCCATATAATCACTCTGCTTCATGTCGGTAGAAAACACGAATCCAAGAGGGTACAAAGTGTTACTCTCCTGGAGGTTAGCATCAGCCATACTGATGGAAGGTAGAAAAGGTTCTCTGTGGTGGTTAAATGAAAGCAGTTTTATTTTGGAGGCATTTGCACTTATTTGTTATCCATGAGAAAGCTGCACCTTTACCATGCCTGCAGAGCCATCAATGGGTTTCAAACAGCTTTATGTTCCTAATTTCGCTTTGGGTGTTGGCCAACCTCTGGTATAATTTTCAGGCACTTCCAACTGTACCACAAACTGGGATAATTTCATCATTTGAACTCTGGTCTCATGGTCAGAATCCTAATGCTCTAATTGTCCAACCACATTTTAAGATTGAAATTAAGAAATAAGTTTTTTATGTTTTGTTTTGGAGGCATTAAAATTTAGAAACCATTTTTTCCCACAGTTAACCAAATTTATTGACTTATATTCCTAATCATTTACTGAGTAGGTTTCTTACAAATATTCTGCTGGCTTTAATATACATTAAATTCTGATATTTTTTCTAGATTTTCATTTTGGTTATTGTTTTATATATATATATATATATATATATATTTTGTAAAATACATCTATTAGATGCTTTGGTACACATCATCAGTGGTGTTTCTCGCCGAGATTCATTAGGGGTTTCAGGTCTTTCAACATCATAACCTCTCTCTGCAGTGACCCAGCTGATACTGATCGGGTATCAACTTGTTTACCATCCATCAGCTCCAATTTTCTCCATTTTAAAAACCATACACTGCAACCTCTCTTGGCAATTTATAGTACAATCATGGATAACTTCCGGTTCACCAGCAATCTATGCTCTTCCATAAAAAAAGAAAGCAAACACAGTAATGGTTTCAATCTGGTAAGGAACATGGCAACACGCCTGGCTCATATATATATATATATATATATATATATATATATATATATATATATATGTCATTCACAGACAGTACTGTTTCGCTGTATCACAGCTCCTCAGTGCGACTAGACATCCGAATGCTTCAAACCAGGATCGAAACCCAATCGATCAGTCAGAGTTTCTACCACTGAGCTATCTTCATTCAGCAGAGAGAAACAACTAAATCCAGCATATTATTTTTACAAATGTAAACAAATGCCAATTAGCCGGAGTGCTCCAATTCATTTTACTGAAGAGCTTTGCATTAACGCAGGTGGCTGTTGTTTATAGAATCAGCTTATCGCTCAACTGAGATATATTTCAAAGAGCTAAAATGCACACGCTTCATCAAAAAAAGAACTCCTCCCCCTGTGTCCACTGTGCATACACATATATGTGCATATATATTTTTATATACATATAAACACACACACACACACACACATACACTAACATACACATCCACAAAACCCGTAACCCTGGTAAGGGGGCAAACAGGTGCTAGATGTTAGCCACAGATCACCGACAGGTAACAATGATTCAGGGTACCCTAATTCCGTCCCTTAGTCAAGTGTCAAATGTAGATTTAGGTCATACTCAAGACCTATATAAATATACATATATATATATGTGTGTGTGTGTGTGTGTTTTTGTGTGTGCGTGTACTGAATCCACTTTGTCTCATCATCTCCACTTTTCTTTCAAATACTGTTATACATCCTACAAACGTATATGTTTATTGAATACTGTATGTGTGTGTGTGTGTATATATATATATATATATATATATATAGGGGGGGGTGAGCAGTTCTCTTTAATTCTGATACTTTTTTTATTGAGTTTTTCCTTGTTTCCTTATATGTGTCTGAACTGTCCATATGTCTGAGTACTTTCAACTATCAGTGGTCATTATTAAGAAAAGGATGGTACAATTTTAAAATTTAAGTAGACTTTTATATTTTGGTTTTTCCATTATGGTGTTTGGTGTTAAAATAGTATACATTTAAAACATTTTGATTTAAATTCACCAAATTTATGACGTGTCAATTTATAAGGATTTTAATGCCAAACATCGTAACGGAAAAAACAGAATCTGAAAGTTTCTTGAATTTCAAAACTATCACATTTCATTCATGATAATGGCCAATGATGGCTGAGAGTACTCGAAGATATGGACAGTTTTTAAAATATTAAATTCAAATATCCATTACCTGACACAGAGAAAAGGAAAAAAAAAAAACAATAAAATTATCAAAATTTATGATATATGTATATTTATGATTTATATATATGTAATATACAGAGTAGAGCAAATACAATTATTTATTCGAAAATTATAACATAAATATGTTATAAAATCACTACAAAAATAGCCATTTTGTGTCTTATCAAGTGATGATGTTGAACATTCAACATTATCACTTGATAAGACACCAGAAGTGTTGAAACAAAATGCCTATTTTTGTAGTGATTTTATAACATATTTATGTTATAATTTTCGAATAAATAATTATATATATATATATATGTGTGTGTGTGTGTGTGTGTGTGTGTCTTATGAGTTTATGAGTGGAAGGGATAATTCTGAGGAGGATATAAATCCAGAGAGGGAGCTCAATGTACAACTACAGTACATTATAATGATAATAAGATGGAGACTTTAATTATCCATTCTTATTATAATTTATTTTGTGAACACTGAAGTGTTCAACTCTTCAGAAAACTGAGGAGATTTCAATCTGAAGAGTTGAACACCTCAGTGTTCATGAAATAAATTATAATCAAAATGGATAATTAAAGTCTCCATCTTCTTCTTATATATATATATATATATATATATATATATATATATATATATATATAATAATGGTCACTCATATCTGAGGATGCCTGTCTACTAGAGCAGCTAGCCAATCACTTTTGTAGATGCTTGCTCAGACATGTTTGTTTGTGTTTGTGCCTCACCCACATAACCCAACTGTGGTTCATACTGCAACTCTGCTGAGTGGACCTTTGTTGCAGTTTCTGGGAAAGTGTGTTATCAAATGTGATCAACAGTTTGAAGAAGGCAAGCATGCACAAACCCTCAGTCAAATAATAAAGTTTGACTTTTAAACACTACATTAAAGAAGCAAACATTTCTCTGTAAATGTATTTAATTACTATTTTGAAAGAGAGAAAAGTGAGCAAGGTACATTGAGAATTTAGTTTTGAAAAGTGATTACGTTTAAATTACAAGTTATATTTGTATTTGAAAAGAAGAAAAAAACTCTAGTTTAATAAAAATTATGAGACAGACATGATTTATAGTCAACATCAGTTGTGTTGAATATTTGTTTTATTTTATTTAAATTAATTTTTGAAAAAATAAGGCTTGCTATAGTTTTTGCTTCAATATGATTTAATTTAAAACTATTTAATTTTTTATGTTAGTTACAAACCAAAAAAACAATGAAGCTTATTTTTTAAAGATTGAATAAAAAAATTATTTTCCGTAAGATGACCAAAAATATTAATAAGTCAATACACACACACACACACACACACAGACAACTACCTTTTGGGTGATACTGAGTCTGAATATATATCTATTTTGTCGTAATTATTGTAGTTTTTTAGTTTTAGCTGAACACACATACACAAGAAAATCAAATATTTGAATAAATAAATATTAACCTTTTTGTCAAATAATTGTATTTAATATTCTACTTCTTTTAAAGTTATGTTTTTATTTACTATAAATGTGAAAATGAATACAAGAGAATAGAAATTTAAAAAATACATACATGTATAGCATTTGGAAAGTATCAACAGAATTAAAAAGTAAAAATGAACAGTAATAATAACCGGGAATAAGAATTATTACCATTTATTTTTAATTTTTTAATTCTGAGAATTTCAAATGCATTCTGATATCTTCATAAATACAAATCAAACGATGTAATTTTTTTTACAAAACGCTGGCTTGGATAATAATGAGTCTGTATATATATTTATTTTGTCATTAATTATTGTAGGTTTAGCTTAAACATGCACACACAAACAACTGCCTTATAAATATATATATATATATATAAATATATATATATATATATATATATATATAGTGAAGAGGCTATAGTAGTTCCAACGAGAGAAAAGTGTGTATATTAAAAAGAAGAGAGAAACCGCAAACGTTTTTGGTTGTAATGTGGATTTGAAAAAAAATATTATGCTTTATTTTCCATAATTTTGCTACACGAGTTTCCGGTCTCGGAACTGTCATCAGGCAAAGGGTGGAGATTTCCACATATTATTAAAAATAATAAATTTTTTTCTTCATGTTTTTCGATGTTAAATATTCTCGATATGAGACATTCTCTTTTTTGTTCGTGATCCAAACGTCTTTCTTGAACTGGCAGTGAAAAGTTCTGCATGAAGCGTTATAAAAAAATTAAGTTTGGTTTGAGAAATGATGGAGTAGTTATCGGCATGCTTATCTTTTAATGACCCCTGTGTGTTCTTAGATCTATTTCCATTTTCGTGTGCTTTTGTCAGCATGCGTGTATATATGTGTATATCTCCTCTCCATACATACACACTGTCTCGCTATGAGGAATCAGTGAACACATCTGTACACCCACACACACACATATATATATATATATATATATATATATATATATATATATATATATATATACACTGTAATTTGATCTTCAAAAATGGAAATGCATTTTCAATCATTATCATCTGTCTTCTTCTTTTTTATTGTCTTCTCTCCTTAATAGTAGTTTTTATCATATTCTTTAATGCTCAGTAATCCTTGCATCCTAGTGGCTTTATTGCCTTGCTTGAGGTAAAGTGATTAAAAAAAAAGTATTTTTCTGGCAACTTCATTATTCATCCAAGCCATACAAACTGGTGTTTGGTGATGATAATGTCAGTTTTTATGGTATTTGCGTGCAAGATTCGTTCATACCATGAGATGCCAAAGATGATCTGGAGTTAACAAATGTAGAAGACTTCTAGCCTTCTGATTTCTGCTTTGTACAGAGTCAAAGTCTCATAACTGTCATAAGATGGAAATACATACAGCCGTGTAGATTTTGATTTTGTTATGTGGTATCATGATTTAGAAAGACTGTGTATATAAACTAGCTAAAGCTTGAATAAGCAAGTTTTAACCAGAACAGTAGTGACTAAATAGCAGAAAACAGATGCAGAGGAGAAAATGGAGACAAAGAGCAAATTTCAAAAAGGGGATATTATGTAATCCATATTATTTAGTGTTTAGCAAGTAGAGAAGAAAAAGATTAATTAATGTCTTTTGGTGACTGAACATCTTAAATGTTTTCATTGAGTAACCGAAAATTATAATTATTTATTATTTTATTATTATAATTATTAATAAACCAAGGGTTTATTTTGTTTAGGCAAAAATTCAGTAACCCATATTCGTATTAAGTATTTCATTGTTCCTCCTGACTTTTCCTTCCACAAAAGTACAGACCAATAATTTTAACAACAAAATAAAGGAGATGCTTTTACGAAGGTATTCCTTACCAGCGTCTTAGACATCTATCCAAACAAAGTCAATAGATGACAATAATCTTTTGCAAAGAAGAATGAAAAGAATTGTTAATGTCAAGATTCTTTGGAAATTGTCTGATGATTTTTGAAAATTTCCTTACTTTCAGAGTCTCTTGACTATCCTCCAAATCTTCCAGAATGTTCCAGAATTGGCTGCAATAACAGTAATCACTTCATTCAATGAGACAAGACTACCGTACATCAGTTGCACTCACCCTTAAAACATTTGCTGTCTTTTTATTTTGTGGCTAGAGAATTTGAAATGATATTTACTGTCATTACAGATGAAAGAAAAATCCGTAATGTAAAGAAGAGAAAAGGTGGCAGGGGTATAGGAAATATGGAGGGAGATATAGTTGAACGAAGATAGTTTTGGAAAGACCAATTTAGGAATAAAATATAAAATTGAATAAAATAATTGGGTACAGGAAGAAGAAAATCAGGGTTAAAAACTGAACAGACAGAAAATATGAGGGATAAGATGGAGAAGTTATTAAATAAAGATAAGGAAATAAAAAAGATGTGAAAGAAAGAAGAAAAGAAAAATGGAGAGACATAAGAAATAAAGTAAAAATGATTCTTAAACTAACCTACTAAATATGCATGTAACATTTCCGATTTCCTTACCAAGAGCTAGATAGCTTCCGGCCACATCAGGCTGAAACACCGGTTCCCATACTAACATCGAAGTTAAGCAACATCAAGCTTGTTAATAACTAGATGGGTGACCACTTGAAAATACAAAGTGCTATGAACTTGGATGTGGGGTAGTTGAATGGATAATGGCTCAGAATTGTTAATCGGAGAGTCAAGTGGCAATTCTAGTTGGGTCTGTTATATTTACTTAGGCACAAATACCCTTGGGAAAGTTACAAATCCAACCCTTCTACCCCCGACTATTGGTTAATTAGTAAGACATGTATCAGTAAATCATAATTATCTCCAGAAAGAAAAAAAAACATTCTTACAATTTAAAAATATTTTCTGGCTTTAAATATCCTGCAATGGGTTGATAAGCCGTTGAAGATGAACAAATCACACAATAAATAAAATTTTGCAAATTATTACTCCAAGTTATATTTCATTTATAAATCAATCGACTATGATTCCATGTTGTTGTTATTATTATTATTATTATTATTATTATTACATCATCATTGCCTTTTTCTTTTAATCCTCATCACTTCTCGTTTCAATCATCGTCTTTTTCTTACATATCCCTCCTTTTTATCATAAAATTCATCCTTTCTTTTAATCATCATCATTTCTCATTTCAATCTTCATCTTTTTTTAAATTTCTCTCCTTTTTATCATCATCATCATCATTTCTCTTGTATCAATCATCATCTTTTTCTTACATTTCTCTCCTTTTTGTCATCATCATCATCCCTTTCTTTTAATCATCATCACTTCTCTTGTGTCAGTCTTCATCTTTTTCTTACATTTCTTTCCCTTTCATCATCATCATCCCTTCTTTTAACCATCATCATTCTCTTGTGTCAGTCTTCATCTTTTTTTACATTTCTCTCCTTTTAATCATCATCATCATCATCATCATCATCATCATCATCCCTTCTTTTAACCATCATCATTTCTCTTGTGTCAGTCTTCATCTTTTTTTACATTTCTCTCCTTTTAACCATCATCATCATCATCCCTTTCTTCTAATCTTTGTCTTTTTCTTATGTGTCTCTCCTTTTTATCAACATAATCATCCCTTTCATCATCCCTTTTAATCATCATCATCACTTCTCATTTCAATCTTCATCTTTTTCTTACATTTCTTTCCCTTTTATTATCATCATCATCATCCCTTCTTTTAACCATCATCATTTCTCTTGTGTCAGTCTTCATCCTTTTATTTTCGTGAGCTGAGTTCCAATTCCATTTGGCTTCCTTATATTCACTTATGCACAATTACCCTAGCGGAAAGTATGTCTCCACCTATTCTTCCCTCAGCTATGGGTTAATTAGTATCACTAAATAATTATTGTCTCAAAAAGAAAATCTTCTCGATCTAAAAATACTTTCTGGCTTTAAATAGCCTGCAAAGGGTTAATATGCCATAATAAATTAAAACATATCTTTAAATACTGATTGGAAAAATTTTACTAATTTGCAGTTTTATATTTTACGACAATTATCGTAAATTTATTTACTATACAAATTGTGACTATAATTAACAATGTTACTTAATGCTCATCAGTACTCAACCTACTGAGTTGGTCAGCCAATAAGCTTTATACTCTGTACTCATGTTCAATTATTATATGAAATTTGGTAACATTGTATTGGAATGGCTATGCAATCTTGGCTTGAAATGCTTCATAAGGCTTTTAGTGAATATTCTGTCAGTAAGATTTGTACCTCTAAATCATTATTATCTACAAAAAATCCTTACAATCTAAAAATATTTTTGTCTTTAAATAATCTGCAAAGGGTTGATAAGCTACAAAAAAAGAATCAATCAAAATCTACCAAATTAGAGAGAAAAAGCAAGCTAGCCTCAAAAACCATACAGTAGACAATTTGTTTCTCACTGGGTGCCTCACATTAGTGGCCTTGTTTTAGATTAAGCTAATCTTACCAATATAATAAATTTCACTCCAAACAAGGTGATAAAGCCACTAAGATGCAAGTTTGCAATATGGCTGTCTCTCCTAAACCCTATTCTGTAAAAGTCTCTTCTTCATCTGTGAAGAGATTGTCCAGCATCCACTGCCATATAGGAAGATTGATATTACATAACAGTTCAGCACTCTTTTCTTTGTTGCTCTTGCTTCAAGTCTCTTCTTCCTCTGTGAAGAGATTGTCCAGCATTCACTGCCATATAGGAGGATTGATATTACATAACAGTTCAGCACTCTTTTCTTTGTTTCTCTTGCTTCAAGTCTCTACTTCATCTGTGAAGAGATTGTCCAGCATTCACTGCCATAAAGGAGGATTGATATTACATAACAGTTCAGCACTCTTTTCTTTGTTTCTCTTGCTTCAAGTCTCTTCTTCATCTGTGAAGAGATTGTCCAGCATTCTCTGCCATATAGGAGGATTGATATTACGTAACAGTTCAGCACTCTTTTCTTTGTTTCTCTTGCTTCAAGTCTCTTCTTCATCTGTGAAGAGATTGTCCAGCATTCACTGCCATATAGGAGGATTGATATTACGTAACAGTTCAGCACTCTTTTCTTTGTTTCTCTTGCTTCAAGTCTCTTCTTCATCTGTGAAGCGATTGTCCAGCATTCACTGCCATATAGGAGGATTGATATCACGTAACAATTCAGCACTCTTTTCTTTGTTTCTCTTGCATCAAGTCTCTTCTTCATCTGTGAAGAGATTCTCCAGCATTCACTGCCATATAAGAGGATTGATATTACGTAACAGTTCAGCACTCTTTTCTTTGTTTCTCTTGCTTCAAGTCTCTTCTTCATCTGTGAAGAGATTGTCCAGCATTCACTGCCATATAAGAGGATTGATATCACGTAACAGTTCAGCACTCTTTTCTTTGTTTCTCTTGCTTCAAGTCTCTTCTTCATCTGTGAAGAGATTCTCCAGCATTCACTGCCATATAAGAGGATTGATATTACGTAACAGTTCAGCACTCTTTTCTTTGTTTCTCTTGCTTCAAGTCTCTTCTTCATCTGTGAAGAGATTGTCCAGCATTCACTGCCATATAGGAGGATTGATATCACGTAACAATTCAGCACTCTTTTCTTTGTTTCTCTTGCTTCAAGTCTCTTCTTCATCTGTGAAGAGATTCTCCAGCATTCACTGCCATATAAGAGGATTGATATTACGTAACAGTTCAGCACTCTTTTCTTTGTTTCTCTTGCTTCAAGTCTCTTCTTCATCTGTGAAGAGATTGTCCAGCATTCACTGCCATATAGGAGGATTGATATCACGTAACAATTCAGCACTCTTTTCTTTGTTTCTCTTGCTTCAAGTCTCTTCTTCATCTGTGAAGAGATTCTCCAGCATTCACTGCCATATAAGAGGATTGATATTACGTAACAGTTCAGCACTCTTTTCTTTGTTTCTCTTGCTTCAAGTCTCTTCTTCATCTGTGAAGAGATTGTCCAGCATTCACTGCCATATAGGAGGATTGATATCACGTAACAATTCAGCACTCTTTTCTTTGTTTCTCTTGCTTCAAGTCTCTTCTTCATCTGTGAAGAGATTCTCCAGCATTCACTGCCATATAAGAGGATTGATATTACGTAACAGTTCAGCACTCTTTTCTTTGTTTCTCTTGCTTCAAGTCTCTTCTTCATCTGTGAAGAGATTGTCCAGCATTCACTGCCATATAGGAGGATTGATATCACGTAACAATTCAGCACTCTTTTCTTTGTTTCTCTTGCTTCAAGTCTCTTCTTCATCTGTGAAGAGATTCTCCAGCATTCACTGCCATATAAGAGGATTGATATTACGTAACAGTTCAGCACTCTTTTCTTTGTTTCTCTTGCTTCAAGTCTCTTCTTCATCTGTGAAGAGATTGTCCAGCATTCACTGCCATATAGGAGGATTGATATCACGTAACAGTTCAGCACTCTTTTCTTTGTTTCTCTTGCTTCAAGTCTCTTCTTCATCTGTGAAGAGATTCTCCAGCATTCACTGCCATATAAGAGGATTGATATTACGTAACAGTTCAGCACTCTTTTCTTTGTTTCTCTTGCTTCAAGTCTCTTCTTCATCTGTGAAGAGATTGTCCAGCATTCACTGCCATATAGGAGGATTGATATCACGTAACAATTCAGCACTCTTTTCTTTGTTTCTCTTGCATCAAGTCTCTTCTTCATCTGTGAAGAGATTCTCCAGCATTCACTGCCATATAAGAGGATTGATATTACGTAACAGTTCAGCACTCTTTTCTTTGTTTCTCTTGCTTCAAGTCTCTTCTTCATCTGTGAAGAGATTGTCCAGCATTCTCTGCCATATAGGAGGATTGATATTACGTAACAGTTCAGCACTCTTTTCTTTGTTTCTCTTGCTTCAAGTCTCTTCTTCATCAGTGAAGAGATTGTTCAGCATTCACTGCCATATAGGAAGATTGATATTACATAACAGTTCAGCACTCTTTTCTTTGTTTCTCTTGCTTCAAGTCTCTTCTTCATCTGTGAAGAGATTGTCCAGCATTCACTGCCATATAGGAAGATTGATATTACATAACAGTTCAGCACTCTTTTCTTTGTTTCTCTTGCTTCAAGTCTCTTCTGCATCTGTGAAGAGATTGTCCAGCATTAACTGCCATATAGGAGGATTGATATTACGTAACAATTCAGCACTCTTTTCTTTGTTTCTCTTGCTTCAAGTCTCTTCTTCATCTGTGAAGAGATTGTCCAGCATTCACTGCCATATAGGAAGATTGATATTACGTAACAGTTCAGCACTCTTTTCTTTGTTTCTCTTGCTTCAAGTCTCTTCTTCATCTGTGAAGAGATTGTCCAGGATTCACTGCCATATAGGAGGATTGATATTACGTAACAATTCAGCACACTTTTCTTTGTTTCTCTTGCTTCAAGTCTCTTCTTCATCTGTGAAGAGATTGTCCAGCATTCACTGCCATATAGGAAGATTGATATTACATAACAGTTCAGCACTCTTTTCTTTGTTTCTCTTGCTTCAAGTCTCTTCTTCATCTGTGAAGAGATTGTCCAGCATTCACTGCCATATAGCAGGATTGATATTACGTAACAGTTCAGCACTCTTTTCTTTGTTTCTCTTGCTTCAAGTCTCTTCTTCATCTGTGAAGAGATTGTCCAGCATTCACTGCCATATAGGAGGACTGATATTACATAACAGTTCAGCACTGTTTTCTTTGTTTCTCTTGCTTCAAGTCTCTTCTTCATCTGTGAAGAGATTGTCCAGCATTCACTGCCATATAGGAGGATTGATATTACGTAACAATTCAGCACTCTTTTCTTTGTTTCTCTTGCTTCAAGTCTCTTCTTCATCTGTGAAGAGATTGTCCAGCATTCACTGCCATATAGGAAGATTGATATTACATAACAGTTCAGCACTCTTTTCTTTGTTTCTCTTGCTTCAAGTCTCTTCTTCATCTGTGAAGAGATTGTCCAGCATTCACTGCCATATAGGAGGATTGATATTACGTAACAGTTCAGCACTCTTTTCTTTGTTTCTCTTGCTTCAAGTCTCTTCTTCATCTGTGAAGAGATTGTCCAGCATTCACTGCCATATAGGAAGATTGATATTACATAACAGTTCAGCACTCTTTTCTTTGTTTCTCTTGCTTCAAGTCTCTTCTTCATCTGTGAAGAGATTGTCCAGCATTCACTGCCATATAGGAGGATTGATTTTACGTAACAATTCAGCACTCTTTTCTTTGTTTCTCTTGCTTCAAGTCTCTTCTTCATCTGTGAAGAGATTGTCCAGCATTCACTGCCATATAGGAGGATTGATATTACGTAACAATTCAGCACTCTTTTCTTTGTTTCTCTTGCTTCAAGTCTCTTCTTCATCTGTGAAGAGATTGTCCAGCATTCACTGCCATATAGGAGGATTGATATTACGTAACAATTCTGCACTCTTTTCTTTGTTTCTCTTGCTTCAAGTCTCTTCTTCATCTGTGAAGAGATTGTCCAGCATTCACTGCCATATAGGAGGATTGATATCACGTAACAATTCAGCACTCTTTTCTTTGTTTCTCTTGCTTCAAGTCTCTTCTTCATCTGTGAAGAGATTGTCCAGCATTCACTGCCATATAGGAGGATTGATATTACGTAACAGTTCAGCACTCTTTTCTTTGTTTCTCTTGCTTCAAGTCTCTTCTTCCTCTGTGAAGAGATTCTCCAGTATTTACTGCCATATAAGAGGACTGATATTACATAACAGTTCAGTACTATTTTTTTGTTTCTAATGAAATTTTTCCCTTTCTTAATGCATTGCTTAGCTTTTGTAAGGCATCTTTTGCCATCCCAATGCACCTTCAGATTTCACTGTCGCACTTGTAATTCATATTTCGGTTCATCCATTCCATCTTCTTGTAATTGATGTTTAGTCCTTTCTTCTCAATTTCCATCCCTACCTTCTGTAGGCTTCCTTTAGTTTTCTTTTTATGTCTGCTATCAACACAGTGTCTTCTGCATATCTAATATCATTAAGATTGCCACCAGTAATGAAACCTGGCAGAATTTCTAATTCCCTTAGAATCAACTAATTGTATAGGTTGAATACGTCCAGTGAGAAGATATTCTTGTCTTACATCCTTTTCTGTTTTGGTCGCCTTACCAAATTCATTTTCTATCTGCCCGCAGGCACTTTGTTCCCAGTATAAATTCTGGATTATTCTAGTACCTTTCCCAAATATGTCAAGGTTACCTAGCAGTTCAAAAAAGTGTTTGTGGCACACTTTATGAGAAACTTTTGCATAAACTATCATACAGGTATACATCCATTTGCACTTGTACTCTTTCTGGTTTGGTTCTCTTTGCTTTGCTTTATGGCGTATCAACCTCAATGGGTTTTTTAATACTGACAAAATTTTTATTGCTGGTAATTTTTTTTTTTTCAAAAATGTATTGCTGATAATATTTTTTCAAAAAAATATATAGCTGGTAATATTTTTTTACCAAAAATATATAGCTGGTAATATTTTTTTACCAAAAATATATAGCTGGTAATATTTTTTTACCAAAAATATATAGCTGGTAATATTTTTTTACCAAAAATATATAGCTGGTAATATTTTTTCCTAAAATGTATAGCTGGTAATATTTTTTTCCTAAAATGTATGGCTGGTAATATTATTATTTTTTTCAAAAATGTAATGCTGGTAATATATATTTTTTTTAAATCTATTACTAGTAATAATTTTTTCCTTCAAAAATTTATTTCCTGGTAATAATTTTTTACAAAGTATTTCTGGTATTAAAACCTATTTTTACACTTTCCTAGTATTTTCACCCTAGTTTGGGGGGTTAACTATTTGCCCATAACTGGGACCCTAACAGGTGCCA
This sequence comes from Acanthosepion esculentum, assembly GCA_964036315.1. Taxonomy (NCBI): domain Eukaryota; kingdom Metazoa; phylum Mollusca; class Cephalopoda; order Sepiida; family Sepiidae; genus Acanthosepion; species Acanthosepion esculentum. The sequence goes on from OZ038483.1 coordinate 125,298,816, forward strand.
CTACTCATGGTCAGAGTGGACCTGGGAACACCAGCAATTAAGAGATGGTTCCACACTCCTCAAATTGTCCTGATCAGAGGCCTTGCTGTTGGATGTAGTTTATTGCCATACCCAGGGTGCGGATGTAGTTTATCGTCATACCCAGGACGGTACTATTTCCGGCTTATTTATTTAAATGCAATGTCAATCGTTATCTTCCATCTTCTTTAATCTTTTTTTTGTTGTTTTCTCCAAAATAATGTTTTTCTTTTCTCCATATTCTTTTAAACCCAGTAACTCCTTGTATCTTCATGGGTTTACTTAAAAAATGTGTTACAAGTAACTTAACATAAAAAAACATGTTTGTAGGTGTAAGATAGAAACAAAGATCTACTTGGAGTGGGGGGCTGATTTCAAATCCAGCACACATTAATGGCTTCATTATTGAGCAAAAAAGAAAATTATGGTTTGGACATAGTATTCGATAAAGATAATTATTACCTCTGCTGTAAAATTCTATCACTTAAACACATGTTCGTTTCTCATTCTCACCAGAAGATAAAAGGCGAAACAGTGTCTTGACAGCTTTTCCACTTTGTAACATTTACTATAGAAATGTATAGCAAACAAATTTAAGACAGAATTGTATTATAAATGATATTACTAAGGAAATGAATGTGTTATATAGGAATAAAGTATCACTGCCGACACTGGAGTTTGAACACAGATCACCAGAGAGCAAATACAGGCGATCCAATTTTGAATAAGTAGATCACGTGATGGTAAAGGAAATGTATATATGGGAATTATGGGAAACGTATATATATTTACTGCTAGTAAATGATATTACTAAGGAAATGAATGTGTTATATAGGAATAAAGTATCACTGCCGACACTGGAGTTTGAACACAGATCACCAGAGAGCAAACACAGGCGATCCCATTTTGAATAAGTAGATCACGTGATGGTAAAGGAAATGTATATATGGGAATTAGCTTGGCATCTAAGGAATCACTATACAGATTACTATTTGGATTATTATTTGGTGGTTACTTTTCGAGCGAGTATTATCAAGCCAAGAACTATTAGTGCGAGTGTTATTCGAAGGCGTCTGACACCAGTATTGTTCAACGGTGTTAATATAGTTGTATCTGCGTTTATAAAGTGTTATATTCCGCGCTAATAGGAATATATACTTGACAAACATGGTGGATAAAATAAGTAAAGGTTATTGTAAAAACTAGTACAATAAGAATAAAGATAACAGTTATGCACAAGGTTGTCGCAAGTCAATCCAGTAGTGAGTGCTACTATTGGAAGGTTGGTAGTTCTTGTATAAGTCTGTGTTGTACTCAACAGATCCCAGCTAGACTCTGTAGTTAGTTGTAGATACTTTTTGGTAGTTACTATCTATAGTGTAGTCACTCATGGGGGTCACAGCTTATTCCATTACATCACAGTACTGTACTTGTGTGTACCAATTTCATTTAGTCAATTTTTGTTTTATTCATTTCATCACAAACATGGAAATAAAGTCACTATGACACAAAGAGATCCCAGCTAGACTCCATAGTCCATTGACTTACAGCTACTTATAGGTAGTAACTACCTATAGTGTAGTCACTCATGGGGGGTGGTCACAGGTTATTCCATTAGATCATAAAGTCTCTACTACAACGAGCATTACGAAAGCGACAACAAGTATTCACTGACATTACAAAAGAATGAAACCAATGCCTTAAATACTTCTGTCACATCTGGTCTGGAGCTCCTACTATGTATTTAGAGATTCTTGAAAAAATAAAAAGAAGAATCTGCACTGCTTTTGGTCCAGATCTGGCCTCTTGGTTTCAGTCACTTTCTAACTGCTATAATATATAGAATATAGCTGGATTTTAGTAAATGATCACATATACTGCTCTTTTTGAAAACAAAAGACTTATTTAAAAATCATCTTATACCATAATGGTTACGTTACTAGTATTGAACTAATGCCTAAACTGGCCCGGTTCCTATACAATCGATGAAGTTAAGCAACACCAAGCTTAGTACCTAGATGGGTGACTGTCTGGGAATACCAGGTGCTGTAAGCTTGGATGTACAGGTGGTATGATGGATAATGGCTCAGAATTGTTACCTTGGGAAAGCTATGAATTCACCTCTTCTCCCTCTAGCTATGGATTAATTAGTAAGACTTGCATCACTAAACCATTGTTACCTCAAAAGAAAAAGAAGAAAAAATTCTTCCAATCTAAAAATATTTTCTGGCTTTAAATAACCTGCAAAGGGTTGATAAACAGTAGAAAATGAATCAATCAATCCAAACCTTCTCTGTTTGATACACTTATTCACTGAGGACCCTAGAAAGTAATTCTATATGATTATAAATTATTAAATTGTGATTTTAAATGAAAACTTCCCTAGGCCTTTTCAATAAATACTTTCATGGTAATTGTTCTGATGAACTTTCCTTTATGCTACATTGACTTTATGAATTTAAGCACAGTACTAGACTGCCATCTGGTCTGGAGCTCCTGCTATGTATTTAGAGATTCTCGAAAAAATACAAAGAAGAATCTGTAATGTTATTAGTCCTGACCTGGCATCTTGGCTTCAATCACTTTTCCATCACTGTAATGTATCTTCCTTGCACCTTTTCTATAAATATTTTCATGCTAATTGTTCTCATGAACTTTCCTCTATGTTACCTGGACTCTATGAATTTAAGCATATTACTATTTTGATAACAAGGCTTCATCATTTTACAGTTGAAATGAATAGATTTAACCATAAGTTCTATGCTAAAAGTTTCTTCTATCACACTTCTTGCTTGTGGAACTCTCTTACAGTTTCTTGCTTTCCAGTTAAGAATTTAAATGAAATCTCAATCGTTATTTTCTATCTTCTTAATTCCTGTTCTTTTATCGTTCTTTCTCCTTTGTAGGTGATCTGGGATTGCAATGGAAATATTTGTTGCAGATTACTTCCACAATGCAGAGAATAAATCACTAAGTTCAGACTCAAACATCGGGGGCAGGAAGAAAATGCCGAAAATTCGATTCGCAGGTACTATCTCACATTTCACAATTCATGCAACCAGTCAGAAAAATAACTCACTCTCCGACAAATGCAGTAACCAAAATACCCAAATTTTTCTTCCTCGATTCGAGAACACCAACTGCTTTTATCGGCCGAGCATTTTTTTCATCCGTTGACAACTGGGAGAGGACGCCCAGTTTTTGCATATCAAAATACTTTTATAGAGACTCCTGTGGCAGACTTTTTTTAATATAAATATTCTGTCTTCAGCATGTCATGCGGAATATGTGCCCTTTATTTTGGTAAGTAATTTTCTTTTACGCCACATTTTCTGTCATAGTATACACGTGACGTGCTGTCGCTTGGTATGATGAGGTAAGTCGCCATTTTCTTTGCTATATGCTTAATAGTTTTTTTTGTGATATTCTTTTACACTCAGTAACTCCCAACATGTTAGTGGCTTTGTTGCCTTGCTTGGAGTGAAATAATTAAAAAACATTTACTTTCAACTCTTATCTTTTATCTTCTTAATTCCTGCTTTTTTATTATTCCGTTATTTCACTCCAAGCAAGACAATAAAGCCATTAAGATTCAAGGAGTTACTCTGTGTGAAGAAATGTAAGAAAAAAAGGAAAACATTATTAAGAGGTGAGAACAATAAAAGAACGTGAATTAAGAAGACAAAAAGTAACAATTGACATTGCATTTGAATTATTGAAGATCAAAATTGACTGGAAAGCAAGGATCCAGAAGAGAATTCCACAAGTGCCATACAAGAAACTATGAGAATAGAACTTATGGTTGAAACTAGTAATTTCAACTGTAAAATTATGAGACCTAACTGCCAATCTAGTACTGCACTTAAATTTCAATATTAAAATCAGTTATAATATATTTCTATATTAAAATTATTTGCTATGCATTCTATAACAAAATTGTTAACAATGCATTTACCTATACATATAAAACCCTGATCTGTCAGTAACTGTTTACAGTATTTACACTCTGACTAATATCCTCATCTCTTTTGTCATTATCATAGCATTTCGGCAGTTGTGTCTTCTTCAGAGAATTTTGAAGTGAACCTATTTAAACTATGAAGGTAGATTGTTTTGGATTTTGCTGCCCATGCCTTCGAATATTTTATCTTATTCTTGTTTAGTATTGCTCAGTTATTGCTCATCCTGTTTCCACTAAGTCTGAGTCTCTAATACCCAGACAAGGGATTGAACTCAAAATCATTATGACAACACATTTATAAACAAACAATTTAATACTGTAGGCTATTCTTCTTGATACTAAAAAGACATGCATATGATGCAAATAATAATTCCTCGTACCAGAAATCCAGACGGATATATATCAGTATTGCTTGCATTCATTCCTTACTCGTGACAATCACTTTTTTCCTGATTTTCATTATATTTCTAGTATAAAATCATTAGCAATGCATTTACATTTGTGACAGAGAGAGTTTGGGAAACACACAAACACACACACACACACACACATATATATGTTTTTATTTTTTATTGAAATTGGAGTAGATTTGAACAGCAAAATTAGATCAGAACAATTTTGTTTACTGATGGAAACCTGATCTCGCCCATTTGGAATTGGGTCATTAGAAAAGACAATGAAAAATGATCGAAATAACTTTTGTTGGTTAAAATTATAAATAGGGCTGAGTAAGCAAGAAAGGACTTTTGAAATTCCCATGGTTTTGGGTTGACAGCGACACTCATGATAATCGTGTGCGGGCCAAGAGTTGATTTGTGATCAGCCAGGCTTATCTATATAAACGCGAACAGAAATCTGTTGAGAAAGTGGTTGGCTGGTCTGCCGTCGAGTGCAGTCAAGCTGGAGAGAGAGTTCGGAGATTGGGAGTGACATCAGAGGTTGGAGCCAGGCACCCGCTTACATATTTTGTTGATATACATACGAAGAAGCAAATTACTCCTCCAACGTCTAAGACTACTACTGCTACTATTATTACTACCACTGGAAACGGAAACATCGAACAAGCTACAATAATCGAGAGTCGCATATCGTTCTGAGACAATTTCACAACAAGCTAATCACAACCCACTCTCTCTCTGTCTAGAATCCAGTGTATGAGTTTTTACGCCAATTATTTTAATTTCTGTAGCCTGTTTCTTTTCTACACTATTCTTTTCTGAGTTATAAAAGACATTAACAATTCAACCACTGAAGAGTTGTTTGTTCGGCTTACTGCAGATATATATTTTTTTGCTGCATTCTAAATTTCTTAGCGCAGACTCTCCAGCCGTGTCTACATCTTCAGTCGACCGTGAATGGATGAACATCACTTCTGCTTTCTGGATCAAACCAAACACAACGTGGGCAGGAAGCAGGATTAAACCAGTGGACCAGTCAAATGATCCATGGATGCTCAGGGGAGCTACGGCCACTCTCTTAAGTTTGGTTAAGACCAAGTAGACACCTCAACCCAGAGAGTAAGACGTCAGAGGTTGAGGGGCTGGGGCAAAAGTGGTTAGACAATATACATAACATTATCCCTATTCTATTAGTAATGATTCGTTCTTTCCTGGCCACATTCTTCCTGATTTTCAATGCATTTCTATCATAAACAATACATATAATAGCCCTTTTCTGCCTTACTTTGGAAGATAAATATATTTATGGGTTCATTTAGCAAGGCTCCAGGAAGCCAGTTCAGGACATTTGGATTTTGTCAGGAGAATTATTGTTTGAAGAAAAAACCTGTGACAATTTCAGTGTCCAAATACAGAAAGGTCCATACATACTGTCACTGTGATAAAGTCATTCCTGTCATTCTCTAAAGTCTGCCTTGTTCCCTGTTAGAGATATGGGACTATTTTTCACCAGAGTCAGAGTTAAATAGGATAAAAACTGACTTAAAAGAAAGAATAGAGATGTAAGAGGAAGTCACTATTATTGTTAAACTGACTGTCCATAGTAAAAAGCCTGAAAGGGAAAGAGACCTTGTGTAAAAACTAGTATTTCTTTGAGTTAGAAAGAAGATGGAATTGTGAAATAATTGCTAATAAGAAAAAGTTGGTTGTTATTGTCAGAATGGCCTTGTTTTTTGAATTTGCTTTCAGCTAAAATGCTACCATGGGCTTTTTGGATATCCAGTTTGACAGATAAACACAACAGTTGAAAGATAGTGGAGAACAGATTTTGGCACAGGTAGTTGCAACATAGTGGAAATGGATAATAACTGGTGTGGTAGCATTTACAACTCCTAAATTGCCTAAGAAGCAGTGAGTGTCGCTACAGGTAAATGTGACTAGAGTTACATTACAGTCAGTGAATCGTAACTTGAGAATTACCTTCTATCCAACAAAACAGAAAAACTGGGATAAAATAAAATGCAAGGCCAATTTGAAGAAAGAATTTGATGCTCTCTCTGGATCAGCACCACCTCACCTGTCTACTATCTGCTTCACAACTGAATAGTGGTACCTGGCTCAACACAGTGCCCTCCTCAACTACTGGTACCGATCTAGATGATGAGTGCACTCGGGTTGGAGTTGTGATCTGTCTTGGGCTCAAATTATGTGAGCATCACAAATGCAGTTGTGGAGCTTCCATTGATGAGTTTAGTTTACATGCTCTCTCCTGTTGTCATAGTGCTGACTGCAATCATCATCAGAAGAGGTCTGGATGCAGATGGGTTCCTTTCCCAAATTAAACCCGTAGACCTTGACCATGGTGATGAAAAGCAGCCGGATGGGATTACCATTTTCCCTTTCAAAGTGGGGAAGTTGTTGATTTCGGATGCAACCTCTGTCGATACATTTTCAACCTGTAATTTGATCAGATCCGTGGTTGAGTCAGGGTCTGTCACACAGGATACGGATATAAAAATAATAGTTAAATATTCTTCTCTTCGCAGACAGATTTATTTTTACTCCAGTGGTAGTAGAGACTTCTGGTGTTATTGGCCCTTGTTTGATGGTGTTTCTTCAGAGGGTTGCATCTCAATTAAGGGACGAGCCTCGCGAAATGGAGTGGCTCTTGCAGCATGTCTCACTGGCGATGGTGTGAGGTAATGCTTACTCCATTATTGCAGCTGGCTGAGGATAGAAAAAATAAAAACATTTTGTTTTTGTTTAGAGATAATTTGTTCAAATAAAAACCTTGTTTCTTTAAAACAAAAAAATAAGTAACTCGAGTCTTTGAAGCCGGTCCTGTTGTTGGTTGTATATTCATTTTTAATTTCCATTTTGCATTAAACTACTTTATTATTCACATGCACTGTCCATAGTATTCTCCGCATATTTAAGTTCTCAACTAAAAAATATTTTTTTTTTGGTTTGGTTTGGTTTGGTGTGTTTTACGGCATATCAACCGCAATGGGTTATTTAATGCCGACAACTTTTTATCCTGGTAATATTTTGTTTTGTTAAAAATCTATTTCTGGTAATACTTTTTTCCTCAAAAATATATAGCTGGTGATATTATTTTAAAACATGAATTACTGGGAATATTTTTTTTTTCAAAAATATATTGCTGGTAATAGTTTTTTTTTCTTCAAAAATTTCTGGTAACAATTCTTTTACAGAGTATCTCTGGTATTAAAACCCATTTTTACACTTTTATAATGCTTTTTACGTCAGTTTCGGTGTTAACTATTTGCCCATCACTGGGACCCTAACAAGTGCTACCACCCCGGGTCAGGGTGGACCTGGGAACACCAGCAATTAAGAGGTGATTCCATACTTCTCAAAACCTCCTGATCAATGGCCTTTCTGTTGGATGTAATTTATCGTCTTACCCAGGACATGGACGTAGTTTATCGACATACCCAGGACGGTATTTTTTTTAAATCCTGTTATTTGGTTAGATTGGTTAAAAACTTGATAACACCATTTTGTATTGTGTGTGTTGGAGTTGGAACACAGGAATAATTACATTTTTGGTAATGGTTTTATTCAGAATCTACCTTCAAACAAGAGTAGGCAAGCCAAATTTGATTGCATGTAGTCAACTATTTTGCAATTTAAGTCTAAAAATGTGTCCAAGTAAATATTTTTTGATGTTTTAAAATCATGCCTGACTGATATTGTTTGCAAAAGGCCACGGTTCTGAAAGAAATAAAAGAAGATTAAATAAAATAAATGAAAATAGTTTTATCAGAAATACAATCTTCAAAATCTCATTTAATGATAGCAATACAATCTTCAAAAGAGATATGCAGTTTCATTAACAATAACAATATGAGTGGATCATGCAAGAAGGTTGAACAATAACCTGAAAAGAATAAAAAATTCAATGATGACAAGGAAAAAATAAACAAGAACTTTGGTCTCAAACATTATAAAATTACACTGATTATGTTTCAAGGAAGATGAGCTAAGAAATCATTAACTCCACTAAAAAAAAAAATTCTGAAAGGTATTAAGAATGTCAAAACAGATCATTTTAAATGTGATAAACAAGTCTGCAAACTGATTTAATCATAACAGAAATATTTCAAAGAGGAATTCTTTGAATAAATATCTTTATTCCTCCGCCATTTTTATTTTGTGATTTACTGTCATTTTTTTCAAAAAGATTTTTCCCTTTTTTATGCCAGAGAAGCATGACTTTGTTAAGTGTAGCCGTGGGATATCTAACTGTTAGGTTGCTTTTACTTATAGCACATTATATATATATTTCATGAAAATATATATATATATATGTGTGCATGTATGTTGTGGGCCAAATTCTGTATATTTGAATGTATTTGAGCGCTTATGATGGTTTGTGCACATATAAACATTTTATTTTGATATGAGGGAGTACTGAAAAGTTCTCAGCCAAAACAACTTCAAATGCTTAGTTATTATTGGCTCTGATTTTAGAAAGTTGGTCAAGCTGAGAAATTTTTAATGAACCCTTTGAGTTTTGAATAGACAGATGGAGATAATTACTCTTTTTTGGAGTAAGAACTGACCTGCGGCATCCTTATGCCAGCCATCTAATTCATTAAATATTTAAATGAAACTCTTTATCTGTGAAGAACAGTATATAACAGTGAATGCTGTCGAATCTCCTCTCTTATGAAGAAGAGACTTGAAGCAACAGAAATGTCGTTCTACAGAAGGATGCTGAGAATGCCATGAACTAAACATGTGACCAACGACCAAGTTTTACAGGAAATGGAAACCATAATAGACTTATGCTTAGAATCCAAAAGCACTAGTTGTAATTTCTAGGGCACATAATGAGGTAAGAGGGCTTAGAAAATCTCACACTCACAGGACATAGTGAAGGCAAGAGGAAGAGAGTAAAGCAACCTAACAAGCTTGTGTAAATGGTTAGCAGAGAGATCAAAATTTACTAAGAGCTACAAAGGACAGGAAATTGTGGAGAGCCATGGTCATTAGTATTCTGAAGGTATACTGCACATAGAAAAAGAAGATACATACATACATATATATATATATATATATATATATATAGTGGACTCTCCCAGTGTATTCAATGTATGAGGGTCAAGCAGTTCAGTTCCTAGTAACCAACAGCCCAGACAACCAGCACATATGATTTGATTATAGTGGTGAAGGCTTTGTGCAGAACTAACCATACTTTTTGAAGGGCCGAATATAGAGACCTGGTGCCCTACATGCCACAAGGTCTGCAAATGACCCTCTGCAGGTTTTGAATTCAGAGTTGTCCTTCTCCTAGACCAGTTGCCATCCAAGGCTATTGAACCCAGCCTGTCCTGCTATTTACCCATAGCTGGGAGGAGAAGAAGAGGATTTGTACCATTCCCAAGGGTATTAGTACATAAGTGAATGTAATTTGTTATTAAATTAAAGACATTAGTTCCATTTCCTTGTCAAGCGAATTTTGGAGTAACTTATTTTTTTTAAATTCACAGTTTTAAAGGCATGGCAAAGATTCATAATTGAGTGTTTCCAAGGATACAGAGAAATCCACTCATCTAGACAAGGGGTGCTAGCTTGTTCAATTTCAATTTTTCGTTGTATCAGTTAATAGTTACATTCGAAAGCGGGGGGATGAGTAGGGATGTATTTTTCAACAAATTCTGACATCTGCTAAATCCCAGGAAATGGAACTAATGTCTTTAATTTAATAACAAAATTAAATTTGAAGCTTTTAGCTTCCATTTTTGAAACATGGTTATTTCTGTGTAGCGAAAAAAAAACCTATTTTAAATCAGTTAATTTATAATATTAATGCTCTGTAGATTTACATTGAGCACTATTGTGTAAAAATAAAAATATCTATAAGAACATCGGATTATATATCTTACTGTTCTTTCTTTTTATTTATATATACATATATATATATATATTTGTCATCCACAGACAGACTGTTTCACTGTTTCACAGCTCATCAGTGTGGCTAGACGTCCGGTTGCCTCTAGCTAGGATCAAAACCCGACTGAATTTGTGTCAGACCGAACTTCTCCCACTAAGCCGTCAGCATACGGTACGGGAAGAAGGTGAATTTTAGCGTGTTTATTTTTAGATTCAGATAAACACACAGTGACTGTATATATATATGCATGTGTCAGTTGAAATGTTCATTTGCTGACCAAGATATAAATGTAAGTAGAAACACCAGTCAGTAGACTGACTCCTTGTGTTATTATGTTATCCTCTATCATTACAGGAGCCAGACCAAGCCTAAAATGAAGTACTGTTGTCATATTTGGGCAGGACCTGCCCAGTCCCCCCTTTCCAGCCTCGCTGCAGTCCAAAAGTGTCTCCATGTCCTTGTAGGTGACAAACTATTTCCCCGCCCCCTCCAATGCCTCTCTCAGAGATGGGATGTGTCAAGCCTCCCACTATAGCTACTACCAAGGAAAGTGCTTAGATAATTTATACATTCCTTGGTCGCATCAGTTCTAACCTTCATGGCTAAGACCCACCGTGCCACTCACATTGTAGCAAACCAGTTTAATTCCCCCCATATTATGTTGGTGAGAAGTAAGTTCCACTTGAACAGCTTCTTCCTGCAAACCATTGCTCTGTGGAACCGAATCCCAAGAAGATGTTTCTGCGATCACTATACTCTTAACCTGTTCTAGTCTTGCATTAAAAGTTATCTTCCCCTCCTACCCACATAAACTACCTCGGGGCTTGTACAGGGTGAACCTCACTGTAAAGAAAAAAAAAGAAAGATGTCTTTTAGTCTATCAATGAACGTGTTTACTTACATTTATAGCTTGGTCAACCTATGAACTTTTAAGCCGACCCTCATGTATATATATATATATATATATATATATATATATATATATATATATATATATATATATATATATCAGTCAGTTATGTGCCATGCATGATACATGCTTAGGCGATCATGTATCGAAAGATACATGAGTGACGAGGCCGATTTTTCCAGAAGTAGATTGCCATTTGTTTCTACAGTAGACCAGTTGCCATCCAAGGTTATACAACCTGGTCTGTCCTGCCATTTACCCATAGCTTGGGGGGAGAAGAAGAGGATTCATATCTTTCCCAAGGGTATTAGCATGTAAGTAAATGTAATGGATTCAACTGGAATTTGAACTGGGGTCTCCGATTCAAGCTGCTATCCATTACTCCACCATACCTCCTTTATATATATTTATTTATGTCTGTCTGTATATGAACATGTATGTGTGTGTATGTATATACACACACACACACATGTATATATTTGTGTGTGTGTAAATGTGTATATAAAGAAAACATTAAATGTAGACATCAAAAGCAGTGTACAAATTTAATCGCAATTACAAGAATTATTTAAACAATCTCTTTTATATTCATATTATAGATTTTTTTTATTTCAAAGTACAAAATAAAACAAAATAGCCTGATTTCTTTTATCACACAACATGCAATGTACTAAAATTAATTTTCCCTTCCCCACTCCCCTCTTTTTCTCACCCCCCCCGACCCCTTACTCCCACTGCCACTCTTTTTGCCGATCTACTTACTTTTCTCTTTTAAATCATCTTTTTATTTCTTTGCTTTATTCATCAAACTAATATCAGGGCAGGTACTTGTGCTAATGCTGCACACCGTTGTTGTTGTTGTTGTTTTTTACCATATTCTGCTGCAAGAGTGATAGGCGTTGAATTGGATTAGTTACCGTAATAGCTATTATTAATTTACTAAATGCACTGAAAAGCTACCTGCCACAGACAGCCAGAACTAAATGGGCCGCCTGGGGGTGCAGGTCAGGAAGAAAGAAATAAGTAGAATGCAAATGTTTTAGGAAACCGTGTAAAAAGAAAATGTAGAATACTATTCGAATCTTTCTTCTGCAGGGCAATATGCTGATGAAAGTTTATATATATATATATATATATATATATATATATAAAATATTTTATATATATATATTTATATATATATATATATATATATGTATATATGTATGTATGTATATAAAATTTTATCTGTATTTAACAGCAAATATATACAGCTTATACTTCATATATAAATGGAAATAATATAATATCTGGTTGTGCTATTGTAGCTAGCTAATCCCTGTTGCAGGCGCATGTTCAGTCACATTTATTTTTTGTTTCTTTACCACAGTACTCACCAATGGTTTATGCTACAGCTACTGCGATTGGACCTTAATTACATGTTTTAGGAGAGGGTGCATCATTATTTTTTGTTCCTTTCCCACAGTGCTCACCGATGGTTTATACTACAGCTACTGTGATTGGACCATAATTACATGTTTTAATAGAGGTTGCATCATTTGGATTGATGAAAAGTTTGAACAAGGCTAGTATTTACATACAAGTCTCATTTATGATGTCTTATGACTTTATGTTAGCACAACAATTCACAATTATTGGGTCAAGTTGTTGTTGTGTCTTCAAGCTCTTTCCAAGGGTGGGTACCACATTCTGGATCCTCCTCCCCTTGCCGATAATATCAAGAAGTCACATCCCTGACAAAGTGAGCATGGCAAGACTTGAATATGGGTTTTGTTCATCAAGAAATGAACCAAATGGAAATATATATACATATATATGCATTAATATTTTTTAAAAATATTGAC